>BLBF01000031.1:23518475-23574786 GCA_015471245.1 Laticauda colubrina | reverse complement strand
AAAAGAAAAGAAAAGAAAAGAAAAGAAAAGAAAAGAAAAGAAAAGAACAGAACATTGTTTATTAGGCAAGTGGGATTGGACACACAAGGAATTTGTCTCCAGTGCATAAGCTCTCAGTGTACATACAAGCAACAAAGTGATAAGTCATAGTTCATAAATCATAGTTAGTTACAATCATACATCATAAGTTATCAATAGGAAAAGGTAGTAGGAAAGATGAAAAAAGATAAGAAAATGAGAAGGATATAGCAATACAGCTCTACTAGAAGGGTAAATATCATTAGGCATAATACAGTGCTGTGGGAGTTAGATGTTTAGCAGAGTGATGGCATAGGGAAATTATTTGTGTCTAGATGTTTTAGCATGCAATGCCAATCGTAGTTGTAGATTATGGCAATTAGTTACTTAAGTCTACCCACAGTAGTGGGCTAAGCCATGACAATGAACCTCATTTTGGACAGAAAGACTACAATTACAATTTTCATCAAAATTGCTGATGAAACAAAGACTTCTGCCGCAGAAGAGACAGATGTTATGATTTGGAGTCCATGAACTTTGAGACACTTTATTAGAATTCTGTCGACACAGTCCTACCCTAAATATATTGCCATTGGATCCAACTGCTCAGGTTGCAAGGACTCCCATGAGTTTAAACATGAGATGTCAACCACATTCTTGCTTATACCTGGGTTCAAATATAACATTACAATGTTGTAACTTGCTTGGAGTCACCTGTGTGTAAGTTAGGTGGCTATATAAATTTGTTGAATAAATAAATAATAAATTGTGATGATTCAAACATAACCATACATATACCTACACACAGTGAACTTTTAATGATGGGATAAGAAACCTGGGCTCTATGGGAATATGCAGAAGAGAAAATGGATATTTTTGGCATTTCAGCTTCCAACACTGATTATATGACAGACATTTTTTGATCAAACTACAACTAGCTGATTTCATACAGCTTAAGTGATAAAACAGATGGGGAGAGCCCATGTGACATATTTAAAAAGATAAACAAACAATTTAAAAACAAAATGATGCAACTAATGTGTACTGTGTGTTTTAAATATTGCAGGATGTTTTTCTTTTTAAAACTTTGTTTCAAAAATTGTGGGATGCAAAAGAAACTTTTGGAACCTGGTGAAATATCATCCATCTTTTTACAGCATAAAGGCCCAGTCCCACTGGCCGATGGATGCAAAATATATGCATAAAGGACACAGAGGACGAGCAAAATTTCGGGGGTGGCTCCATCCATTTTCATCCGCTCCAAAAAGTGGTGAAAATTTGCATAAACAGAATGGAAAAGAACGGACGTGGGTAGTATGTAGCGGGGATATTAAATGGTTGTTCATCGGAAGCCTAGTGGATGAAAGCAGATGGAAGCGGATGACACCTCCGAAGGGGTTCCAGAGGAGAATTTCGAAGAGGACACATAGCGGAAGGGGCGGATGCATAACAGATGAAGCGGATGCATCATGTATGCCGATAGGAAACAAAGGGGATGCCGCGCGGATGTATATCGGATGCAAAGTGTTCACCACGTATGTGGGGGGTATGAATTGCGTCTGCTCTGTGGATATAAAAGGATGCAGCATGCACGCAGTCAGCATACAGGGGAAAGACATGCTGCCAGATACATCTTGCAGGAACACCATGGTTCATCAGTCAGGCAAGAAGAGGAAGTCCGTGCATACTTGTTCAAGCCCTGGCAAGGTGAAGAAGGGCAGAACCAGAATCTCACCCCCTGGCACTGACTCTGAAGCTGCTGCTGCTGCTGCTGTGGTGGACCAGCCCCAAGGCCCTCAAGCCCCTCAAATCCCTGCTGCTGAAGGTCATGCTGCTGGAGCCCCTGAAGGCCCTGATGCTCAAGCCCCTGAAGGCCCTGAACAATCTCCAGAAGGCCCTGATGCTCAAGCCTTTGAAGGCCTTGCTGAAGCACCTGCCAGATGGAGGAAGAGGAAAGGGAAGCAGAAGGGAGAGAGGAAACAGGACACCGTTTCCGAAGAGCATGAGGATGAGGTGCTGGAATGGCAGAGGGAGAACGAGTACCTGTGGAGAAAGGGCCACAGATTGAATTGGGACACCAAGAAGAAGCAGCTTGGGGAGACAAGGCAGAGAGCCTGCGGTACACTGCAGAAGTACTCCTAGGATGGTGGAAGCACATGCACTCCTGGTATGGCAAGCTACACCTCAAGAAATCCGGGCAGGCCACCCTCAAGCTCACTGACCGGGAGATGTACATCATGGCATCAAGTGCAGTTTTCTGGAGGGTGAGATCCACCACCAAGGAGCAGCCCCTCTGAGACCCCTCTCCCTCAGACAGCCCACAGACAGCCAGTCCTCTTCCAGCCATGAGCCAGCTACCCTGTCCAGGTAGGTGTCTTCAGAGGGCCCCACAGCAGAGACCCCCTCAACAGCTGCACTCCCCATGGCAGCGGACTTGGAGGATCCCGTGGAGGATGACACCCTGCTGTCACAAATGGAGGAAGAAGCAGCAGCCACCAGAGGCCAACCCACTCCCACCCCCAGCTCCAGAGGATGCAGGCAGAGAGGCAGACTGGAGGGCCAAGCCCACAGTATGCTGTTGGAGATCAGGGACACAATGAAGACCAGCACAGTACTTCTCTCTCAGCTGGTCCACTTGGACAGAGCATCCTCGGGCCGGAAGCCCTTCATCAAGTATGTCAGCCAGACCCTGAGGGACCTGCCCGAGGCCGAGTACCAGGTGATGAAACAGAAGATCCCAGCACTTCTTCACAACCCTTAAGGCCCAGATGAAGCTGCTCTTACCCCATCCAGGTATGCTCCTCCACCCCAGGCAATGTTACAGCCCTTCCACAGCTTTCAACAGCCCCTCACCTACCAATGCTATGACTACCAGGACTTCCCACAGCAGAAGCAGAACTTCCCAGTCCAGGCCCAGGTTCATCGGACACCACAGATGCCAGTCCTCACTCAGCTGCAGACCAGACAGCCCCACTACACTCCTCCCAACCCTTCCTCCACCCCACAGCCAAGCCTGTCAATGGACAATCTGTCATCATTATTGGGCCTGACATCTCAAGTCCTTGATGAAGGACCTCTCAACCTCATGGGACTCAGTCACCTCTCGGATAGCTTCCTGAACACACCACCACCTGTTGTACCCTCGGGGCCAAGCACCCCAATGGCACCTCAGACCAGCACTCAAGCCACAGTCACCTCCACAGTCACTGCCCGCTTCACAGCTGAGACCATGGACATGGCTCAGAGTGACTCAGAATAGTCTCAGAGGCAGATGTTTTTAATGTTTTGTATGTTGCGTGTTTGTAGAAAATTAATAAAACTCTTTTCAAAAAAAAAAGAATAGTCTCAGAGACTGAGTTGTTTACTTGCTTAATAAATTTTATCTTTGCTTAAGACACTGAGTTTACTTAGTTCATTTTGTTTACTTAATAAAGTGTTGGTGAAAACTTTGAAAAAATGGTTAAGCCTTTGTACACTTGTGGGATTGATAAGGATAGTTGTGGGAAAGATAAACCTCCCGTGCAACCATAGTGGGATTGTATGGTCCACCATTCCAGCAATCCAGATGATTTTCTTCCCCTTTTTATAGAAAATATTGGTTGTCCACTAGGTGTCCTTCTACATACTCTAGACATACTGCAGACATCCTAAATATATGAGATACATCCCAGATACAAATGTTTTGTCCATTTTTAATACTTTATATATGAGATGCATACGCTTACATCCTTTCTATTTCCGTGCTACTAACACTGTGTAGACATTCCGTGCACCTTTTGTTTCCTCCCTCTTTCTCTTTTCAGCTGCAGTGGATGTGAGTTGAGGGGATGGCCAGAGGATGCAGAGAGGATACAGCGGACATTTAACGGATGATCACGGACATAGAACGTTTGTTGCCCATATATGTCGCGGATGTACATCGTACGTGGTGGAAAGTTCATCCGTTCACAAAGTTTTGTGCAGCTCAAAACTTTTTGTGCGGATGAAATCATAGTGGATGGATGCTCGACGGATAGAGCGTATGAAACATGTATGTAGTGAGTACACAATGGATGCATAGCGTTTTCCAACAGATGGTAAGCTTTTTTTTACGTTTTACATCCTCTTTGCATCCGTAGATGAAGTGGGACCGGGCCTTAGCAAAGTGGCTAATTCCTAACAATGGAGCAAGTCATACCTCTGCAATACTTAAGCATTCTTGTATTTCATGAAAGATGTGGATGGACCTTTGTGTTTCCAAATAAAAGTTGTTTTAATTAAATAACCTTACTGCTCCTTGTCTGGTGCAAGTTCTACTTAATGCATTATATCATATGCATTATTAACCAATTATCTCCTAGGAACTATGGACTTTTATATGTTCTGAATAATATGCTTAGATGGCAATAATGAATCAGATCTTTATGCTATGTAATTTCAAAAAGTAGAAAGAAAAAAAAAACATACATCTTATTCTGCACCAGCTGCTACATCTCGCTCTTTTGCAGTTTTCAGAAAGCTGTTTATTAGACTGGCAGGAAAAAAAGAGTTTATTTTAATGTAATATACTTTTTTCTGTTCTGTAGAGAATTTGTGTCTTTGCAAAAAGTTATAGTTAGTTATCTATACCTTCTTTCCCTTAAACTTCTTTGTGATGTTCTTCTAACTAACTAGGGAGAAGCCAAAGAAAGTCAAAAATTTTGTTTGAAAAATTAGGTACAGGATGAAAAATAGTTAAATATTGTCTTGCTATACATTATAAGGATCTTTTTTTTTTTATGCCAACCTTCTTTTTAGGTCTTTCCCCACCATGTGGTGTCATATGCTTTCAGCATCAGGTCAGAATTTACTTCTGTGTATTTATTTATTTCTGACCAAATGAAGTTGCCCAGAACAGACAAATTCATTATTATTCCAAGCATCATTAGTTTAACTGACACAGGCATGATGGATTCATCTGGTATTATCTAGGGTATTGAAATAAACAACCTTTGTGAACATGGCATAATACATTCAAAGGTCATTATTAGCTATTGGAATGAGTTGCATTTCAGATGGGCTTTTTCACTACATCCAGTTCCAGGAAGAAATGAAATTTGCAGAAGAAGCACTGCATTTGCTTAGAATGCCATTTACAAATTACTTAACCCAGATAAAGAGATTGGTCTTTGGTTAAACTACTGGTCTAAGAAGTGATGAATTAAAAATTCCATTTCTACTTTTGTTTCACAGCAGGTAATTCAGAAAGCACATAAGATAGCAAAAGGAAATGTGGGATAGAATCTTCTATCAGGTCTTGCTCAAATATGAATTTTATTTCCAAAATAATTTTAGCAGGAAGATTGCAGTGCAATGCAATATATACCTGGAAGAAAAGGAATAGATTGTTTAACACAAGTTTCTGAAGAACTTGAATTGAAGAGGTGTTATTGAATTTAGGACCTCTTGTTTATTTAAATCATGCGAGGAATGGGCCTGAGGGTCTGATGATGCATCCTTAATCTGTCATGTCAGGATAAAAGTTGATAATCACAGTCATTAATTTATATCTCAAGCAAAAAAAAAAAAAGTAGTATAGAGATGCCTCCTGAAGACCAGTTCACAAGAGTTCAGTTAAGCACCAAGATCTGCCAACTACTGTATTTTATCATGCACAAATTATTGCCATTTAAGACAATCACGAACATTAGTTTTAGTATTACCATTTATTCAACAATCATGATCAAAGGAAGTTCTAAGAATTACACAGTTTGGGGGGGGGGGGTGCAGTCCTAGAGATGCAGGTGAGTAACCTCTACTTGAAATAAAAGGAATTGGATGGGCTAACAAGTCCGACTGACAAACAGATGGCTAGATGAGTGGACAGATGAATGGAGAGGTAGAGATCATAGTTACACACCATTTTAACATGGTATCTTGTTTCAACAGAAGATGTTTCTATTCTTGGTTTTCAGTTTGAATCATTAAGTGACACTAGTCATTTCTAAATATTTCTATCAAATAAAAGTCTTCCACCTGCATGTTCCATATTCCTAACATTTCCAAGTTTAGGAAAAGCAGTATTTCCAAAAAGTTAGGTATCTTTAACTTTATATTACTCTATGTAAAAATATACAGTAAATATATTATGCCATTCAAAGTTTACATTTTAGGAACCATGAAACCACCGAGATATAATAGATAGTGACTATGACTGTCAGTATGACCTGAATGTAAAAAAGAGCTAATATTTTATGATCAACTATACTAGGTTTTTAGAAAGTTGTTGGCAATTGTATGTTTGCTTCCATTTTTTTCATTCATGGAAAGTTTAGATTTCAACACTGGCAGTCCCTTCACCTGGTCTGATATCTTAATTGCTGCAACTCACTGGTTCTCATTGGTTCTCCCTCTCTAGCTCTCATCTCAAGTTCCTTATAATGGATTTGAGCATTCAAAAGCTAATTAACAGATTAAGGAAAATAAATCAGAGATGATTTGCAAACTATCTATCTATCTGTCTGTCTGTCTGTCCGTCCGTCCGTCTGTCTGTCTGTCTATCGCTTACATGCATTCATTCATACATGCATACATACATCTTACATTGTTTGTATATCCCCCTCCACCCATTTAAAAATGCTACAGAAGCTAAAAATAATGATGTATCTGTAAACTGAAAATCAGCAGGAATGTATCTAGTACTTACTGGGTTTCTGTATACAAAAAAAAATGGAAAAAGTTGAGTACTATATATAAGCTTCATAACTGTATTAGCAAAATAAATCTTATCAGTGACGGAAGTATTGTTTGGAAAAAATGTGACTTGCTTGTAGTATATAGTCAATCTAGTCTTTAAATATTCTTCCATTATCAACATGATATGGTGGGCTGTGAGTTTGTGCTGCAAGAATGAATATGCAGGCACATGAACTAGAGACTCTGAAATTATTCAAACAAAATCCATCACTGATGATTATCAGGAATAGATGCAGCAAGTTCATAAATCCTACACAAGTTCATTTTATAAGCAGTCATTGTTTGTAAATTATTCTTCATGGAAGGAATGGCTGGTGGTTGGTTTTTTGTTTTTTTTTTGAGAAGTATGAAAATAAAAGATTCAGATCTGCATTTGAAAAGATAAAAGAAATTCTCAACGATAAATGGGCTTTTCTTTTTGCATTTCAATAAACTCACATTTTTTGGTGTTACTTAGAGGTTGTAGGTCAGGTCATAATGTTTTTTTTATTATTATTATTTATTAAATGTGGCAGGGAATATAGTGTCAATTGACTTCAGAAACATTTCTGAGATTACTATTTCATCAGTCAATGATCAGCAAATTGAGTTAGGAGATATACATGAATGTTGCACATATAATTTGACCAAGAAAATGGGCCTCTTAAGTAGTAGCTCCCTGCCTATGGAATGTCATGCCCCAGAGATAAAATTGGCCCCACTTTGTTTCTTTTCTAGAAAGCCCTGAAGATGTAATTATATGTGTGGCCTGGGGACCCTAAGCCCTGAAGATGTAATTCTATGTGTGGCCTGGGGATCCTAAGCTGTCATGGTTGATATAATTATATTTATTGCTGCTCTGTTAAAGCAGTGGGGACATGTGATTATATTGATTTTATGCTTTCGGGTTTTTTTAATGTTAAGACACCATGCATGAGTTGGGTGGCCAAATAAATTGTTTCAATAAATAAATAAAATCTTGAGCCCAATAGGCAAGTTTGATTTGTCTGCACATGTTGTCTCATAATGTTGAAGAATATAATTATTTGTGATAGTTTCATGCTAGACAATAGGACAGTTGAAATTGGGTTTTAATAAGTTTCACTCCAGGTTTAAGCCCTGGATCATAATAGACAATTTTTGATTTTTGGTTAGAATAAATTAGATTATTTCCACAATGTTGGATAGTGCCACTAAATTAAGTCCTGTAGTCTGTGCATATCCCTACTTTGAAGTATGCAATGAACATTAAGACATTGATCCAACTTTACACTTTGTAGCTCTCTGTACAGATGGTGGCTTACTTACAGATCTTGCAATTCATTGCTCTGGCAAGAAAGGACAAATTGCAAGGAAATCTCAGTTGAAATCTCCTTGCATTACTGTAATTCAAACTTTTGCTGTAATTGCTGTAATTCTAACTTTTGTTTCAGCAAATTCATTCTTGTTGCTGGATCAGATTGGGAAACTATATCAATCACAGAGTATTTGTGCATAGCTTTTCCTAAACAGAAATCAACATATATACAGAAGTCTGTTCACTCTTGTATATCTCCTCCTGGGATTTCAATGATTTCCCCACCACCACCATTATACAGTTTCTAATAGGAGACTGAATGTCTCTATGGATTTTGATTACTGCCCATAATTGTGGATCACTGAAAAATCAACCAAAAAAACTGCATTATGTTTAATTTCTTGTTTCTTTCACATTTGAAATCATATGCAACCCCATTCATCAGTTATGCTATCCAGCATTTTTATTAAGACCAGTGAGTGACATGTTTACCTGTTAACTGTAAGGGGCATGCATAAGTGCACAATCATGCCTACCACCCCTGTCCTATTGTCCCCAATTATTAGTTCTTATTTCTTGTATTTAAATTTATGTTTATTCTTGTTTCTGTTATAGTGTAAGCTTTTGACAAACAAATAAATAAAATAAAAATAAATGAATAAACTCAAACTTAAAGGAGATGTGAATAAGAGAGAAGATAAAACCAACTTTCCAGAAATATTCTGTATGGAGTGACAAGAAAAGTGAAGATTTTTTTTCTTCACTTCTTCACCACCACCACCCCCCCAAGGTGGGGCCAATTTTATCTCTGGGGCATGACATTCCATAGGCAGGGAGCTACTACTTAAGAGGCCCATTTTCTTGGTACATTTGCAAATTTAGGACCTCAGAAACTAATAATCAGATGAGCTTTCAGCTCCTATTTAGTTGAAGGGAGATTCAATTTAAAGTACTTATATAGAGTTATGACCCAACACAAATTCGTTTTTAAAAAGTAAAAGTATCATTTATAGAAGAAAAATAGTTCTGTCCTTATTCATTAGCATATTTAAAAGTTGTCTCTTGAAAACATATAACATACAAAGGTTATCAATATGTAGACTAGGAAAGGCAGAGATAATATAAATATGTTGTCTTAACTCTGAGTTATGGTTAAGCATGAATGGACGCAGTTCAGTTAGATATTTTTTTCTTCAAACCATTTCCCATTTCAGCTCACTTACAGGCATATTATGATTTCTACCTGCTGTAAAAACATCCAATGGGTACAAATCAGAGGTGGTATTCAGCTGGTTTGCACTGGTTCTGGCAACCCAGTAGCAAGAATTTGGCATGGGTCATGGAACTGGTAGTGACTTCTGGCTGGCCATGCCCCCAAACTGGTATGGTCACCCAATGGTTGCTTGCTCCTTCTGGATGCTTGATCATCTTTTCTGGCTGTTCGATACTCACCCCACACACCCCCGCCCTATATATATTGCCTTCACCATGGGGCCCAGCTAATCACCTCACAGTTGCCTTGTTGATGCCCGATCAGCTCAGCTTATCAAAGGTAAGCAATGCATGCCCCTTGCTGAGCCTTCGCCTTGGGTTGGGGGCTGAGGCCCCAGGGACACATGCTGTTCCCTGAGGCCCTGGAACTGCTGGCTGCCTTGGCTGGGTCAGTGAATGCATGATTCCCCAGCTCCAGCCTTGCCCCAGAGCCACTGCACACTTGCCACCCACTTTACCTTAGGCGTGATGTGTAAAAAAATTTGAATCCCACCACTGGTACAAATTATGAGAAGTTGATACAAGCAGTCCAAAACAATCCAATTATGGAAATTCCTTGACAGGAAATGATAGAAATTGTTTACTCACAGCAGGAAAAAAGTGGGAAGAATCCATAGCATACATATTGGTTGTGATTTACTGTGCCATTTAAACACAATTAGTAAGCCTGATGATTTCAATTTTCATAACTCCAGTTGAGCTCCAATGCCTTGATCCAGCTAAGGAGAGCCACAATTGTTAGCATGGTTCAGCATTGGTATCAATTATTTTCTGGCATGAAATATATTTTTATGTTAACCGAATTGCATCCACATGTACAGTCAGTTGAGCTGAACCCTCTGTCTATTACTTTGAAAAATATACCCATTATTTTGTGCATATTCATATGTGCAATCAATTTCACATTTTCTTCCTCAAATTAAATGTAAAGATATTGCTTATACATAGATATGAAAGAGAAAGTAGGATGGAAGAGCTCTCTCCTTTCTTAAACCCTTAAATGATTTTGTCCTCTTTCAATATTAAATTGTAACAAATTACCTGTATTGAAAAAAAAATAAAAATAAAAATGCTTGTATAATGAGTTAGCCTCAATATCATAATTTTATCCGGGAAACATTTATGAATTTCATTAATACTTGCTCGGAAGAGATCAATGTTTCCAATATCATTTTTTTCCTATGTCCATTAGTTAAATGGATTCCAAGAAAAAATGTGACATTTTATGTTAGTAACCCAAGAGACTTATAATCTAATTTTGTTTCGATTGAGACTTTCTCTTTTGGCATCTGCTAATTGCTGCATGTTTAGGGAAACAAACAAACAAAAAATAACTCCTCCCTGATTCTGCTATGTTATGAATATATATAAACCCACACGCACACACTCTATCTCACACACACACACACACCCCTCCATGAATACCTAGTTGGCATTAAATGGATGGAAATGGAGGACTGTCCTGTCCATAAATCCTTTGTTTGATTTTCAATCCCAAGGCCGTTAAATAGTATCAGCAATCCATGCATAATCTCTTACATTATACTGCAATATCCTTTTTAAAACAAGACAGAGAGGTACATGCAACAAAAATGTATTTTGGGGGGTCACAGTCTGTTACTGAATTCTAATCTAGAAATCTTTTAGACATAATAATAAAAAATAAGGTTTAAAACTGTTAGGCAGCTTTGTTGACTAATAATCAAATTGTGTGACCTTTTTTTCTTTGTCTTTTCCCTTGAAGTAAATGTGAAGCATTGGAGAGCCCAGTCACTGGAATGGAGTCAGGAACATGGGGCTTTGTGTCCAACCCCATGTCTTGAATTCAGAACATAAGTGAAGGAATAAAGGCTGACATAAGTGAAGGAATAAATCTGAGAACCATCAACCATAAGAATATTGGATCATATCCTAAGTATACTCAAGTTAGAATTATAAACCATATGTGATTTGCAAAACTGCAGACAACAACTGAAAGGTAGCAAAGATACAGAAAATACTCTGTGAAGCCACCTGGTCGTCATTGGTCTTTTCCCAATTCAGATCAAGCAAATCTGTGCTACAACTGAATATATTGGAGATGCAGCTCCAGAAAAGGACTCTCTGCATATGTTATGGTATTGACCACTAAGGAAAATAGAAGTAGCAAGGAAGTGACTTCAGTTTTGTTTTCTGTTTTTGTGTCTCGGCTTTTTCCTAATTGGAAAACAAATACCCTTAAAGGTTAGTATGCTTCCTACAGGAAGATTAGGCTGTTTCTTCACTTCTTTTCCCTTTTGAGGACAAAAAGTCAGAAATACAGAATGGTAAATGTCTAAAATTAATTCCAGAAATGAAAATAGTTCAGTTGACAGCAAGCTTTTACTTTTTTCCAGGTCTTTTTCACACACAAACACACCACTATACATCTATATTGCAAATGTGCATTAATGTATGTTTGAAACACTTCTGATTATGATATGATTATGCTTAATATTGCATTCTATGATAAAACAGTGTATGCAAAAGAAATACAATCACAGAGTCTAAATCTTCTCAGGTGTTCATTTCTATCAATAAAGAGCTGAATGTGTGCTCTGCCCATGACTCCTTCACTGCCAAGTTCTGCATATTTACAAAGCAGATCTGAAGAGCTGTTTAACTTAATTTGGTTAAATATGGCTAAGCTTCTTCATAAGATTTGGAATTATGCATGATCATAACTGCAGTTACATTCAACTTAACAGCTGTACTTTATTAATATAGGAAAGCCAGAAATAACGTGAGAAGAAATAATAGCACTTAAACTTATATACCACTTCATAGTACTTTACAGCCCTGTCTAAGCGATTTACAGAATCAGCATATTGACCTCAACAATTTGGGTCCTCATTTTACCGACCTTGGAAGAATAGAAGGGTAAGCTGGTGAGAATCGAATTCCTGGAGTGAGTAATGTGTTAACCTGCAGTATTGCATCCTAATCACTGTGTCCCACAGCTCATAAAGAAATTGTTCTTAATTTTTACCATGTTCACAAATATGAAAGGTTGTTCTTTTGCTTTGGGGACAATTTTATCAGTACATTTATTTAATAAAATGAGATGTAGGCTGGATATGAAGGAAAGGAATGAAAACTGTAACAGCAGGTATTTTGCGACAAATTTCAGATCTTTTAATTTTTAAGGAGAATCAATCCATCAACTTCAGTTTGGCAACAAAACTAGACATTTGGAAATTCAAAAATGTGGAGAAATATTTAGATATTTAATATTTAAAACAATATGAAACAAATTACCTTCTGTCTTTATGCAATAATGGATTTGTTTGGATTACAATGGTTAATATTCCAAATTTTAAAATGTTCCTCCTCCTCCTACCCCTCCCCTCCCCCTACTCCTCCCCATTTGGAATGCATTTATTTTGAAGTATCCATTTCAAGGAAAGAGATGGATTAAACTGTATGTCATTTCATAGTTGATCAATAAAGCTAATTTTGAACTGAAGCTTTCAGAGCATGAGAGTTATAACAATGCCTATGTAGAGAGTGTAGTTTCTCTTCAAAATGTAGTACACATTGCATATTAAAATTAACATATACAAATAAAGCCACCATTCCTTATTAAATACAAATGGTGCAATAGAAACAGCAAATAGCAACAGCTCAATTGACAAGCCAAATCATAACAAGCTTTTTCAAATTCACATCAGGGATAATCCAAATTGTGGTGAGTAAATTCCACAAAGCTAAAACTAGATTGGTTCATATTACGAAAACCTATTTTCTTATAGTGCCACTTAATCCAAGCCAGTTCAAATTGATTCAAATTCTCAGCATGCCTACACTTGATTGCTTCCACTATCAATTGAACTTTCAAATCTCTTCTCTTTTACCATCAATTGTATCTTTTCAGGCTTCCATCCTTCCTATGAGTTTGATTTCCTCTACATTATGTTGTATCTATTAATTCATTGAATACAATGAAAGAGGTAAAGGTTTTGAGGGTTGATTGGTGGTTTGGGTAGATACAAAGAACTTCCTGGATGGATAGAAAAATGAAGCTAAATTCATTTGAGCTCAAATGAAAAAGACGCTCCAGACAGGAACCATGGGATATAATGAACTGAGTTCCCAAATATGTACTTTTTTGCTGGCAATGGGAAATTCATACTGTCTGAAAATCATATTTATTGTGATTTTGAAGTTGACGGTCCCATGATATAAAAGTTAATGGAGCTGATGGAATGTTAAAATGAACAACCCAAAGAATTCCTGGAGCATTACAACAAGTGAAAGCACACAAGATACCTGTAAAAGATAGTAAAACAAATTTTATGCATCAAAATGTGGCAGCAGTCTATGCTATCATATGTTAGTGCGATCCACATATGTGACTGCCCAAAGTATCCATTGTCTGGTGGTTTCATATGGCTGTGGGTGCTGATCGTGTTCTAGCTAGGCTAAGAAAAGTAATGTCTGGAAAGGTCTCTTTTCTCAATTCACTAAGGTTGGAAGTGGCAGAATACACAATGATTATAAAGCAAAATTTCCTGGATTTCTGAAGTGATATTACAACTATTAAGAAGGCTCTTAGATAGGTCCCTATCAGTCAGATTTCTTAAAAAGAAGAAACCTAGAGAAGGGCCTCTCCTACCAATCCCAGAGGAGCAATAAAAAAATATAAATAGTCCTCAGGTTATGACAGCAGTTGGGACCAGGATTGCTGTTGCTAAGCAATGCAATTATAAAGTGTGGTGTCATGTGCCTGCATAATTTAACAATAGCTATTCAGCTTTCCCAATGGCTGTCATAATCCTAAGATTCATAGCAGCAGTGGGAATTCCAGATAAGGAGGGCAAGGGCACTGCAGTGTCCAGCTTTGGGTTTCAGCCATACATGCACAGTTTCTCAGGAGATTATCAGTTTTACTTCCAGGCAGCAGAGTTAACAATGAAGCAAGAAATGACAACAAAGCAAAGGTTTACCAAGTGATTTTTATTTTGAAACAGAAACATGCAGAAGAGTAATCCAAAGTTGGTCTTAGTTTGAAAAAACAGGGTCAAGGCTGTCAGCCAGTCAGAGGTTCAAAAATAGAATTAATACATGGGAGTCACACAGGAACTAAAGGTCAGTCTGTTACCAGCAAAGAGAACAGAGTTAGAGCTGCCACTAATGAGATTTTTTTTTTTTTACTTCTCTGTTTCTTGAGGAACAATAGATCTTCCATATACTACTCACATCTCTATTCATTGGGTACATGAGCTGGGAGGTCCTAAATCATCCTTCTCTAACTTTTCCAGCTGCTTAGGTTTTGCTTGTGTTTTATCAGCCTCATGTGATTCCTGAGTTTATCCTTCTAGGACTGATGTTTCATGAATTCAGCTGGAGATTCTTTAGCATCTGATTCATTCTTAAAATCTTAGACCTGAAGGTGGGCCATGATACCCAGGGAGGTTGGAGAGAGCTGATGCAGGCTGTGTGCAAGCTGGGGGAGGACTGTTGTGGATATAAACAATACAGCATAGGAAGACATCCCTCTCCTCCTCCCCCTCCTCTCCTCCTTCTTCTCCTCCTGGAAAGTGGGCTTGGCAGGGTGCCCAGAAAGGCAGGGAGGGAGTAGGGACTTACTAGAGCTACTTGTGGCTTCCCCCCTGTGCTTATGGGAGGCTGACAGGGATGATCATGTGATCATGGAGGCACTGTAATGACCAGAACTTTAAGGACATTTGCAAGTACCTCTCATTCAATAGCTGTGCTGTCCAGCCAGTGTATGGAAATTGGATAGTTAGACAGCAATTGTGAGCTGTCCCCTAAGGGGAATGCATCAGGTAAATGTAGTTAAGATATCCTGGGAAATGTAATCCATGTCACATGACCACATTTGTAATCCTGATTGGTCACTAAATTGACCCTTGATGGGTTAGGGGAGTTTTTCCTCACTCTTGGCTGAACTCATGGACTCATGGTAACTGTTCTACTTCTATTGCTACGAGATGAGGGGAAAAGGATAGAAGATAACCATTTATTAGCTACAAGTCAGATATGCAAAGAATTGGTAATTAAAGAAGAACTTTGTCACAAATGTGACTTATGAGGATACCTAATGAATCAATACAAGTACTTTGCTATGGATGTTTTGTTCAGTTTATCTATCTGCATCTGTACAGAAGACAAATCTACCACTGTACAGAATATAGAACAATACCAGTGCAATTTTGAATAGTCCATGAAAAAAATTGTGACCCCACTAATCCTTTTTCAAGAGGCAACTAGATTTTCTTTGTTTTTCTTTGAAGAAATTTTGCTTATCTCCAAGTTCTGACTGAAGAAGCATCTTGGATGAAAAGCCAAACATCCTCAAGGAAAAACAGAGTCCAGTTGCTTCTTGAGAAAGCACCTGGGAGACAGCCATGATCTGGATGACTGAGAATCTCCATAGGCATTAAACAAGTGGTCTTTAAGCAAGGACTATCTATATGTTGAAGGTGGCACTCCTGCAGGAACATATGTTAGACTTTGCATAGACATCAAACCTGACTACTGACTCTGGGATGAAGTTAGATGTTTATGGTCCTTATAGCAAAGGGAGATCTGTAAAAATCTGCACCAGTGGCTGCTTCCAAACTATATTCAAGGACAGTGTGATAGACGTTCACACTGCAACTATTCAAAAAGATAATATTTATTGTACTTGTGGGGCAGATTTAATGCTCATAGGCCTTTAATGCTCATTTTGACACTTATCTTGTATTGCATATAAAAATACACAACAATGAAAGCTCTTTCCATTTTATATTTCTATGGAACAGAGATAGGAACACTATCAACAATGCTTCTATAAGCATTTGACTGAGGTAGGCTTTGAATATTTCAGTCTGGTTGCTGAATATGCAAAGTCATATCATATATTTAGCTTATTACTTTGTATGCAGGAATCACTCAAGATACTATTTAAAAACCAGAACCATTCATAGCTTGTATGCAGGATTCACTCAAGATACTATTTAAAAACCAGAATATTCATTTCTATAACTGAACTGAAAAAAAAACCACTATTAATCCCCATCTTTTGTTGTTCTTCATAGTTGATTTAAGTATACATCTTAGAAGATTTTCTAAGGTAAATGACTAAAGAATGTTTTCTTCATACAATGAAGCATTTTCAGTATGATTAAACTAACAGTTTTGCCTTGGTTTAGGAAAGATCTTTATTTTTTGAAATAAAGTTTTTTCCTTTATAATAAAGGATGTATGGTCACTATATCTTACAGAGCCTCTTCTATCTTAATTCCTCTCCCTGGGATTTCTTATACTTCATTTTTCTTCTTCTCCACTGAAGCTTTTTAATGACACACATGTAGACCCCTTGTATTTTTCTTAGTTGTGCTTTTCTTGGCTGAGCCCCTATGCTTCTTTTTCCCTGGTCACTCTGAAATAAAAATGTCTTTTTTCATTTTGCTGATGCATCTCTCAGTTTATTGGTGGTTGCAGAGCTCCAAAAATATGTGTCACCTCACCTGGCCTCCTTCCCCCACCTGCTTTATTGGCAACTCTGCCATGCTGACCCTGGAAAAAGACTCTAATGGCAGGAAAAGAAGGAAGCACAGGTGCCTACAATTTTCTGAAGCAGTCTATTCTAGGACTCTTCCTTTAAACATTGCCATTTGCCTCAGAAGTGTGTCTTTTCTGTTGCAGACCTTACCCTATGAAACATTCTCTCTTTTCAGATCTGACCGGCTCCAACTTTCTAACCTTCCTGAAACTACTTACAACCTGTTTGTCTATGGAGATTCTCATATTGTCCCAAAGGTGCTTTTTCAAAAAACAACTGGATTTTGCTTTATTTTGCAGGCATTTCACTTGTAATCCAAGAAACTTCAGTTCTAAAACCTGGTACCTTGTATACTGATTTCCCCATAGCGATATCATTATGCAAAGAAATGTTTAGTTTTGTTAATTCACATAATTTTATTCATTTATACCTAGAGATATATTCTATCAGTGAAGGAAGCCTACTGAAAACATCATCATTTTGACATCAACCTATTCCTTACAATCTCCAAATGATAGAATTCAGAAAAAAAAGGGATAAAGACTCACCTTTTAGAGAAGAGTAAATTTATGGTTCCAGATTTCTCTTTCACAAAAGAAATCCTTTGTGGCAGCTTATAAAATAACAACATTTTTTAAAAGTAACTTTTTAAAATAGTTGCGGGGAAGTAGTATTTAATGGTAATAATGTCATAAGAATAAAAAATATACAGTCTGGGTTTTTAGATAAAATTGGTAATAACAGCCCATAAATTGAATTAGAAATGTTCATAGTGACCTTTGGCTGAAAGTAAAAGTCACAGTGTTAAGCAGTAAAATTTCTGAGATGAAATTTAATGCTGGAATTGATAGACAAAGAATTCACGTACAATGGACTTACAATATGTTTCGCTAGACATAGCTCCACAAAACTAGGAATCAAATATACCTCAAATAAAAGATAACCCATTGAGTTCCTGTCAAGGTGTCCCATAGCTACACGCCATGACAAAATGTAATTCAACAATTGGGCCATTATACCTGAAAACCCATGAATGAGATTGATGTAATTTTCACTTTTATGTGTATTCTCAGATGTTCCACTAATAATACAATCTAAACAGAAACCAGGTGCTAATAGTCAGTATTATCATATTCCCCATAACAATGACACGCAAAGCTAGTGAGAAGAAAAATGAATAGAAAAGGGACAGAAAAGGGACACCTTATTTTAGGAGAGAGGTTTTCTTTTCCTTTTAAAATAAGTTTTCAGAAGAAAAAATGGAAGAAAGGAGAACGAGACCTGAGTTGAGAAATGACTTGAGGTCATAGGTATCAGATCTGTTATCCTTTGGGTGACTTGGAGGGTGAGTAAATCCGCTGTCCCAGATACCTACCAACAGTCAACTAATCTTGCTCTCATTATGTATTAAGCAGAGTCATTGGTAGTTGTTTTTCCAGTGGTTTGTGACTCTGGATGAGGGAACAAATAAAGCAAGGGGAATCCAACAATCACTTCTCTTAAATGGTTCTATATTATATTTATCAATAGAGCGCCTAGACAGGCTTCAGCCTTGAGGCACAATTAGTAGCTGAGGAAGACCAATGTATTTATTTATTTAAAAATATTTATAAGCCATCACAATCCAATTATTCTGGGGAACATACGAAAGTCCATAGCCCACTAGGTATTAGCCCTTCAGAAGTAGATCACCTTGAAAAATAGAGTTATGAATGTTAATAATACTTTTATTATACAGTTACAGTAACAAAATCTTGCAAATCTGAATAAATTTTCTCCTTCCTTTCATTTTCAAGAGATGTCTATGGATATTCTCAGCCATCTAGGTCATGGTTGTCTCAAAGGTGCTTTTTCAAAAGGCAACTGGATTTTCTTCATTTTCCCTTGAAGATATTTTGCTTCTCCTCCAAGGAGATTCATTGGGTTTTGGTAGAATTGTGGGTGGAAGAAAGATTGCTTATCCTTTTGCCCCCCCCCCCCCTCCAATCATCCTCTCAGAACCAAATAAACTTCTTGGATGAGAAGCAAAATGTCTTCAAGGAAAAACAAAGAAAGTCCAGTTGCCTTTTGAAAAAACACCTTTGAGACATCTTCAATATTTTTTTTTTCAAATTACACTTCTACCCCAAAGACTGATTTTTTTTAAAATCTAGCCATTATCTTGTTTGCAGCTCTTCCTCCTGTCTGTCAAGATTATTTCCTATTGCCCATCACCCTGGATTAGTGCCAATTTGAACTTCCTAACAAAGAAGATTGTTCTGTATAAACACTCCTGGAAAATCTGTCACCTGATCAATGCTCCATGAACCTCATAAGAAGGAGAAGAAATGTACTTAAGTATCTCAGGTGAGCAAGTTAAGGGTCATTAATTTGAGCTTTTGTCCTCACAAAAAAGAAAGAAAGGTCCATCTTAAGCCACAGGACATATTGTACACAAGTTCTTATTTGTTTTGACTAACACTCACTTTGGGCAAGCCACCCCAAGTATGATTATGAAAGGCCAAATTACATTATCTATCAACAATGTTTAGGACTGGACACATGATAAACTTTGATTATATTCTTTGAAATCTTTTTTTTTAAATTTTTCCTTTTTATGTTGTGATTCACAATTTCAAGGGCTATAAATATTTGGATGGTTTCTGGATGGCAAAATAAAGTTTTTAATATCTCTTTTTAGTCCCCATCTGGATTGTCACAACTAAAATACTATAAGTCTAAGATAAAAATAATCCAAAACAAGATTCTAACTTTCAATGGGGAAATCCTTCTTTCATTTCTGGGACTTTGTCAAACTTAACTATTGGGAATTAAATAGAGTGAGTTACATTTGTTAGTAACAGTATGTGGACAAAGGTATGTATAAGTAAGGTTAGTTTGTGTTTTGTTTTACTAAATCATCTCTGAGCAATAGTACTATTTGTTCTTCTGAGTTGGTAGAAATAAAGATGAGAAGTTGAATCTCTGGTTTTGTCCTAAGCAAAGTTGAAGGAAAACTATTAACTGATGTGCTCCCTATGCTTGATTATATAATCTCATTTTGAAGTGTTCCATAAAGTTTGTTTTAAGAAATCTGACACTAGGATTGGCTTTTGTTTTATTTTTAACATCCAACCTAATCCAGACAAGATGAAATTATCAGGCTTCTTACTCTTTCTTAATTTTCCTTGTAAAATATTTTCAAATAATGTAATTTCAATGGAAACCATACATATGACCTGAACACATATGCCCTGAGTCACACATGACCTGAGTGTTACTTAACACCCACATCTTTTGAATTTTCTTTTTTTCACCCTTCTCTGTAAAATTCTTGTTGGCATACCCAGTCAGGATATGGGTATGAATAATTGAATAATGGCAAAAAATAAATTAAGAATCTTAACATAAAAAGCTGTTTTCATTCCTTTTGTTGCTACCTCTATTAATGTTAAAATGGAAACATGGTGATTGCTACTACTGACTTCCTGTATGATCCTTATCATTAGGGATCATATCAATGTTTCAACCATTAGAACAAATAACACTGTTTTTGCTCCCAGGGGAATCTTCCTCATCACTTCTATTTGCATTGAGTTAATTAATTACTTTTCACTAGACATTCAGTTCTCACACTAACTGCCAGATCCTTTGGGGCAAAAAATATTCCACGAAACAATCCTTATTATTTTTATTTGCTTTATTCAATATGCATTTTTATTTTCTGTTAATGGAACACCAAAAGTCGGCAGCATAAAAAACAAATAGCAAAATTAAAATAGTAGTTTAAATTCTAAAATATGTATCATATTATTGTTAAGAAAACCCCTGTTTGGTTACTTCAATGCAGAGGAAATTAGATGTATGAGAAGGAGATAGGAGTGAATCTGCTCATTCTTCTTTGCCTCATCTACTCTCTGCTACCCACCAATCAGGGACTGTCTTAGCTGGCTGAAATTTTGAGGAATAAAGTCCAATACTTTGGATGGCACCAGATGGTGAAGATTATGAGTTTTTGTTGTAACATTTTGAGACAGATGTGTTGATTACAGCTTAGTTGCTGAGTTAAACATATGGGTTCTGTTGAAGGCTGAAGTGTTTTGTGAGTGTTCCTGAGAGCAGGAAGCTGACTGAAACAATAATTAGTGAAACAGATTTTATCACTACAAAAGAATGAGTATTCTTTACAAGGAATATATTCTTTACAAGAAACATTTTATAGAAATAGAAATAGGCAAAAACTAGCATCTAGCTTACTTATATCCTACCAAGAGGGTAATCAAAGGGTATATGCTCTGCACAAATGTGCATAGGAAGAAAATGATATTTGATCTCTTAGAGAGGGAAATAAACAAATTAAACTTCCCTCCCCCAAACCAGTCTTTTCTCTTAAGGTGCCAAAGAATCAATACCATTGGACCCCCAACATATTTTTAGCTGACGGTTGCCTTACGGTATCTCTGGACATCTGCATAACTGGATAGAAGCATTCCTGTCAAACAGACAACAAATGGACAAAATTGGGAGCATCCTATCAAATTCTATACCTGTCAACAGTAGTGTCCCCCAAGGCAGTGTTCTAGGACCAACTCTTTTCATACTTTAGATAAATGACCTCTATGATCATATCAAGAGCAACTGTGTTCTCTTCACTGATGATGTAAATCTATTCAACATCACAGACAATACTGCTACCCTTCAAAAAGACCTTGACTATGTATCAGAATGGTCAAACAAATGGCAACTTCAAATCTAAACAAATAAATGCTCTGTTCTACATATTGGCAAAAAAATTCAGAAAATAAAATACAGGCTGAATAGTCAAGACCTTATTGATGATCCAAGCTCTGCCAAGGATCTTGGAGTACTCATCTCTAATGATCTAAGTTCTAGAGTCCACTGTAACTACATAGCCCAAAAGGCATTAAGAGTTGTTAACCTAATCTTAAGGCTAGGTCACACTGGCCGACGGATGCAAAACGTATGTAAAAAGGACACAGTGGACGAGCAAATTTTCCATCCGTTGTTATCCGCTCTCAAAAGTGCCCCAAATTTGCATAAACAGAGCAGACAACAACGGAAAGGAACGGATGTGGGGAGGATGTAGCGGGGCTGTAAAGCGGATGTTTGTAGGAAGCTTAGCGGATGGAAGCGGATGGAAGCAGATGACACATCCGCAGGGCTTCCGGGGGAGAACAGCAAAGCGGACGCATAGTGAAAGTAGCGGATGCGTTGTGAATGCGTAGTGGATGACGCGGATGCATCACGGACACCTAGAGGATGCATAGCGGATGCATAGCAGATGCAAAGCATTCACTGCGCATGCGGGGAGGATGAATTGCGTAAGCTCCGTGGATTTAAAAGGAGGCAGCTTGCAAGCAGTCAGCATTCAGAGGAAAAACCTGCTGCCAGAGACATCTTGAGAGAACACCATGGGGAAGAAGAGGAAGCCTGTGCCTACTCCTGCCAGCCCTGGCAAGAAGGACAGAACCACCATCCCACCTCCTGGTGCTGACTCTGAAGCTGCTGGTGCTACTGCTGCTGGTGCTGGTGCTCCTGGTGTTGCTGCTTCTGGTGCTTCTCCTGCTGCTGCTGCTGCTGTTGCTGTTGCTTCTCCTGCTGCTGGTGGTGCTTCTCCTGCTGCTGCTGCTGTGATGGACCAGCCCCAAGGTCCTCAAAGCCCTGCTGCTGAAGGCCCTGAAGCCCCTGTCAAAGGGAGGAAGAGGCAAGGCAAGGAGAAGGGAGAGAGGAAACAGTACTCCATTTCCGAAGACCATGAGGAGGAGGTGCTGGAATGGCTGAGGGAGAACGAGGACCTATGGAGGAAGGGCCACAGGCTCTATCGCGACACCAAGCAGAAGCAGGCAGCATGGAGAGAGAAGGCGGAGATCCTGGGCTACACTTCAGATGTACTCCTTGGATGGAAGAAGTACATGGACACCTGGTCTGGCAAGCTGCACCTGAAGAAATCCAGGCAGGCCACTGTCAAGCTCACTGACCGGGAGACCTATGTCATGGCAAGGTGCAGCTTCCTGGAGGGTGAGATCTGCCACCGAGGAGCAGCCCCTCTGTCAACTCTCTCCCTCAGACACCCACAGAGAGCCACTCCTCTTCCAGCCAGGAGACAGGTACAGTGTCCAGGTAGGTGTCTTTGGAGGGCCCAACAACAGAGACCCCCTGGGTGTGGACTGGGAAGGGCTGCCTCTGCTGTGGGAAGTCCTGGTAGTGGTAGGCTTGGTAGGGGAGGGGCTGCTGAAATCCATGGAAGGGCTGTGACATCTCCTGGGGTGGAGGAGCAGACCTGGAGTGGGTAGGAGCAGGTTCAGCTGGGCCTGGAGGGTGGTGCAGAAGAGCTGTGATCCTCTCCTTCATCGCCTGGTACTGGGCCTTGGGCATGTCCATGAGGGTCTGGCTCACGTACGTGATGAAGGCCTTGCAGTTGGAGGATGGTATGTTGAAGTGGACCAGCTGGGAGAGGAGATCTGTTCTGGCTTTGATTGTGTCCCTGATCTCCAAGAGGATAGTGTGGCTCTGTCCTCCGGTCTGCCTCTCTGCCTGCTTTCTGTGGAGGTGGAGCTGGGGATGGGTGTGGCTTGGTCTCTGGTGGCTGCTTCTTCTTGCTCCATCTGCATCAGGGGATCCTCCATAGCCCTTCCTCAGATCATCTGTCATCAATCTTGGGCCTCACATCACAGGTACTTGAGGAAGGGCCTCTCAACCTCACGGGACTGAGTCAGCTCTCTGAGAGCTTCCTGCACACACCATCTCCTGTTGTACTCTGAGGGCCAGGTACCCCAATGGCACCTCAGACCAGCACTCCAGCAACAGCCACCTCCACAGTCCCTAGCCCCTTTACATCTGAGACCATGGGGATGCCTCAGAGTGACTGAGAAGAGTGCCAGAGACTGAGTTGTTACCTGTTCACTTTATCTTTGCTTAAGACACGTTACTTGGGTCATTTTGCTTTTTAATAAAGTCATACAGTTTGTTATTAATCAAGGTTATCTTTGCTTCACACACTTGGTTCATTTTTTTTACTTAATAAAGTGTTGGTGAAAACTTTGAAAAAAGGGTTAAGCCTTTGCATGCTTGTGGGATTGGTAAGGATAGCTGTGGGATGGATAGCTGTGGAATTGGAAAGGATAGCTGTGGGATAAGGATAGTTGTGGGATGGGTAAGGATAGCTGTGGGATAGATAAACCTCCAGTGCAAGCATAGTGGGACTGTATGGTCCACCCTCCCAGCTGCCACACATATGGCCCTTTATTATCAATAACAATTTAATCATTGATCAACACATTTCAACATAAACAAAACTCTTTCTTAATGCCCTATTCATTGTAAGGCCACTCAACATACATGGCACAATCTCATCGGTGTGATGAGACAGGCTCAAGGAAGCATCCATTAAGCATCTACCATCCTGTCTGGCCACTCCACTGCTCCAGCTGGGGAGTTGCACCAGTGTTTCAGGAGGTTGCGCTGCTTCTTCCCTTCACATGAAGCTCTGTTGGGGCCTTGCACATCCACAGTGTCGATCAGGTTTCGCCCTTGCCTCCATTCACCAGGCTCCATGTCCCCATTGCTTCTGTTTCTGTATGTGGTCCCAGAGGCAAGGTGGCTCAGAATCAGTGCCACCTTCAGTCCAGAGTTCAGGTTGGGATGGAAGTTGGTGCTTGGCTTGGTCAACCTGGGTCTCAGATGCTCCACAACTTCGTCAAATATGGCTGGTGGCATCCTCATGAAGTGCTGGAATACACAAGGGTCTTCATTCCTCAGCTTCACCATCAGCTTGTCATAGAGTCCAAACTCCACTCTTCTCCCGATCCATCTTCAGACCCAGACAGCTCTTGGACGTCTCCTTCTCCTTGCGTAGAAAAGGTGAAACAGTCTGAAGAGGACTTGGTTCTGGTGTTGAATGATGGTGGCTACCAAAAGGAGTGTGCGATGATCCAATGGATGATGTGGAAGAGCAAGAGCAAGGCTTAAGAGGTCTGCACACCAAGGCTGCTGGACTGATGATGAGATCCATGTGATTTCCTCCCCCTTTTTATAGGAAATGTAAGTTTTCCGCTAGGTGTCCTTCCACATACTCTAGACATCCTCCAGACATCATAAATATCTGAGATACGTCCCATATACGAACATTTTGTCCGTTTTAATGCTTTATATCCGAGCTGCATCCGCTTTCATCCTTTCTATGTCTGTGCTACTGACACTGTGTGGACGTTCTGCATACCTTTCGCTTCCTCCCTCTTTCCGCTGGAACGGATGTGAGTTACGCGGATGGTCAGAGGATGCCGAGAGGATACATTGGACGTGTAATGGATGACAACGAACGTAGAACATTTGTTGCCCATATGTGTCGCGGATGTAGATCATACACAGCGGAAAGTTCATCTGCTCAAAAAGTTTTGTGCAGCTCAAAACTTTTTGAGCAGATGAAATAGCAGTGGATGGATGTTTGACGGATAGAGCATATGAAAGACGTACGCAGTGAGTACACAACGGATGCATCGCGTTTTCCAATGGAATGCAAGCTTTTTTGTCCATTTTACATCCTCTTTGCATCCGTTGGTGAAGTGTGACAGGGGCTTTAGGTAGCTTTTTTTCTGATAATATTACACTAATAACCAGAACATACAAAACATTTGCTACACCAATATTTAAAAGTAGCTAATCAGTCTGGAACCTACATTATGTATCTGATATTAACACAGTTGAGAAAGTCCAGAAATATTTCCCAAGAAGTGAGTTCTCCACTTCTCTATTCGTTGCAGAATACCTTATGCCAACAGACTTGAAATTCTAGACCTAGAAAACCTACAACTACGCCGCCTTCAGTCCAATCTAAGTATAGTATATAAAATCATACATTGCAATGTCCTACCTGTCAATTAATACATCAGCTTTAACCATAACAACACAAGAGCAAACAATAGATACAAACTCAAGGTTAATCGCACCAAACTTGATTGCAGAAAATGTGACTTCAGCAACAGAGTAGTCAATGTCTGGAACACTCTACCTGACTCTGTGGTTTCTTCCCCAAATCCCAAAAACTTTAACTTTAGACTTTCTACTATTGACTTCATCCCTTTCCTAAGAGGTCTGTCGGGGGCATGCATAAGTACACCAACGTGCCTACCATCCCTGTCCTTTTCTTTCTTTTTTTTTTCTTATATGTATCCATGTATTCATCACTATGTTTTACTTATATCTATTATCTTGTAAGCAATTGACAAAAATAATAAATAAACAAACAAACAAACGAATGAATAAATAAATAATCTGAAACTAATTCAGCTAATGAAAGCTGGTCAGTTGATTGTTAATTGCAAGCAATATCTTTTCTTGATAAAACTGTAATCAGCTGGAACTACAATTACCAAAGGGTAAATAATCCAGTGCTTTATTTATTTTAAAGAATCTACTTCATTAAAACTTTTCTTGAAAGGATCCTTTTTTTGTGTGGTATTTAGTATTAATGGGTAATTTATTTCTAATGACTCGGGATCAATTAAAAAGACAGTATTTAATGCTATACAAAGGATCTTAAGCCAAATATATTCATTGTTTCAAAAATATTTAGTTTGCCCAGCTCTATAACATAAAACAATGTTCTACTGTTGGAAGAAATAGTCATCTGGGTTCAGTTCCAAGTGGGAAGAAAGACACTGGAAACATGGAGACTGCTTGGAAGGATTGTTTTAAGGTAGACAGGACCACGTGATTTTGAGGTCCTGGGCAAAAAAAAATGAGCACATGTGTGAGAAATGGAGAGAGATTTATACCTCTGTTGGGCTTTGAACTTGCTTCCTGTTCCTGTAGCAAGAAATGTATCCTGATTGGTTGTCAGACTCCTATGGGACCATACAGGGATGAGTCCCAGGTTTGGTTGAATCTTTCTGCGTGATGTAATGAAGGAACTTTGGGTAATTTCTATCACCCTGGAGCTGAACATCTTTTTATGTTGTAGATAAGATGTCTTTTGTCTTGTAGATAAGATGTCTCAGCCTTTCTGGAGCTATTTACAAAGGTAGGGGCTGCTTTCCAAGAGCATGTTTCTCCTTTTCTCGTCCAGGAAGGTATAATATTCTGCATTTTTAATATTTCCAATAATATTTCATTCTTATAAGAGAAAGGTGGGTGCTAACTTTCTACACTACCAAACAATACAACCATTCCTTAGTGTTTTACTAAATACAGTGTTAATGTTCTACTAAAAAATAAAAATGCAGGAGAAACAGGTTGTGCAAAACATGGCTAAATAGATTTTTTGGAAGAAAACTTAATGTACCCATATATTTCCTCATAATTCCTTATTTGCATAATCATAGATGTCTAAATTCACCTTTATTTGAGTTCAGAAAAACTTAGCAGTTGAAAGCTGCATTTTGTTTCAGTGGCTGTTATGCAAATTTGTTTCCACAAATATTCAGCTTGTGTAAAATCAAATTACATTTATATGCAAATATATACATTTGGGGGGACCTATAAATACTTCAAGGTTTGACATTAGCATATTCCACATCACACTTTCTGTGCCTAAACAATATGATGTTGTAAAAGATTTCATTTTGGCAGAGGATTTTGCTAGGGAATGAGAGAAAAAAAAGTGTGCTAGATTTTTTTTTAAAAGAACCACATGAAGGTTCTTTTGAAGGGAAGTAACAAACAAACATAGGTTGCCAAAATTATTTAAATAAACATTTCTTCCATATTTCTCTTCAATTATATTTTTATAAATAATTAATAATAATTAAAATGTTCCCATCCTTTCCTAATTTCATTCTCTCATTCTCTTTATTTCATTTATTTATTAACAAACATTCCATTGCATTACAATAAGTATTTATCTATCATTTTAATCATACTTTGTTCATATTTTCTAAAATTATTTCTATTTCTAATATAACAATATATCTTATGTAACTTTGCAGAATCCCTTTTTCAATTACATTTTCACCCATTATCTCTAAATAGGCTTATACTTTCAATCCTTATACATTTTTCCTGTTTCTCTATATCTTGTTTCTGTCTTTTATAACTTCTTTTCCTTTCCTTCTTCCTTCTTCTTCTCCCTCCACTTTTTGCCTCCTTGTCTCTCTACTTCTAATTCTCTCTTCTGTAATCCTCTCTTCTGTTGCTTCCTAATATTGTAATTATTTTTCAAACTATATTTTTGGTTGTTTTTTCAAATCTTAAACTTTTCACTCTCTTTCCCCCCTTTCCTTTTTTTCCCCACATAAAATTACTTGATCATTAAAGATGGCTTCTTCTTTGTCCTGACCTTCTTGTTCTACAAGCATTTCTTGTTGTTTCTCATAGTTCCAGATATCCATTTCTAAAAATTGAAATATAAAGCCAAAAAAATCTCTTCCTTCTTGTGCATCTTCTTTCTGTTTTTTTAAATTCCATTTTCAGTTCTTCCAAAAGTGATGTCATTTTAAACACTTTTAAACAACCACTCGATTGATTTTAGTCATTTAAGTCCAATAGTCAAAAATCCAAAAATCACCAAGTAATCTGAATAATCCAAAACTGTTTCTTCTTGCTTCTTTTTTCCACTTTCTCTTCCTGGGGTTCTATTATTTTGTTACCAATTTTCAGTTGGAATATATCTTTTAGGAATCTTGTTAAAGTTTCACTGTAAGTTCCTTTTATTTTCAGGCAGTCTCCTCCATTTTTCCACATCCTACCCTTTTATTCTTTCCTTTTCTCTCCTTTCCTTCTTTTAAAGGTTTTTAAGTATCCAAAAGTCTTTAAATATCAAAACCCTTTGACGTTTTATTTTCAGCTTAAATGCCTATTAATGTCAAAGTGGATTTTTGTCAATTTCTTACTTGAATCTCTTAGCTGTCAGTATAAGGAAAGGAAAAAAAAGCCAAATCCTTTCCCTTCCATCTCTCCTTTGCTGCCTCAAAATCTTCTTTGGAAACAATGTTATTTTTTATGGTTCAAATTCCAGGTTACCTTATGTTGTTGCTTTTTCAGTTCAACCCGGTCAACCAAAGCTTTATCTTCTTATCTTCCTTCTGCACATTCTTTTCCGGTCAAGTTCTTCTTTAAGGTGGCCATTTCTGACCACCCCTGCAGCCGCCTTCAGGAAAGGGAATAATGGCCAGCTGAGGAAGAGAGATGTGGCTCTCCTCGACCCTGCTGGCAGTCTCCCCTCTCTTCACCACCTGTACAGGATGACTTAGCCCCAAATCCAGCTGGCTCGGGACGCTCCAGCGGCAAGCACGGATAGAAACTGCACACGATTGTAGATTTCGGTCCGGTGCTGAAGAATCTCAAACCGGAAGTAAATATTTCTTGATTAGTGTGCTAGATCCTTATTAAAGGATATTTTGCTTAATCCTTTTCATGTTATTTTTGACTTTGACCTGCAGATACCTATTGATAAATTGGTTAATCTTCTTGTCTAGAAAGATTACTTAATTAATTAACAGCTTGCTACCAAAAACAGATTCTAAATATTTTATGGCCACAGGGTCAATCCTAAATTCAAATATGGTCATCTTAAAGAAAATATTCTGGTAATGGGTTAACAGCTGTTAATTTGTCAGATATCTGGAACAATAATTTAAAAATATATTTGCAATAATCCAGCAGTTAAATCCAGCACTTAAAGTGATCTTGCTGACTGCTTTCTGTGTCTGTGTCTACTTTTTGAGATTAAGGATTTTATTTTAGTTAAGACCTGAAAAGCATCATGAGAAGGTTTTTAACCCCCCCCCCCAATTATTAAAAGAGAAAACAGATTTAATTGCCTTTAGAGCTGGATACTTTATTTATGCATATTAACAAACTAGTATGCTTTCTGTCAGTCTGGAACCAAGCCATCATTATCCTTTTGTTTAAAAATAAAGGAAAAATATGATTTTTCTAACTATAGATCTATTACTAAACCAGGCAGAGGCGGAGCCAGCACAGGACATATCCAGCCCTCAGGCCATGAGTTTTACACCCCTACATTAGCCTGTTTAATACAATAAACAAGCTGTGTATAAAATGTCTCTATTTAAAATTATTAGCAGACTCAGTTTGTGCTACTTCAGTCACATTCTCTGAACATTCAGTTCCCTGGAGAAGTCCCTCAGTAAACAAGAGCCTGTTCCTTCTAAATCCAGACTTTCTGTTCTAACACCTCTTTGAGAATTAGTTTGTCCTCTCAGGGACATCTTTCTAGAGTTTTCCCATACAGGAGGGATGAGGCAAGGGTGCTTTTAGCTCCCTTACTTTTCAGTGTGAATATTATTCAATTATTCCACCTCTCAATTCCTAATAATCACCCTTCATATTAGGAGATGAATAATTCCAGCATTTTTGCATGCTGGTGATCTTGTAATCATGTTTGCTTCCAGGTTAGAAAAAGAACACTGAGGTTATTGGCTTTTTTTGCCTTAAAAAACTTTTTGTAATAAATCATCAGAAAGCTAAATTTCTAGTATTTGCATGAAATTACCATAACATCTATGGCAATTTAATGAGAATTCTATTAAGCAGGTGCGTACCTATGAATAACTTCTTGTTCTAGGCCTCAACAGAACAATTTGTCTCAACAGCTATATTACTTATTATAGTGCTTCAGTTAATTTGAAATTTTTTGTTTTCATTCAAAAGATCCCTGTGGTTTGCATGGTCTCTGCAACCAAGGCCACATTTTCATTTCTCTACTGTGCCCAAATCTGTACTTCTACAAAGCTTGACATCCTTGAAATAATGTAGCCTAAGTTTCTTAGAGCTATTTTGTCAGATCCAAGATGCATTTAGAATGCTGCTAAACATGTACAGATTGGTTTGGTCTCCATAATGCTAGTTTGCAATTATCTTTTAAACTTCTGCTTAAAGTTAATCTTCTATCTCATAGATTGGTGATCACTGGTTCTTCAAGACCATTTTAAGTCAACTTCATTTTTTAAAAAAAGCATTGGAAAGCTCCATTCCCTAGGGCTATCACTGGAGAGCCTTTTATGCATTAGGCCTTGAAAGCCAGAAGGGTACTAAAGTAGCATATCTGGGTTATTGATTTTCAAATCAATCTAAACCTGGTCCATTATCGTACAGCTTGTGGGGATTTTTCAAATTGGTATGTGCCAGTTTTTGTTCTTTTTTCCATTACTGTTCTGAAGTTTTCCATTACTGTTCTGAATAGTTTCTGAAGCTTTATTTTGCCAGGTTGGACAGATTGTCCTCTTCTGTTCTTGTGGATCCCTACAAAAAATTCTCCTACATTAATACGGATGACTTTTTGGGAATGGCTCAGTAGAGACTTTGAATCACATAACTTCCTTTACTGGGAATCCTGAATGATTTTCATTTATCTCATTCTTATCAGATTCCCAGAATGACATATCTGTGCCTCTTATTATCTGATCATCATAATCAATTATATCAGCCAGGACTGCTCAGTTTTGTGACTCTATATGTAGCATACATTTTCCATTGTGGCTGAAAATTTTAAATTTTTTCTTTCTATTTAAATAAATAAGAATAAATAAATCTATTCATTTTATTTTATTTTTTCTAAAAAAATAATCACTGAATGTTTAAACACACATGCATCCAGAGATATTCATTTACATACAAATATTCCTAAGCAGACAGATGTGTATATACATATTTGTTTTATTGCATTTTATTTCTATAAGTACCTGCAGTAATACAGTGATCCATGCTTTGATTGAAGTTTTTCATTACTGACCTAAAGCTGGAATGTAAATGGAATGGATAAATAAGTAATAAATAAATAATAAATAATAGGGCAGCACAGCAATTTTATCACCCTGCTCCAAATCTCTTAAATGAATTGTCGTGATGGGAAGAAAAGAGAGAAACCTATCCCCGGAGTAACTCATTCACACCATTCCATTGATTTCCCTATCAGACTGGACTTCACAAACAGGTATGAAACTAGCTTGGCCTTCTCTGATGCACCTTGGGAAGTGCACCTTGGGAATAGAGCTGGTATACAGGTAGCCAAACTACTACTCTGCAATAGCATTGTAGCTCTTGTCTAATGTAACAATGCTGTATGCTAATAATAATTGTCTGTCTGTCTGTCTGTCTATCATCTATCTGGGATAAAAAGTTCTTATAATTCATAGGCAAATATCCTCTTGCAACTTGCTGCTTTTCACCATGTCCACAAACTTCTAAATAACACATTATTGTCATCAGTATTATAAATTTGCCTCATTTATTGTACTAAACCCTCTTCTCTTACAGGAAGGATATGGGGAATGTTATTATTTATCTTATAAAACAAATTTAATGTAAAGCCAGTTTGATGTAAGGCATCAGGTTAGAAAGCAATAGATGTTGAGTTCTGCCTTAAGCACAAATCCAGATGGGTAACTTTGTCTAGTCATTCTTTCTAGGAATAAAATAATGGCAACCATTTAAAAAAAAAACTGTCAAGAAAACTGCAGGAATTAGCCCAGGCAGTTGACAGGAGTCAAAAACTGTCTTGAAGGCATGTGCACAAACACACATGCTTCATATGCAGTGGTTAGAGTGCAATTCCTCTACTTCTGCTGACTGCTGTCTCACTGCAATTTGGCCATTCAAATCTTACCAGGTTCAAGGCTGACTTAGCCTTCTATCCTTCCGAGGAAGGCAAAATGAGGACCCAAATTGTTGGGGTCAATATGCTGACTCTAACTTAGAAAGGACTGTAAAGCACTGTAAAGCAGTTTATAAGTCTAAGTGCCGTTGCCATTGAACATTGAAAAATATTTCCACAATTTACAGCACACAGTAATTCCAGTTTCACTTATTATCAAGAAAACTAATTTAATTTAATTGCTTTTTTATGTTCTGTGTCAGTAAATGAAGCCCAAATGCATGGAAAGCTATTTTGTACATAACTGCATTCTGTATTTTTAATTTAATATCACAAAACGATTGAGCTGTTAAACAGTGTATTGGAGAGTAAAATATGACTTTTGTCTACTTTCTGGCAATGTATCAGCATAATCAAAGACTATTAACAGATCAAAATTCAGTACCTTTCTAATCAGAAAATAAAATGTCAAAAAGAATGTTATAAGATGTTACAAATACATGGGACTAGCATTAAAAGCATCCTTTATTTCTGCTCTCTAATATATGGGGAAACATGTTCTGCATCTTGATGGCATCACATTATGTATTTTTTCACTTCCTTCAAGGGGAAATCAATATTTTAAAGCTAAATTAGAAAAGGTACAGTCAAATAATTTCAAAAGGAAATCAATATGTTTCACATATTTACATACAGGTGGGAAAAACATCCCACATAGACGGTATTTCAGATCCTAGTTCAGATATATGTGAACTTTTGAAATGATGATATAGATCATCTCACAAAAAGTCTGCCAGACAGGTGAAGTTTGCATTTTCAAGAAATAGATGTCATGGTGGGTATAGCTAGTTTCAAATTCTTAATTTACAAAGTTAGCTGGATTTATTTATTTCATGAAAGTGTTTAAAAAGACAAAAAGGCAAAAAAGAAATAATTAGTGGCTTGATATAAACCAACTAATCTCCACTTCCACCTCCAATACAACCGAGTCTCAATTTTTTTATTTATTTGTTTGATTTGTCAATCACTTACAAGATAACAGGTACAAGAATAAACATAGTTATGAATACATGAGATGGATACGTATAAGAAAAATAAAAAGAAACAATAGGACAGGGATGGTAGGCAAGATTGGTGTGCTTATGCACACCCCTTACAGGCCTCTTAGGAAAGTGGTGAGGTCAATAGTAGACAGTCTGAGGTTAAAGTTTTTGGGGTTTGGGAAAGAAACCACAGAGTCAAGTAGAGTATTCCAGACATTGACCACTCTGTTGCTGAAGTTGTATTTCTTGCAATCAAGTTTGGTGTGGTTAACATTGAGTTTGTATCTATTGTGTGCTCTTGTATTGTTATGGTTGAAGCTGAAGTATTCATTTGCAGGTAGAACATTGCAATGTATGATTTTATATACTGTATTTAGATTGGACTGAAGGTGGCGTAGTTCTAGATTTTCTAGGTCTAGAGTTTCAAGTCTGGTGGAATAAGGTATTCTGCAATTGGTAGAAGAATGGAGAACTCTTTGTTTTGTTCAGAAAAACACGAGGTAGACCGGGTTCCAACAACAACAAGTCTTTATTCTTAAATAGTCAGTGAACGGAACATTTGGCTGAAACCACGGCAGCCTTTTATACAGGCTAGCCTGCCGGCTTGAAGCCAATGACAGCTGTTTGAATTTGCCGCCTTTTTCAGTTGATTTGGATTGGTTCCTAGTGAACCAATCCAATGCTTACTTTAACCAATCAGGTTTGCATGTTTTGGAGTAACCCAATTTACATATAGAACACCCCTCCCCTCTTAGTTCAGTCCTACGTGGTGACGTAGTCGGACAGGTAGGCGGGGCTTCTCCTGACTCGACTGGACTTGCGCAGTTCATTTTTGGCGGAGACTTCGACTGGTTCAGATGGGGCTGCTGTGTCGTCCGTCCCTCTCTCTGGAACCATCTGGAAGGGTGAGTCAGCCATTCTACTGCCGCCTGAGTTTCTTAGGCTGGCGGTTTTGCCACTCCCTCCCGTTTCCTCCGGGCAGGTCGAGCTGGCCTGGCTGTCCCCTTCCGATGGGCTCTTCCCGCAAGTCTCTTCAAACAGTGAGTCTTTCATTTGCTCTTTTTGTTTGTTAATCTCTTCGGGTTTTGTTTGTAACGGTTCTTTATTTATTTCTCGCATATCCCCCCCCACCTTGGTTTGCCATTCACTGTTTTTTTTAACGTATGGGTGTATGTCTGCATTTCGTTCAATGTTTCGGGAATGGAGCTGGTCTATGTGCCGCTTCCAATCCCTGCCGTCGTCAATTGTTAACCGGTAGGATTTGGGGCCTGTTATTTGCGTGATTTGTCCTGGTAGCCATACAGGGTCCCCGGTGAAGTTTTTAGCGTAAACCAAATCGCCTATTTCAAATTTTCTAAATCATGTAGAGGAGTCGGGAGGGTTTTCTGGCGTAAAATTTGGGTGCAACCTATCAAGGTGTGATCTTAATTTCCTCCCCATGAGTAATTCTGCTGGGGATTTGTTGGTCGTGGTACTGGGCGTTATGTGTTGGAGTGTGAGCAATCGGTTTATTTTCTGTTGGACATCTCCAGTGTCCATTCTTTCTAACCCCTCTTTGGTAAACCGGACCATTCTCTCAGCCCTGCCATTTGCAGCCGGGTGAGCTGGCGCGGTTAGGGCATGTCTTATACCTAGGGAGGCTAGGTATTGCTCAAATTGTAGGCTGGTTAGCTGTGGTCCATTATCTGATACGAGGACGTCCGGTAGACCATGGGTGGCAAAAAGGTTGTCTAATTGTTTAATTACAGTTTCTGTTGTTGTTGATGGCATGATTTTTACTTCTAGCCAATTAGAATAGGCATCAACGACAATCAGGAATGTATGCCCCTTGGTAGGACCCACAAAATCAATGTGGATTCTTGACCAAGGGCCTCGCGGGGTTTCCCAGTCTCTAATGGGTGCTTTAGGCAGGGACGGTCTAATTCCCTGGCATTTGTTTCACGAGCTTACCCAATATTCTATGTCCCTATCAATACCTGGCCACCAAACATAACTTCTAGCAAGGCTTTTCATTTTTACAATTCCCGGGTGCCCTTCGTATAATATCCTAAGTACCCTGGGTTGTAGTTTGTTAGGAATGACTACCCGATCGCCCCACAATAAACACCCCTTTTGAATAGAAAGTTCAGTCTGTCTGGTCCGGAAAGGTTTAAAGTTTTCAGTTTTTTGGTTTTCCGGCCAGCCTTTACCTACCCAGCTAAGAACGCTGGCAATCAATGAGTCTTTCGCGGTGGCTCTGGCAACATCATAAGCTGATATGGGTAGATCGGGGCAAGTCTCTGTTTGTAATGCTGTCATCGCTGGTGCCGGGTCTTCCTCGGTTGCTGGTAAGGGTGCTCTGCTCAAAGCGTCCGCATGGGAAATTTGTTTCCCTGGTCGATGTGTCAGAGTGTAGGAATAGGCTGCCAGGAACTCTGACCATCTGGTCATTCTCGGAGAAAGGATATTTGGTGTTGGCTTGTTTCCCGCCAAAATCCCCATTAGCGGTTTGTGGTCTGTTATAATTTGAAAAGTCCGCCCGTAGAGGTACTCATGGAAACGTTTCACTCCAGCGACAATTGCTAGAGCTTCTCTGTCGAATTGGCTGTAATTTCTCTCGGTTTTAGACAGGGTCCTTGAGTAATATGCGACGGGTGCCTCTCTGCCATCAGGCAGTTGGTGGCTCAGGATGGCACCGACTCCGAATGGCGAAGCGTCACAGGTTACCCTCAATGGCAATGTGTTGCTAAATTGGATGAGAACGTTTGTTGATGTTCGCAATTTTTAAATTTTTTGGAAGGAATCTCTATAACCCCAAGTCCAAATTGCTTTCTTGTCCAATAAACGGTGTAATGGTTCTGCTATTGTGGCTTTATTTGGTAGGAATACATTATAAAAATTTATCAGTCCAAGAAATGCTTGTAGTTCGGTTTTGTTTCTTGGTTCTGGCACTTCATTGATAGCTTTAATTTTTTTGTCTGTAGGGTGTATACCCTCTCCATCTATTAAATAGCCCAGGAATTCGACGCTATTTTTTTTTAGGCAACACTTTTCTTTTTTTACTTTGAGGCCAGAATCTCTAAATTTAGTGAGTACTTTTTTAAGTCTGTCTTTAAGTTGAGCTTCATCTTTGGCTGAGATGAGGACGTCGTCAAAATATGGTACGACTCCTTGTATGCCATTTAGGAGGCGCTCCATTAGACTCTGGAATACGCCTGGTGCTACACTCACTCCAAATTGGAGTCTGTTACACTTAAAAGCGCCCTTGTGGGTAACTATAGTCTGTGCTTCAGCTGTCTCTGGGTCCACTGGGAGCTGTTGATAAGCTTGTGCTAGGTCGAGTTTAGCAAAAAAAAATTCCTTTTCCCAGGGAGTGTAGTAAATATTGGACTACTGGCACCGGGTATGCGCTCTGTTGCAATGCGTGGTTCAGGGTACCCTTATAGTCACCACAGATTCTAACAGACCCATCTGGTTTAATAGGTGTAACTATAGGCATTTCCCATTTGGCATGGTACACAGGTTCTAATACCCTTTGGGCTATTAATTTGTCCAGCTGTTCCTCTATCTTTGCCTTTAGTGCAAAATGAACTTGCCTGGCTTTTAGTCTCCACGGTGTTATTTGGGGGTTTAGACTAAAGGAAATAGGATTTCCCCGATACTTGCCAAGTGAGTCGTCAAACACGTCCTGGAATTCCTGGATGAGGTCTTCTTCCCAGCCGGTTGTGGTTACTCGGTCTATTCCGGTCATCCCGATGCCCAATGGTGCGAACCACTCGATACCCAGGAGGCTTGGTCTGTCTCGGTCGACTATGGTCAGCGGTAGCACTTTAACATACTGTTTGTATGTGACTCGGAAATGTCCCATGCCGACTACAGGGATTTAGTTTCCCTGATAGTCTTTGAGGGTTAGTTGCTGCTTCTGAAGTTCCTTGGATTTGATACCTGGGACTAGTTGTTTTATGGTGTCCCAAGATACCATTGAAAGGAAAGATCCTGAGTCCACTTCCATCTTCCAAAGCTTTCCTTCAATATTTACAATTACTTTAACTTTCTTCCTGCTTTCCGTCTGAGCTCTTTCTATAGTGACAGTTTGGTGTGTATTGGCTCGCTTCTCTTGTTGCCACTTTCTCTCAGTTCGTTTTGGCTCAGCTTGTGTTGGGGAATTTCTGCGTCTCGTTGGGCTGTAGCTTTTTTGTTCCTGCAGACTTTCTCGATATGCCTTCGTTTCTTGCAATGTCTGCAGATGGCATCGAGAAATCTGCATTCGGCTCGGGAATGGTTTCCTCCACAGCCAGCGCGTTCCCGCCAATTCCTTCTTTCGCGCTCTTTTTTGTTCGCGAATAAACGGTGGACCTCGTCGTCTTCTTCACTCGACTCGGGTGTTTCGCCATACTCTTCGTAGTGGGTGGTGGTGGTAGACTGTTTTTTGTCTTTGGTTGGGTTTGTTTCTTCGTTGTGTGTGTTCATCTTCTTCATTGTGACAGCCAATTTTTTCATGGCTTCAGCGGCTGTGGCTTCCGTGATGGCTTCGATTACGATGATGTTGGGCTTGTTGAGTAATTTACTCTGTGTGGTCGAGTCTCTTAGATCCAACACTACGCGATCCCTCATTGCTTCGTCAATGTTCAGGAAATCGCACTCACCCCCTATTTGTCTAAGGGCAGCAATGAAATCGGCGACGGTCTCTCCTTCTCTCTGGTCTCTGTGGTAAAATTCATGTCGCTTTATTAAATTAGACACCATCGGGGCGTAGTGGGCTTTCAGAATTCATTGTAGTTCTGGCCACGTCAGTTGTTTGACATCTCGGGGCTTTGCCAGAGCCTTTGCCATCTTGAAAACCGTAGGTCCGCAGTGTGTTAAGAACACAGCCCTCTTACGCTGCTCTGAGATTCCTTCCATCTCATTACTCTCCAAGTACATTTGGAAATGGTCTGCATAGGAATCCCAATCTTCTTCGTTGGGATTGAAGGGTGCGGGTGGTGCGTTGTTTCCAGGCATTTTTGTCGCCGTCTGGACTTCTTCTCACCGCGTGCAGGTCTCATGTTTAGGACGATCCTATCCTCGTCACCAGTGTTTTGTTTGGAAAAACACGAGGTAGACCGGGTTCCAACAACAACAAGTCTTTATTCTTAAATAGTCAGTGAACGGAACATTTGGCTGAAACCGCGGCAGCCTTTTATACAGGCTAGCCTGCCGGCTTGTAGCCAATGGTAGCTGTTTGAATTTGCCGCCTTTTTCAGTTGATTTGGATTGGTTCCTAGTGAACCAATCCAATGCTTACTTTAGTGAACCAATCAGGTTTGCATGTTTTGGAGTAACCCAATTTACATATAGAACACTCTTCGTGTGAAATATTTCTGGACTTTCTCAACTGTGTTAATATCAGATACATGATGTGGGTTCCAGACTGATGAGCTGTATTCAAGTATAGGTCTAGCAAATGTTTTGTATGCTCTAGTTAGTAGTGTGATATTACCAGAGAAAAAGCTTTGTAGCATTAGGTTAACAACTCTTAATGCCTTTTTGGCGATGTAGTTACAGTGGGCTCTGGCACTTAGATCATTCGAGATGAGTACTCCAAAATCCATGACAGAGTTTGGATCCTCAACAAGGTCTTGACTATTCAGCTTGTATTTTGTTTTCTGATTTTTTTTGTTCTCTCTGTCTCTCTCTCTCTCTGTCTCTCTCTCTCTCTGTCTCTCTCTCTCTCTCTCTGTCTCTCTCTCTCTCTGTCTCTCTCTCTAAATTTGAATGAATGGATCTTTTTTACTTCTAGCTTTTCATATTTTCTTTAGGGTTAGGGTATATATTTTCTAAAGGTTTAATTTTAATCCCACGAAGTTATACAAATGAAATTTCTGAGCACAATACTTTCTGCCCCAAAAACATTTCTGAAACAACTTTCAGACATGAAGTAGAAATGCCCCAAACAAACTTTAGCTTGGAAGGTAGTTTTAACCTAACAGTGGAAACTTTTTTGTGTAGGCCTAGAATTTAATAAATGATTATCCTTTTCCATAGGACTTGACAATAAAAAAACAACAACCATAGAATTGGCCACCATTGGCTTATTTAAGAAACATTTTGCCTCTGATGGATATGATCAAGCCAAAATAAGCATACATCACAGTCTGGAAGATATAAACTAACAAACTTAAATTAGCTCCTTTAACATAGAGGTCCAGAGCACTCATCAAAATCTTTGAATTTTTTAAGCATGTTAGCCAGCCTAAGGAAAGACATTCTTTATAGCAGACATAATGTATTATCTTCTGCCCTTTTCTAACAGCAGATATAATAAAATATCTATATATGAAAAACTATGGTCATGTGGCTTTTTTTGAAAAATAGAAACAGTCAAGCATGTCCTTTTTTATTGCAATTACTCTGGTGGTCTCTGATAGCACCATATTGCACTAGTTGCCCAACAATTTCTTGACCACACAGAAAATTTCTATAAAATTGTAAATTAGTACTTTATTATTAAGCAACTATCCAATATATAACAAGCAGAGTTGCCACTTATTCCTGGGCAGTAGACATCAGATGAGACATCAGCTGACATAATTTTAATTTTGCTGTATAATTTATTCTTTAATTTTTTTCTGATTTATGATCATAATAAAATATTGATTTGATAGCAAGATTAAGATGGTACTTCTCTGAGTCTGTTGCTCATGTTAAGCTAAATTCCTGTAGAAGTGGACACAGGAGTATTTATTTATTTTTTTGGATGGGGATGGAGACATGATGGCAAGAACAAAACAAACTCCATCCCCTTGTGTATGTGTGCAATGCTGATCCATGTGTAAAGGAAATGTTTTCTTTCTTCTTATTTTTTTTTCTTTATCTCCAAAGATAAAATATAAAACAATTTCTTTATCTCCAAAGATAAAATATAAAACAAATTCTTTATCTTCAAAGATAAAATATAAACAAAGGAAAAAAGAAAAAGAAAACAGACAATCTCTCTCTCTCTCCAAAGGTTTTTTGTTTTGTTTTTTAATATGAAGGAAAGGGTTTCCAATTGCCTCAGTGCAATCACCATCTTATCTTTTTCTACGCTCCTGGTGCCCTGATCTCAGGATATATGATAAAAGGGTTCATTACCTATCCTTTTTTGTTGGAGACACAATGCATCTGAAGGTTCATATAGTTTGGACATACCATCTGGAGATTCTATATTGGTTCAATGTCCTTAAGCTTGCTAACTCACTCATCAGAAGTATGGTAGTATTAAAGTATATTCCAAACATTTGGATATTATTTATGAAGAACACTGGAACTATTGCACTTGGATTGTTACAAAAGCAGTATATGTTCTTGGAAAGACACTACAACTCATAGATAAATCTCTTTTATGTGTATTCCAATTGATGGCTAAGGATGGGAGAATGCTTACATTCTGAGCTCTGAATTTAAGGATCTAATATTAGAAAATAATAGAAAATCAAATAACAATCCTGAACAATTTTTGAGCTACATTGCAACCTGTAATTTACCCCTTTATCTCGGGTACAGATATGTAGTTGTGTGTTAATAGCATAATAATAATATTTTACCCACAAATGATCAAATACTTTCCATAATTGTTTCATGTAGCTATGAAATAACATGTGGAAGAGAGTGAAGGCTTGTGGTATACCACACTGGAGCAAACCAATGCTCAACTGTTCTTTTCCCATGGTCACCAGAAAGTGTTTCCTCTTAATATCCTCACAAGTACTGTTATTCAAATGATACCAGAGCCTTGGTCCCAGATTTTAACCCTTAATGAAAGGTCTCAGATAATCCCTGGGCACTTTCTTCAAAATATTCCACTGAAAAGGATAATAGAAGGCTGGTTAACAGTTATGCAAAATGGATCAAATATGAATTAAAACTGATTTTCTGTGGTTATTGCTTTTCTTATATATTTTATAAAATTCAACAAACAGATCAGAAGTAAGTATGAGCCATTTGTCAGTTCTGGCAGAGTAAGCAAAAAAAAATTCCCCATGTGAGGAAGTAAGACCTTATAATGTTTTCTCCTTAAGCCCATGTCACACTGGCCAACGGATGCAAAACGGACACAACGGACGAGAAAAATGTTCCATCCGTTGTTATCCACTCTCAAAAGGGGCAAAAATTTGCATAACCAGAGCGGATAACACGGACGCGGGGAGGACGCAGGGCGGATGGAAAGCGGATGCGGAACGGAAGCACAGCGGATGGAAGCGGAGGGGAGCGGATGGCATGTCTGCAAGGCTTCCGGGGGACCTCAGCAAAGCGGACGCGGAACAGATACAGTGGATGCAGAACGGACGCCGAATGGATGAAGCGGATGCACAGCGGATGCACAGCGGATAAAGCGGATGCACAGCAGAAGCGGAATGGATGTCGCACGTTAATTGCGCATGCGGGGGGGAAGTATCACATAAGCCCCCCGGATATAAAGGGAAGCAGCTCGCACGTGGCCAACATTCCGAGGAAAGACCTGCTCCTGGACACTTCGAGTTCCTTGCCTGCCCTGCCAGCCTGCCTTCCCACCAGCCTTGGTGCTTGCCTGCCTGCCTGCCTTCCTGCCAGGCTTTCTGCCAGCCTTCCTGCCAGGCTTTCTGCCAGCCTTCCTGCCAGCCTTCCTGCCAGCCTTGGTGCCTGCCAGCCTCCCTGCCAGCCAGCAACCCCACAACCATGGGGAGGAAGAGAAAACCTCAGCAACCTGCCGCCATCCTTGGCAAGAGGGACAGGGCCAACCTCCCGCCCCCTGCCCCTGACTCTGCTGGTGCTGGTGCTTCTGCTGAAGCTGCTCCAGGCGGTGGGGCTTCTGCTGCTGCTTACTCTGTTGAAGCTACTCCTGGTCCTGCTCGACCTGCTCGACCTGCTCGTGCTCCTGGTCCTGCCCGTGCTCCTGGTCCTGCTCGTGCTCCTGGACTTGCTGGCCCTGCTGGTGCTTACTCTACTGCTGCTGATCCTGGTCCTGGTGTTCCTGCTGCTGCTGCTGCTGATTATGATCCTGTTGGTGAGGATGATGATGCTGATTATGATCCTGCTGGTGAGGATGATGATAATGATGATGATGATGATGATGATGATGATGATGATGATCCTGCTGCTGCTGCTGCTGGTGGTGGTGTGGAGGAGCAGCCTCTACTACCTGGGAGCCCCTCTATTAAGGGTCCATCTGGTCCTGCCAAAGGGAGGAAGAGGCGTATGCGACAACGGGAGAGGAGGCAATACTCCATTGCGGAGACACACGAGGATGAGTGCTGGACTGGCTGAGAGAGAACGACTTTCTGTGGCAGAAGGGACACTGGCTGTACAGGGACACCAAGCGGAAGCAGGCTGCTTGGAGAGAGAGGGCAGAGAGTATGGGTTACACTTCAGAGGTGCTCCTCGGCTGGTGGAAACATATGCACACCTGGTACGGGAAGCTGCACCTGAAGAAATCTGGCCAGTGAAGCTGACAGACAGAGAGACCTATGTCATGGCCAGGTGCAGCTTCCTGGAGGGTGAGATCTGCCACCGAGGAGCACCAGCAGACCCTCTCACTACCCTCTCTCTCTGGCAGCCTGCTGACACCCAGTCCTCTTCCGGCCGAGAGTCAGTCCCTGTCTCCAGGCAGGTTTCTGTAGAGCGTGCCATGGCAGAGAACCCGCGGACAGGTGTGGTAAGCATGGTGGAGTGTGTAGAGGACTCCCTGGTGCAGTGGGAGAAAGGAGACATTGAGTCCACCACAGTCCTAGCCGCATCAACACACCCCCATCTCCGCCTCCGCAGAAAGGCAGAGAGATGGACAGCTGGAGGGGCAGAGCCACAATGTCCTGCTGGAGACCAGGGACACCATCCGCACCAGCATAGATCTCCTCTCTCAGCTGGTCCACACCGACTCCTCATCCTCCAACCGCAAGCCCTTCCTCACCTATGTCAACCAGACCCTCAAGGAAATGTCAGATCCACAGTACCAGCAAGTGAAAGACTGGATCATCAAGATGCTTCACAACCCTCCAGACCCAGAGGAACCTGCTCCAACCCAGTCCAGGCCTGCTCCTCCACCCCAGGTGATGTCTCTCCCATTCCAAGGCTTCCCACAGGCCCTCACCTACCAGGGCTATGGCTACCAGGAGGTTGAGCAGCACAGGCAGCAGCCCTTCCAAGTCCAGGCACAGAGTCATCGGGTGACACCGTTGCCATCTGTTTCACTGATGCCACTGATGCCACCCATGCCAATGATGCCACCGACGACAGCTATGCCACCCACGCCAATGATGCCACCCACGACAGTGATGCCACCCACGCCAGTCCTCACCCAGCTGCAGAGCAGACAGCCCCACTACACTACTCCTTCCTCCACCACACAGCCAAGCCCGGCCTCAGTACATCTGTCATCAGTACTGGGACTGACACCCCATGGCATGGAGGAAGGACATCTCAGCATCACGGGGCTGAGCCAGATTTCTGAGACCTTTCTCAACACACCGTCCCCTGTTGTCCTCTCGAGGCCAGGCACTCCAGCACCACCCACCACCACAGCACCTGGACCCTTCACCCCTGAGACTGGGCTCACCTCTGAATGACCAAGAAGAGTCCAAGAGACCGGGTAGTTGGTTACCTGTGGACTATATTTGGACACTTGACTTGGGTCAATTTTTTTTAACGGCTTGTTGTTCAATAAAGTTTATCTTTGATTCACACACTTGCTTCATTGCTTTTTTTTAATAAAGTCTTGGTGGAAACTTTTAGAATTGGCTTAAGCCTTTGCAAGCTTGTGGGATGGGTTAAGATAGCAGTGGGGTGGGCAGGGATACCTGTGGAATGAGCAGGGATACCTTTGGGATGGCTAATATCTGTGGGATAGATAATGTCAGTCTTCAAGATCTTCTGCTATTGTTTTGCATCTTTTTGACTGCCATAAGTAAAGGGGGGGGGGTAAGGGAAGTAGGAATAGTTGGGAAATGAGCTGGAGGTGTTACATTCATCTGTTGTATAAATGGGAGGGGGGAGCATAAAATAGAGTTAGGTTTCTATTTCTCGCTTAGCTTTCTTCTCTCTGCGCAACTGCAACCCGTTATCAAAATATGCCAAGGTCAACGGACAGAGGCCTCATCATCACCTGAAGATGCCACATGATCATATCCACAACTTCTAATTGGAAGTGTCATTTGAACTATTGGGGGTGGGAACATTTCCTTCACTTTCTATATGTGAATTGCGCGCCTAAATTCTCAGATTCAGAATTCTTTGGTTGCTATCACTTCACTTTCAGTAAAAGATATCTTTTCTCTAAACTAAAGAGTCTAAGTATTTCTTTCCTGGATTTTGAATAGAGCTCCGCCTGACATTATTTTGAATCTCTTCCACCTGCCCACCCGGAAAGAATACCTAATTTTCTTCTGAGGGGGCCTGGACATCATGTCATCTTCAAATAGTGACCAGGAGGATCTGGGAGCCATTGGAGGCCAAGATTCTTTGCTGGTGCAGGAAGCCCAATCGCTAGCAGAGCTCAGTCTGGAAGAGGATCCAGCTGTGAAGCCTAGATGGTCAGTGGGAGTTGGTTGGAAAGATCCGGAGAAGGACCCCCCCCCCCCTGGAGTCACAACTACCCGCCGGTGTGGAAAAGAGGAGCCTTGGCAAGAGAAGGAAAAGAGGGAACTCTTGCTGGATCAAGCCAGGAAACTCCTGAATGAAGCCTTTGAACAACCTCAAGCTCTGCAAAGGTATGAAGGGGGAGGGGAAGTAGCCCCAGCCAGAAGAAGCAGAGCAGCTCCCTCTCCCATATATCAACCCGATCCAGCAGCAGCCCCGGGGCCTTCAGGGGGAGGTGTGATTCCTAGAAGGCGTAGAGCTCCTAGGCTGCCTCCGTTAGAAGTAAAATACGGAAGGGATCCCAAAGCCTTGGGATTTTTCTTAGCTCAAGTTTGGAGCCATATGGAGGAGTATGGGGAGGATTTTCCCTCAGAAGCAGCCAAAGTGAGGTGTGTTACCAGGGCTCTGGAGGGAATAGCGGCAGAGTGGATGGTGACTTTGCATAATGATAATGCTCCTCAGTTGCTGAATTATAACCTATTTATGGCTGCACTGCGGCTAGGTTTGAGGACCCACTGGTGGAGCGCAAGACCCGAATTAGGATGAAAACCATAAAACAGGGGCGGAGGTCTGTGGCTGATTACACAAAAGAATTTAGACAGTTAGCAGGCCATTTCCGATGCTGGCCCCAAGAAGCCCTGATAGAACTGTTTAAAGATGGTTTAAATGAAGATGTGTACCAGAGATGCACTGCTAGAAGAGACCCCAATGAATTGCAGATGTGGTACCTGCCGGCAGAAGAAGTGGAAATTGATTTAATCCGAAGTAAACTGCGGGGAGGTTATGGCTGGAGCAAGTTTTCCCCCTCGCACCCTCAAGAGGCTCCTAAACCTCAAAAGGGAGGAGTGGCGGCAAGACCCAACCCCTCGGACTGCTTTCGATGCGGGAAAGAAGGTCACTGGGCTGTGAATTGCAGAGTCAAGTTGGAGCAAAAGGGGGCGCCAAAGGAAGGAAAGAAACCTGAAAAGTCCCCAGCGAAGCCTAACAAAACAGCACTAAAGTCGAAAGAGACAGCAGAGGTCGCCCCTCCCGCAGGAGAGGAATCAGAAGCCCCAGTGACCCCTGAGGAGGAGGATTCTGACTCGGAAGACGACTTCCTGGTAGGTCCAAGCGTGGGCCCTATGACCATTCTGGTGAAGTTGAGGGTACCCAATTCAGGGGTCGAAGGGGAAATGCTAGCCCTGTTAGATTCTGGGTGCACCAGGTGTATAATAAACACGGAAGTAGTGAAGAAAATGGGCCTAAAGTTAAAACCTTTGAAGATGCCCATTTCCTTTTGCCAACTAGATGGATCAGTGGCTGGAGGTTGCCCTGCACATTTTGTCACGGAACCTATAGAAATGATCATGGGAGAGCATGATGAGACCCTGCAATTTATTGTGGTCCCTGGGATGGAGCAACCATTAATACTGGGATTGCCCTGGCTCCGGAAATGGAACCCCCAGGTTAACTGGAGAAAGGGGTTGTTGCGCATACGCACAAAGCAGCGACCGGGAGGAGGGGCCAAATCTCAGCTGAAGCCTGGGGGCCTAATTGAAATAGCTTCCACAGGTACTGAGCCCGTAAAAGATGAGGAGAAAATTCCTAAAGAGAATTGGGATTTAAAAGAAGTGTTCAGTGAGAAGGCTTCGGATGAGCTTCCGCCTCACCCACCAACAGACTGTGCTATTGAGATTTTGCCTGGGGTGAAGCTCCCGAAACCAAAGTTGTACTCAATGACCCCACGGGAATTGGAAGAGCTAAGATTGTTTATTGATAAAAATTTGGAACGTGGTTTCATCCAACCTGCTAGACCCCGGGTAGCGGCCCCAATGTTGTTCCGTGAAAAGAAAGATGGTTCCAAACGCTTGGTGGTGGATTACAGAAATTTGAATGCTATTTCTGTGGAAAACGTGTACCCCCTTCCTTTGATGAAGGACATGTTGGCCCATTTAGCGAAGGGGAAGATCTTCACGAAGTTGGATTTGAGAGAAGCATACTACCGGATTCGAATTAAGGAAGAGGATGAGTGGAAGACCGCTTTTAACTGCCCAATGGGTTGTTTCCAATTCAACGTTCTTCCTTTTGGTTTACAAGGGGCCCCAGCTGTATTCATGCAAATGATCAATCAAGTGTTACATGAACATTTATACAGGGGGGGTTTGGTTTATCTTGATGATATCCTTATCTACACGGAGACCCTGGATGAACATGTGAAGTTAGTGCAGTCGGTTTTACAGAAACTGTGTGCCACTAAGTTGTATGCTAAATTGTCAAAGTGTGAATTCCACCAAGACAAAATTGACTATTTGGGATATTGCATTTCATCCGAAGGCATAGAGATGGATCCAGAGAAGGTGTGTGCCATTCTGGAGTGGGCTCCACCACGCATCAGAAAACAACTTCAAAGCTTTTTGGGATTTGCAAATTTTTATCGGCAATTCATCCCGACGTTTGCTAAGATAGCAATGGCCATCACAAATCTCTTGAAAAAAAAAGGGGGAGGTGAAGCCAAGGCCAGGAAAGCCGCTGGAGTGGTCCATGGAGTGCCAAGCCGCTTTTGAAAAGCTAAAACGACTGTTTGCTGCAGAACCAGTGCTGAAACACCCTGATATGGACACTCCTTTCGTGATTCAAGCCGATGCAAGTGATGTAGCTATTGGAGCGGTATTACTTCAAATCAACGAGAAAGGGACCTTACAGCCTTGTGCGTATACCTCCCGTAAACTGTCTGAAACAGAGAGAAGATGGGCCGTCTGGGAGAAAGAAGCTTTTGCAGTTCGTTGGTCCTTGCTGACCTGGAGACATTTCCTGGAAGGAGCAAAACACCCCCATTTGAGGTACGGACTGATCATAAGAATCTGGAAGCCTTAAAAACACCCCGGAAGCTGTCCCCTAAACAAGTTCGCTGGGCCCAGTACTTCAAGCGATTCAATTTCTCATTGAAGTACATTCCAGGCGGGAAGAACTTCATGGCAGATGCTCCCTCTAGACTATCTCAATATAATAGTATACGTCAGGAGGTGATAAGCACAATTGTCTCAGCCAAACATCTAGCTGCCACAGTGGTCCCCAGAGCCCAAAGGAAGAACCATGAAGTGGTTTTATCGAATGACCTTACCGAACAATTAAAAGAAGTTTTAAAACTGGACGAATGGTTCCTGGCTCATTCAAGTGACTATACAATTAGAGATGGTTTGGCTTGGGTAGGGGCCAAGTTGTATGTGCCACAGGTACTGAGGAGCCAAATACTACAACAGGCTCATGATTCTAAAGCAGCTGGTCATTTTGGATTTGTGAAGACCTTACATCTGGTTAAGCGGCAATTCTGGTGGCCTACTTTAAAGAAGGACATTGAAGCTTATGTAGCTAGCTGTCCGATTTGTGCTTCGGCAAAGAAACCTCCTGGTAAGCCAGTAGGATTGTTAAAAATTGTAGCTAGACCAACGACTCCCTGGAAGGAAATCTCTATGGACTTTATCGTAGAATTACCCGAAAGTGGTGGAAACACGGTCATCTGGGTAGTGACTGATTTGTTTTCCAAACAAGTACATTGCATACCTTGTTCCAAGATTCCCTCTGCTAAGACGCTGGCTAAACTATTTATATCACATATCTATAGGTTACATGGCGTCCTGGAATGCATAATCTCTGACAGAGGGGTCCAATTTACCTCAAATTTTTGGAAAGAGTTCCTGAAGTTAATAGGCTCCTCCCAGGGGCTAAGCTCCGCCCACCACCCCCAAACCAATGGGGCCTGTGAGAGGACTAACGCAGTGTTAGAACAATATCTCATATGTTACATAAATTATCAACAAGATAACTGGTCCAAATTACTACCATTTGCCGAAGTGGCATACAACAACTCCGTACACAGCAGTACTGGAATTACTCCATTTAAAGTGGCTTCGGGGCAAGATTTCATTCCTATACCTGAACTTCCTCGTGAAAAGCCCAACATCCATTCATTGGATGAATGGATAACTCAACTCCAACTTAACTGGCCAGTAACACGCAAAGCATTAGATGAGGCCCATCAAGCTCATAAAAAATTTGCAGACAAGAAAAGATCCCCACAGAAAGAATATAAAGTGGGCGACAAGGTTTTCCTGTCCACCAGATACCTGCAGACCACTCAAAAGTCAAAGAAGCTTGGTCCTAAGTACGTTGGTCCATTCACAATTGAAGGGATTATAAATCCTGTAACGATCCAGCTGAACTTACCCAAAACTCTTCAACGAATTCATCCGGTTTTCCATGTTAGTTTGCTAAAACCTGAATGTACTTCTGACCTAAGACCCATCCAGACTGACTCTCCCATACCAATATTGATTGAAGGCGAACAACATTTTGAAGTTAAAGAAATTCTGGATTCTCGCAAATGGAGGGGTCGACTCCATTATTTGTAGCCTGGAAACATTTCCCTTCTTCACAAGCCGAGTTCATGGAACCGATGTTAAAGCCCCTAAGTTGATCAAAGCATTTCATTCCAAGTATCCTGATCAGCCTTAGGAGTGTATTGTTTTGAAATTGTTTAATGCTTAATAATTGTCTTTATATTTTCTTCTCTCTCTTCGAGGACTTCTAGGACTGATGATTTTTCTTTTTCTAGGAGGGCCAAATGTCAGTCTTCAAGATCTTCTGCTATTGTTTTGCATCTTTTCGACTGCCATAAGTAAAGGGGGGGGGGGAAAGGGAGGTAGGAATAGTTGGGAAATAAGCTGGAGGTGTTACATTCATCTGTTGTATAAATGGGAGGGGGGAGCATAAAATAGAGTTAGGTTTCTATTTCTCGCTTAGCTTTCTTCTCTCTGCGCAACTGCAACCCGTTATCAAAATATGCCAAGGTCAACGGACAGAGGCCTCATCATCACCTGAAGATGCCACATGATCATATCCACAACTTCTAATTGGAAGTGTCATTTGAACTATTGGGGGTGGGAACATTTCCATCACTTTCTATATGTGAATTGCACGCCTAAATTCTCAGATTCAGAATTCTTTGGTTGCTACCACTTCACTTTCAGTAAAAGATATCTTTTCTCTAAACTAAAGAGTGTAAGTATTTCTTTCCTGCATTTTGAATGGAGCTCTGCCTGACAGATAAACCTCCAGTGCAAGCATAGTGGGACTGTATGGTCCACCCTCCCAGGTGCAACACCTATGGCCCTTTATTATCAATAATAATGTAATCAATCATCCACACATGTCAACACAAACACAACTCTTTATTAAACGCCCTGTTCATTGTAGGCCAACCACACATACATGGCCCAATCTCATCCGCTCCACCATCAGTTTGTTGTACAGTCCATACTCTGCTCTTCTCCCGATCCATTTTCAGACCCAGACGCTTCTTGGCCACCTCTTTTTCTTCCCATAGTAGAGTTCACAGAGCCTGTAGATGGCTTCGTACTGTTGCAGAAGGATGGTGGCTGCCAAAAGGACTGTGGTACAATCCACAGTGGACATGACTCGATGCTGTGGAAGAGCAAGAGTCAGATGAAGGCTGCAGAGGTCTGCACAGGTGGGCTGCTGGTCTGAAAGTGAGATGCAGACGAGTTGCTCCCCCTTTTTATAGGCAGTGTAGGTGTCCCTTTGCATCCTCTAGGCATCCTCTAGGCATCCTCTGGGGGCCATAGAAGGAGCGTTCACGTCGCGGCCCCTGTCAGGTATCTGTTTACCTGCGAATCCTTCTACCACGCTGCACCAACCTACACCAACAGTGTTCTACAGTGGCTGGGAAAAGTGTAGCGACACGAGAGAAGAAGAAGGCATCCTCTAGACATCCTTAATATCCGAGATAGATCCCCTCTGCGAACATTTTTTTCCACTTTAAACGCTTTGTTTCCGTGCTGCATGCATTCTGCATCTGTTCTGCATCTGTTCCGCATCCGTTCCGCTTCCTCCCTGCGTCCGGGCGGATGTGAGTTCTGCGGATTTGCAGCGGATGCATAGCGGATATAGCGGATGCGTAGCAGATGCATAACGGATGCGTAGTGGATGCGTAGCGGATGCAGAATGGACGAACTGGATACATTTTCTGTGCAAAAGTTTTAGGCAGCCCAAAACTTTGGGAGTGGATGAAACGTCCATAAACGGATGCTGGATGGATAGAGAGGAAGCAAAACGGAGGCAGTGAGTCCAGAATGGATACATCGTGTTAACCAACGGATGGCAAGATTTTTTGTCCGTTTTACATCCTCTTTGCATCCGTTGGTTCAGTGTGACATGGGTTTTAAAAGTGATATACCCTGTGATGTTGAACTTCTATTTCTTTTATGTCCTTGTATTTCATCAACTCAGACCCTAGAGAGTAAAATTTACTTTCTCTTGTGATCTAAAACGATGCTAGACATTTTTGAAAATAAGCAAGGAAAAGGATTAAGACTATTTTTCCCCAAATAATAGGTAAACTCAAGCTAAAAAAAGCTCATATGTAAATCTATTATATTTCCCATCACTTCCTTCTTCACTCTCATATGTTCCTGTTTTTTTATGACTACTAAAACAGTTGAGACAAATCAAGAAATTAAAGCAGAGGCCAATGTTTTGGGGGGCAGAAAAAATATTTTATGGAGCAATAAGTATGTTGCCTTACATGTTGAAAATTATCCCAAATTATAAAGCCTGATTTAAGTTCTTTTGTTCCCTAGAAGCTTCCAAAAGATTCTCCCTGAAATTTGTGAATAAAATAGTTATTTTGAGCAACACCTTCCTTTCTGTTTCTCTTTGTTCCATTAAAGATTTTTCAAACTGGAATTATTGGTTAAAGCCTCAGACCAAAACTGGATGGATTCAAGCAATGCAGCCACTTTTCTCCAGTTTTAAAGAGATGGGTGGAAACATTGTATAACAAATTTTTTTGACCAGATTCTTTGCACAAACCTTGGGTGAAGCATATACCTCTTCACAGCTTTGCATTGTTTTTACAGTAGTTACTGCTTCTGAAATCATGAAGTTTTATAATTATATTCTTAACACTCTGATTGTCTAAACTCAGTAATTATATAGTATGAAGCATTGCTTTCACCAAAAACTTTAAAACAGTTTTTGGGACATTCATGTCCCCATGTTGCCTGTATAAAAAGCAGATTAGTAGATGATCACCAGATACAGTATGTCAATAGGAAATAGGATTATAAATTACTTAAACATTTGCCACTGGATCTTCTTTTTGATTTAATTACTGTCCAAACATTTGTCGTGGTTTATGTTGGAACTGGCAAAGAGTCTGGAGGGAATCATCTCTTACATCACTCATAAAAAGTGAATTAAATACAAATTTCTCTTGATTTCATATTCATTTTTTTAAGTTTTGTTGTTATTCAATTGGTCTGATGCTATCTGGACATGTTTGGGTTGTAACTCCCAGAATTCTCTATCAGTATTTCTGTTGGCTATGCTGGATGGGTATTTTGGCCTGCATGGTCCCAACAGACCCAGAGGGTACCATTTTGCTGCTATAATCCATTAGAGGTATTTCTGTCTCTGTGTGAACATAAACATCAAGTTCACATTTTTCATTCTATAATTAATTCTTGCCATTCAAGAGCCAGGATTGAAGTTATGTCTCAACTACATTATTTCAAATTTCCACTCAATTTTTGTAGACAACAAAATTCTTTTCATTTTGGACAAATAATTCTCTAAATTTTTCAGGGCTGGGTTTGCAGAAGAAGCAACTGAATTGGCAGACTAGCAACATCAGCCACATAGTGCCTGAGCCTAGGAGAAAGTGACAATTCTGTTTCCCACCAATCAAATAAGTAAATGCATGGGGAATCCTTGGAAAATAATTTGCAAAATGGTTTCTTTCAATAAGATTCCCTGGCTAGAGAAGGGGAAGATAAAATTGCAGAACTGTTCCGTCATCTTCATCAACAGCATATTATCTATTTTCTGAGAGAGAAATGTCATTTCAGCTCCTGAGGTGAGCATGAAAGTGGTTTAACAGAACTATATTCTGTAGGGTTGCCACCAACTTTGATCGTAAAGAAAAACGTAATTGATTTGGAAGAGCCTATTAAGAAGGGGAACAAGAGAAAAAAATAAAATAAAAATGACCACAATGAAAGATAATTAGCATTCATATGGTGATACCACACAGGCCAGGGCTAAAACAAGCAAGAGTGACAACATTTAGAAAAACATGAAGTGTGTGAACTAACATAGGAAGAACACACACACACAAACACACTTTGGGAGAAACATGCATGTGTGTGAGAAAATAAGAATTTGACATAGAGCTTAACCAATCCTGCTAGAAGACATTCAGGTATAAAATCCTGGATCTAGGTAGGAAAAGTTAAATTTATAAAACTGTTGAAACAGGTTTCAAACCAATATGTGACACAAGGATTTAGGGCTCCTAGGTGAATACTAACTGATCGTGAATATTCAGTGTGATGCAGAACACAAAATTCCAATGCAATCTTGAGCTGCTTTATGAGAAGCGTTTGCATCCATATCATGGTAGAAATAATTCCACTGTATTTTGCATTGGTTAAATCACATAAGAAATACTGGGTTAAGTTGTGGTCATTGTATTTTAAAAGAAACATGGAGAACTTACTGTTCAGGATGAAACAGTTATAAAGTTGAAGAATCTGAAAATGAAGGAATAATATGAAGGAATATTCCAGCAGTTGGGTAGCTTTGAAATTTAAGAAATAATAAATTCATTAAGAGAGTTGGGGCATGCTTTCCTTACAAAGAAGCAGACTGAACAAAGATATGGTATGATACAAAAATGAAAAAGACTACCACATGGAAGGGGACTGTTTTCTGTTGAAACAAAGAACATGACAAACACTGATATATTCATATGAAAAGAAAGGGCATCCAGGTTGACTCTTTGGGGAAAAAAATCATAAGAACTACTACATACTGGAATAGTCTACAGTGGAATCCTCACCAATGAAGGTATTTTTTTAAAAAAAGGAGTAATCTGGTGTTCCAACTCGAGCCATGGTTGCACATGAATAAACAAAAATGAGCTCCACTCAGATGTGAGGGAAAAAGACATATTTATTCCAAAAAGCAAGGACTTTGCTTTTAGAGGCAGCTGCAGAGAAATGGGGTACAGTGACAAAGTTAAATAGGGGAGCTTGTTTTAGATGTGGAAGTGTGCTGATTCTAGAGTGACACTTGAGGGGCATGTGTGTGTGTATTTATGCCATCTATGATGTTTGTTCTTGTGAATATGCAGTTCCACTGGGAAACCTAATTTAATTAACTGCATTTGTGTTTACAGACCTTATCCTTGATATGTGGATTAGGTCTGGAAAATTTATTTGAGGATTTCAGGAAGTTTGAATAAAAGGTTTTCCACCATTTGCTATTTTTATTTGATTAACTTAATTTCCCCTTGACCGTGAATTATCTAGTGGAGATGCTGATTCTCAGTTCCTTCAGTTAATGTTTAAGGAAAGATAGCAACATTATGAATAAAATATATTTTGATAGAAAACTTCTCACAATTTGTAAAAGGGATTGGGATTATCATGAGTCAGGGATAATTAAGTGATTTGTATTACACAGCTGGTTGGACTAGATCAGGGGTCGCCAACCTTTTGGACCTCAGGACCACCAAATTCATAATTTTAGATCCCAGAGACCACTAACTGGTTCTGTGGGCATGACCTAATTTGTGGGTGTGGCTTGGTGATCATGTGACTGGCTGGGCATGGCTTGTATGTAAATATTATAAATATTTATATAAATGTTGATTGTTTTTATAAAAAAAAGAGCAACATTTACCCAAAATCAGGCAAAGCAGGCAGGCAGATTGAGTTGCTCACAGAATCACAGATTCATTCAGAGATCTATCTATCTGCTATTGGCTAGCTCAGTCTGTCACATAAAATTTGCTTGCAAGCAAACTCATAAAGTTAACTCACAATACACCATGCATGTAAGTATTGTTTTCTCTTTTTTAAAAAAGCAACTTTTACACAAAATCAGGCAAAGCAGGCAGATTGAGTTGCTCACAGAATCATTCAGTGATCTATCTATCTGCCATTGGCTAGCTCAATCTCTCAAATTTGCTTGCCATGAGTCTACACTGAATTTGCTTGCAAGCAAACCTTTAGTCCTAAAGGAGTTCGGCTCTACTGAGCTGAAGATCTAAAGACTAGCTAGAAAGCAAGAAATCCAACCATTCCTAGTGAATCTAAATCTCCCAGCACAACAGAACAGGTGATGGTCGGAAAAAGGAAAAATAGCAATTAAACAGGCAAGTTTACTGGGTAAGGAGTGAGTGGGTGGGGAGGGTTCCTGCAGGACATGTGGGCTGTGCAGCCTTGTGTTTCTGCACAGCCTGAATTAATTGCTTTGTGGGGGTGAGATTTCTCTGTGGCCCACCAAAATTTTCTCATGGTCCACCAGTGACCTGCAGCCCACTTGTTGGCGACCGCTGGACTAGATGACCCTGCCTATAACACCCTTTCTAGCTCATGTGATCTATGTATTCCATAATCCTTTGAGATAATCAAACAGGTCTCTTCCAGCACAAATGGTTTAAGGATTGAAACTTAAATCTGGAACAGAAGCAAATATGTGTTGGTGTAATTTTTAAAGAAGAAAACACAGAAGAATGTGGAACTTTATGAGCACTGCCAGCAAAGAGATTACGTGTCATTACGTGTGTTTTATGGTTGGGAAATTCTGAATGTTAGGCTGCAGTTAAGCTATATAACTGTTGATGTGACAAAGTGAAAACAACATCCTATAACACCCTTAGCATTTTAAAACGGAATGCAGCTTATTTGATGCCTGTATTTAATATATGAATCCCTGCCATGAACAGCAAGTTTCAACAAGACAAGATGAAAAAGCCTGCCAACTTAGATTTTTGGCACTAATTCCCCAAGATAATCATAAAATGAACCAAGTTGTCTTGTCATCAATATATTCTATTTGTTCCAGCTTAAATAACCTGCAGTGTCTCCAGAAGAATATCCGGAGAGAAGATTTACAAAATCATTACAGTCAAGGTTGTTTCATTCATAAAGGATCAAAAGCTAATCTGCTCTTTAGCTGCAGAGAAACAGACTCAGTGGAAAACATTAAAAGTTCCTTCCCTATCTTACAGTTCATCTTTCACATTTGCACAAATTTTATACAAATATACAAATATATGGTGTCCTAAGCTGGATGATGTTCTAAGCATTCAATCATTTTTTCAACCATGTTTCCAGAAGATGGTAGGTTTTACTCTATTTACAAAATAAATAAACACAGGGAAAGAGGGAGAGAGGGAAGGAAGGAAAGATGGAAGGAAGAAAGAAAGAAAGGGAAGGAAGGAGGGAGGAAGGAAGGAAGGAAGGAAGGAAGGAAGGAAGGAAGGAAGGAAGGAAGGAAGGAAGGAAGGAAGGAAG
>BLBF01000031.1:23483836-23506956 GCA_015471245.1 Laticauda colubrina | reverse complement strand
TCTTTCTTTCTTTCTTTCTTTCTTTCTTTCTTTCTTTCTTTCTTTCTTTCTTTCTTTCTTTTCTTCCTTTCTCTTTCTCTCCTTTCCTTTCTTTCTCTCTCACTCTCTTTCTCTCCCTTCCTCTTTTTTCTTGTTTTTTCTTTCTTTTTCTTCTTTCTCTCCCTCTTTCTTTCTTGCTCTTTCTTTCTCTTCTTTCTCCCCCTTCTTTCTTTTTCTCTCTCTCTCTTTCTTTCTCTACCTTCCTCTTTCTTGCTTGCTCTTCCTCCCCCCCCCCATACACACACACCTGGTTTGGGATGAACTGAATGACCTGGTGAGCTCCAGTCAGCAGTGGGCAGCAGGAAAAAGAAGAAGGGGGTGGCATGCAGCTGCAGTGGGGCCTTGAGCACTCCCCACCCCTCCCAAAGGCAAAGCACCTCTGTGTGCAGTGGCAGCTGCAGCAGGGCCTTGAGCACCTCCCCAGGCTCCAGCCCTCCCAAAACACCTCTGCGAGTATTAGAAGCAGTGGACCTGACTCTGGTCTTCAAAGGAAGCAAGCAAGCACTGGGAAGGGCTCCGATCAGTGCTGCAATCTCCCATTTTCTTCCCAAGGCACCTTGGCCTGTGAAGAAAGCAAGCAAGCATAGGGAAGGGCTCAGGTCAGTGTTGCAATCTCCTGCTTGCTTCCTGAGCTAAGCTGGCCTGGCCTGTGAGGGAGATCGCAGCACTGGAGCCCTTCCCTGTGCTTGCTTGCTTCCCAAGCCAAAGTACCTCCATGTGCAGTGACAGTGGTGGCAGTGGGGCCTCCCAAAGTACTTCCACATGCAGTGGCAGTGGTGGCCCTGGCTGCCTTCCATAAGCAGGGCCATTGCCGCAGTGCCTCCACCCATTTCCTTTCATTTTGCCCCCAGGAGAAGTGAGTGGAGGTGGTGGAAGCACTGCAGTGACTGCCCTGCTTATGGGAGGCAGCCGGGTCTGCTGCCCTACAGGTTGGAGCACTGCCACTGAAGCTCACTGCCACTGCAGCCCCCACATGGTAGGGAGAGCGCCGCATGGTGGCTTAGCCAGGCAGCAAGCCCAGGAATGAGGGGACAGGTAGGTAGGCCAGGCGAGGCCCGGGGAACTCCAGAGATGGCTAGGTGAGGCCTGGGGAGCCCTAAAGGTGGCTGAGGGCCTGGGGACAATGGGGGAGGGGCTAGCATCACTTGCAGGCTTTCCTGTGAGCAGGCAGATCAGGGCTGCTCAGTTGGGTTTAGGGTTAGCCTAACTCAGTTGGAAGGAACAGTAGAGAGGCTTGTGTCAGTTCCAGGCTGCTTCTCTCACCTGCTCTTGCTGGGAGAGCCTCTACTGGCAAAGCAAAAAGCTTAAAAGTCCCCCTCTCTTAGGAAATGGCTCCTGGGCAGCAGAGAGAAACAGGATTCAACCGGGCTGCTTCTCTGCTGCCCAGGAGCCATTTCCCAAAGGGAGGGGGACTTGCAAGCTTTTCGCTCTACTGCAGCGAAAGGCAGGCAGCAATGGTTGGCCTGGCAGACGGGCAAAAGCAGGCTGCAGGCATGTCATGCATGTGCACAATGTTGCACATGTGCGATAGGATCTGACTAGGCAGGGAGTGGAGAAGCAGGAGAAGAGGAATGGGGCCAGCCAGAGGCCCAATTTACTGGTTCTCCAAACTACCGGGAACCGTAACAACAGGTTCTACTGAACCAATGCAAACTGGTAGAATCCCACCCCTGGTTGAATGTCTTTGTTAAGGAAACAAAGGGAAAAATGGTATTTCGTACAACAAATGACAACTTAATGACACATGTGCTTGAGCACTTGTGGAAGAATTTTCCACATGCCTAAGCATATGTCATCCCACACTGAATCAATGTCACACTTTAGTACTTTGTACATTTACCCTTTCTTTAGGTCTGTTTTGTCATTGTATTTAGAGAAAAAAAAAATGTCCTTGACTTTTCAGATTAACTTTGCCATGTGTATGGATATCTCATACATCAAGCAGGTGTAGAATTTTTTAATTTTTTTAAATTTCCTGTATATATCTTCCTTCCTCATTCTCTTCTTCTACCACCACATCTGCCATTTTACTCTTTTGTTCCCTACTTTGCTCTTCTCTTATTCTATTTTTTTTTCATTTTCATTCATCTCTTTTTTTCCTCTTTAAACTTTCATATAAAGTTGAGGGATGAGCTGAAGGAGATGGGGATGAATGCACAAAATAATTTGAGTCTTCCTTTTGATTCTTCTTTTCTAGAAAATCCAAAGAGTTGAAGACTTAATTTTTAAACTAATAACATTATCAGTTTTGATTTCCCTTGAAGCCCTGGTCCCACTGCACTTACGGATGCAAAGAGGATGCAAAATGTTAAAAACAGCTTGCCATCCATTGGAAAACACTATGCATCCATTGTGTACTCACTGCATACGTGTTTCATACGCTCTATCCCTCAAGCATCCATCCACTGAGATTTCATCCATGCAAGAAGTTTTGAGCTGCACAAAACTTTGTGAGCAGATGAACTTTCTGCCGTGTACGATGTACATCTGCAACATATACGGGCAACAAACATTCTATGTCCGGTATCATTTGTTAAACGTCTGCTGTATCCTCTCTGCATCCTCTGGCCATCCCCTCAACTCACATCCGCTGCAGCTGAAAATGGAAAGAGGGAGGAAACGAAAGGTATACAGAACATCTACACAGCGTTAGTAGCATGGAAATAGAAATAGATGTAAGTGTATGCATCTTGTATATAAAGGATTAAAATGGACAAAACATTTGTATCTGGGATGTATCTCATATATCTAGGATGTCTGCAGTATGTCTAGAATATGTAGAAGAACACCTAGTGGACTACTGATATTTCCTATAAAAAGGGGGAGAAAATCATCTGGCTCTCAGTATGAGTCCAGCAGCCATGGTGTACAGACCTCTTCACCCTTGGTCTTGGTCTTCCACATCATCAATTGTTCTCCACCATGGATCATGACACAGTCTGTATGATAGCTGCGCTCATTCATCACCAAAACCAAAACCTGTTCAGACTCTTTCACCTTTTATACAGAAGGAGAAGAAGGAGATGTCCAAGAGCTGTGTGGGTCCGAGGATGGATCGTGAGAAGAATGGAGTTTGGACTGTATGACCAGTGGATGGTGGAGCTGAGGAATGAAGACCCTCATGCATTCCATCACTTCATGAGGATGCCACCAGCCATGTTTGACAAACTTGTACAGAGTCTGAGACCCAGGTTGACCAAGCCGAGCACCAACTTCCATTCCAACCTGGACCCTGGACTGAAGGTGGCACTGACTCTGCGCTACCTGGCTTCTGGAACCACATACAGAAACATGCAGTATGCATGGAGGGTGCCACAAAACAGCATCAGCAAAGTGGTCAGAGAAGCGATGATGACCATCATCGAATAATATGTGGAGGAGCTCCTCAAGTGCCCGACCACTGAACAAGGCTGGAGAAAACTTGCAGAAAAGTGGTATCAGAGGTGGAATACCATTGGAGCCATAGATGGGAATCACGTGGCCTGCAAAGCTCCAGCCAACTCAGGGTCCACTTATGACAACTACAAGGGCTTCTTCAGTATCATCTTCTTTGCAATGGTTGATGCTGACTACAAGTTCATGAACATCGATGCTTCAGGCAACGGGTCAGCTTCAGATGCCCAGGTATACAATGCAAGTGACCTCAAGGATGGGCTGGAACGCAACCTTATCATTTGTTTTCCAGATCCAGACCCCCTACCCAATGACACACAAGATGTGCCCTACTTCATCGTGGGGGATGACGCCTTCTCCCTCAGAACCTACCTCATGAAGCCATACAGTTCAAGATACCTTACCCGTGAAGAAAGGATCTTCAACTACAGGCTGTCCAGGGCAAGATGGGTGGTGGAGAACGCCTTTGGCATCCTGGCCAACAGGTTCCAGATACTTCTCACCACCATGCAACATCACGCAGAGACTGTGAGGAGCATCGTGGAAGCTTGCTGCATCCTGCACAATCTCATGCGCACCCACTATCCAGTGTTGCAGAACAGACTTGTTGACCGTCAACAAGGGAATGGGGACATGGAGCCTGGTGAATGGAGGCAAGGACGAAACCTGATAGATGCTGTGGATGTACAAGGCCCCAACAGAGCTTCACGTGAAGGGAAGAAGCAGCGCAACCTACTGAGACACTGGTTGAACTCCCCAGCTGGAGCAGTGGAGTGGCAAGACAGGATGATAGATGATTAATGGATGCTTCCTTGAGCCTGTCGCATCACACTGATGAGATTGTGCCATGTATGTTGAGTGGTCCTACAATGAATAGGGCATTACTCAAGAGCTTTGTTTATTTTAAAATGTGTTGATCAATGAATAAATTGTTATTGATAAAAAGGTCCATATGTGTGGCAGCTGGGATGGTGGACCATACAGTCCCACTATGCTTGCACTGGAGGTTTATCTATCCCACAACTATCCTTATCTATCCCACAAGCATGCAAAGGCTTAACCATTTTTTCAAAGTTTTCACCAACACTTTATAAAGTAAAAAAAGTAAACAAAAGTGTCTTAAGCAAAGACTTTCTTAGGTAAAATTTATGACTTTATTAAATAAGCAAAATGAACCAAGTAAAGTGTCTTAACCAAAGATAAACTTAACAAGTAAATAACTCAGTCTCTGACACTATTCTCAGTCACTCTGAGTCATGTACATGGTCTCAGCTGTTAAGCGGGCAGGGACTGTGGATGTGGCTGTGGCTTGAATGCTGGTCTTAGGCACCATTGGGGTGCTTGGCCCCGAGGGTACAACAGGGGATGGTGTGTTCAGGAAACTGTCCGAGAGCTGACTCAGTCCCGTGAGGTTGAGAGGCCCCTCATCAAGGACTTGAGATGTCAGGTCCAATACTGATGACAAATTATCCATTGACGGGCTTGGCTGTGGGGTGGAGGAAGGAGGAGTTTAGTGGGGCTGTCTGGTCTGCAGACAGTGAGGAGTGGTCTGTGGTATGCGATGAACCTGGGCCTGGACTGGGAAGGTCTGTTTTTGCTGTGGGAAGTCCTGGTAGTCATAGCCTTGGTCGGTGAGGGGATGTTGAAAGCCGTGGAAGGACTGTGACATCGCCTGGGGTGGAGGAGCAGACCTGGACTGGGTAGGAGCAGCTTCAGCTGGGCCTTGAGGTTTGTGCAGAAGTACTGTCATCTTCTGCTTCATCACCTGGTACTAGGCCTCGGGCAGGTCCCTCTGGGACTGGCTCACTTAGGTGATGAAGGTGTTCCAGCCCAAGGACCAGCTGAGAGAGAAGTTCTGTGCTGGTCTTCATTGTGTCCCTGATCTCCAACAGCACACTGTAGTTCTGGCCATCCAGTCTGCCTCTCTGCCTCTCTGCCTTTATCCTGTGGAGCTGGGGGTGTAGGTGGGGGTTGGTTGGCCTCTGGTGGCTTCTTCCTCCATTTGTGACAGCAGGACATCATCCCCCACGGTATCCTCCAAGTCTGCCAACATGGTGAGTGCAGCTGTCGGGGGGGTCTCTGCTGTGGGGCCCTCTTAAGACACCTGCCTGGACAGGGTAGCTGGCTCCTGGTTGGAAGAGGACTGGATGTCTGTAGGCTGTCTGAGGGAGAGAGGTCTCAGAGGGGCTGCTCCTTGGTGGTGGATCTCACCCTCCAGGAAACTGAACTTGGCCGTGATGTACATCTCCCTGTCAGTGAGTTTGACAGAGGCCTGTCCGGATTTCTTGAGGTGTAGCTTGCCATACCAGGTGTGCATGTGCTTCCACCATCCCAGGAGTACTTCTGCAGTGTACCCAGGCTCTCTGCCTTGTCTCTCCAAGCTGCCTGATTCTTCTTGGTGTCGCGATAGAGTCTGTGGCCCTTCCTCCAGAAGTACTCATTCTCCCTCAGCCATTCCAGTACCTCATCCTCATGCTCCTCAGAAACAGTGTACTGTTTTCTCACTCCCTTCTCCTTCCCTTGCCTCTTCCTCCCTCTGGCAGGGGCTTTAGCAGGGCCTTCAGGGGCTTGAGCAGCAGGGCCTTCAGTGGCTGGAGCAGCAGGGCCTTCAGTGGCTGGAGCAGCAGGACCTTCAGGGGCTTCAGCAGCATGCCCTTCAGGGGCTTCAGCAGCAGGGCCTTCAGAAGCAGCGCTTTCAGGGCCTTGGGGCTGGTCCACCACCGCAGCAGCAGCAGCAGTAGCAGCAGCAGGTTCAGAGTCAGTGCCAGGGGGTGGGATGCTGGTTCTGTCCTTCTTGCCAGGGCTGGAACGAGTAGGCACAGGCTTCCTCTTCTTGCCTGACTGACGAACTAGGGTGTTCCTGCTAGATGTATGTGGCAGCACGTCTTTTCCCTGTATGCTGACTGCATGCATGCGGCATCCTTTTATATCCACGGTGCGGAAGTAATTCATACTCCCCGCATGCACAGTGAACGCTTTGCATCCAATATACATCTGTGCGGCATCCGCTTTGTTTCCTATAGGCGTACATGATGCATCCGCTTCATCCGCTTCATCCGCTATTCATCTGCCCCTTCCGCTATGTGTCCACTTCGCAATTCTCCCCCTGAACCCCTTCGGATGTGTCATCTGCTTCCATCTGCTGTCATCCACTAGGCTTCCTATGAACATCCGTTTAACATCCCTGCTACATACTACCCAAATCCTTTCTTTGCCGTTCTTTTCCTTTCTGTTTATGCAAATTTTCACCACTTTTTGGAGCGTATGACAACGGATGGAGCCACCCCCGAAATTTTACTTGTCCTCTGTGTCCTTTATGCATATATTTTGCATCTATCGGCCAGTGGGACCTAGCCTTTAGCTTTGGTTGACCATTGTAAGGAAAAAAATAAAAAATATTTATTTAGCTGTACATTAAATAATTAATGCAACTTTTATCATATTGGTGATTCAGTAGAAATATATTCAGATTTTTCCTTGCCTTTTTAAGGACATCAATAATTTGTTGAGATAGCATGGAACAAGAACTGCTTAACATGTAAGTTGACAAATGGACTATTAAGATATTTATTAAATATCTTGCTGTTTCTTATTTTATTCACAGTAGACTGAATTTTGTTTATAATCTATTCACTACATTTCCTGATGCTGAAAAAAATAATGCATAAAAAGTGGACTCCTTTTTAATGTTAGCTTATATTTAATAAGAAGCACAGATTCTGTCAAAATTTAAAATTGATAAATCACATATCCCAAAATATGCATGACATGATGAAAAAGAAAATGTTCAAAGTCACACTCCTATAATTAAAAGTTCTTTTCTTAGAAAGAGGGCGATGAAAATATCTACAGACTCTTCACATCCTGGATATAAAATGTTTCAACTTCTGTCAAGATGACACTACAGGGCACTGCATGTCAAAACAACTGGACACAAGGCCAGGTTTTTTTTAACCCTGGCTATTACTCTGCTAACCAACTAATTGCTGTAACACTGTCTATGCCCTGGGATGTCAAACCACCTAGTAGGGCTGTATTATTATTATTATCCTTCTCATCTTTCTTATTACCTATTTCTTTAGCTTCTTATGACTATAGCTTTGTTGCTTGTATCTTATAATTTATGTTGATTTCTTTTATTAGTATTCCTTTATGATTTCTGTTGATTGCTTATTTAGTATCCTATGGCTATCACTCAATGTTATATTTTCTGATTTATGATGATTGTATTTTATAATAATGATCATGATTTATCCCTTAAATATTATATATATATTTATATATTTGATATATACAGTATATACTTGTATATATACTGAGAACTTCGGTACCAGAGACAAATTCCTTGTGTGTCCAAATACATTTGGCCAATAAAAAAAAATCAATTCAATTCAATTCTATTCTATTCTGTTCAAGGTCTGCATAACGTTTTTTATGTCTGCTTCCTTGGATTTAATCAGATATGGTAAACAAAGTAGATGAATTTTTCCTTTGTGGTAGACTTTTTTTAAAAAAGTAGAAAATTGTCATGAATACAGCTTTGTGATTGTTCTTTAAATATTACCAAATAGTCAGACCCCTGATTATTATATGAATTTTGTGAAAGTAATTAATATCATTATAGTAGTAGCTCCTGAAACATATGCTAAAATGAGTATTAATAAAAGGGTTGCAAAAGCTATTAGAATAAAAACTGAAAAGAAATGCAGTTGTTTTATTTGTTTAATTGTAAAAATAAATGTAATATGTAGCCTATTGCAGCTAGAAATTAGTGTGAATTTTATGAGATCTGAATATTTTGCTAGACAACAGCGGAGAGTGACCAGAGAGATATTCATAATATGCTTGTTTGTAGAACACTGAACAATTATCATATTTTATCATTTTTGACTACTGTTTACTATTCATGAAATCATAAAGCAAGGATACATTCACCATAGCATGCAAGTCATAAATACAATCAGGAAACCTGTTTTTATACACATGCACCTATAAACTCTCTCTCCCCCTCAAGGATTTGCTGCCAAAATTGTGTAAGTAACAACTATATAGTAGTTTCCTCCCCCCCTTTGCATGTGTTAATATAAGCAGTTAAATAGATATGCCAGGATCGTTCTATGCATCTGTCCTCACCCACAGCTCCAAAACAAGAAATAAATGGCTGAAGATTTAGGGCTTTGGTGACATCTCTGCATTACCACCTCATTTCTACTACTACCATAGCGGCTTGAGGTGGGATATTAAATGAAAAAGTGTGGTGCAGTACCACAAAAAACAATCCCACTCTCTGCTTTAAGATGTCATAGGACTTTCAGAATGCATGATTATACAATAAACTCTCACATCAGTAAGTGTTCAACTGATGGAAGTGTTCAACTGATCCGACTAGGATTTTGTTCAGAGACAGAATTAAGAGGACATTAAAATCTCCATTTTAATGTTAATGCCTGAAATAAAGGACAAGCTCCCTTTAAATGCAGCACTCCTATGGATCAGATGGCAAGGAAGGACTGAGAATAAGCACTGGGATACCAGCAGTAGGGCTGCAATATCAAAAAATACTGCTGTACATTGTTCAATTGTCTGACTGGACTACAATATTATGTCTATTTACCCAACACCAAAGAGAATGAAATATGTTATCTAGAAGTTAAAAAAAAACCATGGAATTCTAACTGCAGATGTAGCTACGTTTAATGTTCACTTTGTTATCTTAATAGGATTATTGGTTTCTTCTTCCAATTCCCCCTCTCCACCTGCCCCTGGATGTTGCTTCTCTGACATCAACGATGCTGTTCAATGTTTTTTTGCTACTTATTTTCTTTCCACTCAATTTTACCTGTTGCTAACCTGGATTTTAAGACAAAGCGCTGGGGTTCATATTAAAAGGAAGCACGTGCTTACTGACAATGTCCTATAAAATCTCCAGGCAATTGTGGATTTTCTTTTGAAAATGTGAACAATTTAATCAAGCGCTAAGATATACTATTTGGGGACCAAGATCAGAGTGGCTATTATGCTCTGTTAAAAGTTATTGCATACAGTGGTCTAAAGTCTGACATATCCTCATCACATTATTGCTCTTTCTGAAATGATTTCAGATTTGAATTCATTTCCCTCAAGATAAGAAAATGCTTTTGATTACTATTATTTTCCAAGGTTCCCCTTTAATGTACACTTTGGCAGCACAAGGTTGTGTCTTTGAAAGACACTTTGAAGTGTCTTTTAAAGGGCAGAGTTCAAAGTTTGCAGATGGAAACTGATACCGTCCTACAAGGAAGGTTCCCCAAGGGACAGAACAGAAGGAAGGAAGACCTCCAGAACCATGAGTCTAGAAAACTTCACTTCCAGTCCAGAAATGAAGTAAAGGGAGTCAGGCAGAGAAGTGGCAATGCAGCATTGAGGCTGATATTACAGCAATATTCTCAACCAATCTCTAGAGCCCAACTTAAATGAACTTAATGAACAAAGTCTTACTTCTGTTGACCATTAGTGTGGTGTCCCTGGAAGGCATAAGGGATTCTACATATATATATTTTTTGCAAAAGTTTTATTCAATTTTCACATATTAAAGAAAGAAAAAAAATTTTTTTCAGTGAACAGCATGATTCCAGGTTAACACATTTCCATTACAAACTTGACTTTCATTTCCTATTCATTTTTCACATTTAATAACTTATCTTGATCTTACTTTATATATTTTCTTTAATTTAGTCAAACTTTTCCCATCTTATTTTATAAGTTCTCCAATACATTGCGTAATCTATTTCTTTATATCCTTAATACATCATTATATATCTTTATATTCATTATATTTTATCTTCTTATTCTGTCAGGTCTGCAATTTACTCATCTATATTTAATTCATCATTCCAAAAATTCACACATTTCCAATATAAAAAACAACAACAGCAATGCAACACCCCTATTATTGCCAATTTCAAGGTGCCAACCCATCTAAGATTCCCATAATTTAATTTTGAATTAGCACTTTAAAAAAGAAGAAAAAGACACAATATTTATTTTCTAGTAGCTACTACATTACATATATCTCTTTTAAACCTGAGTCTGCAAGTTCCCCTTCTCGTTATCTAAAAAACATATCTCTATTAAGAAAATTATAAACAGACATAATTAATCCTATCATTTCATGTGAACTAATATTGTTTTCCCTTTAACATCAATCCTGTTCTGTTTGCCACAACTTATAAATTCATTTAATATTATTATCTTTATTCTAGTTACCTCTCTTAATTCCATAACACAAAGAAAAAGAATCAAACAGTCACTGCAATAGCAAAACAATATCAGTCCCTACCTCCCATCTATTTTCGAGACAAAATTTATCATTTCTTGTGTTATTGCTTCTTAATTCATTTAATATTATTAATATCTTTGTTTTGCTTATCTCTCTTAATTTCATATCATAAAAAAGAAAAACCAAACAATCACAGCAATAACAAAACAATATCAATCCCTATCTCCCCTTTTAATAATCTATATTCCACTATTTTCTCAACAATCTTATCATTTCTTATTTATTTAAACTAGTCCTTATACTCTTGCAGAATCCCATTCTTATAATTCTCAATCAACCATTGTCTCTGTGCCTTTTAATTAAACAATTCCATTTCATTGTTATGTGCTTGCCATATTCTTTTCTTTCCAAATCTCGTTCCATTCTTGCCCTCTTTTTATCAGTCCAATTCTATCTCCCTTCTTTTCCATTACTCCCCACTGAAGTTTCCTTTCCTGCTGTTTCCTTTTCTTTTGTTTGGTTTTTAGAATAAACCCCTTTTAATTACAGTGTTGAACCTCCTATTATTAATTCTCTTGCTATTCCTCCTTTGCTTAAGTTTCCATTGATTCAAGTGTTCATTTAAGATGGCCACTTCTTGCATTATTTCTCTTCTTCTTGTTGTTGTTGGTATTTTGAAACCTCCATTTCCAAAAATTGCAATGAAAAACCAAATGGTTTGCCTTCTTTTTGTTGCATGTCTTTCATGTTTTTAAGTTCCAATTTAAGGTCCAGTAACATTCCTGCCATTTTTAAGCAATGTTTATAAAAGTTTTTCCAACGTTTTACTCCTATTGACTCCTATTCCAAAAATTTCCAGATTGGTTCCACTTTTCAATATCCATTAATTAAAGTTGTAATTCAAAAACACCAAACACTTCCACAGTTTCCCTTTATTTTCAAATTTCACTTTCACAAGTCCCTATTTTTTAGTATCGTAATTCCAGTTATTTTGTATCAAATAAGTCTTTAACGAATCCAAGTTTTAAAATAGAAAGGGATAGTATAAAAAATTCCCTTCTCCACTAGTTGGCACTCTTCGCTGTATTTAAAATCAATTCTTTTCCCTTTGCCCAATTTTTTTCTCACTCATTCAAAATTTTAAAGTTCCAATATCTGTAAATCCAAGTATTAATTTCCAAATTTTATTTTTCACCTTGACACAGCCCAGTCCAGCTTTAATAAACCTGTTTGATGTCAAGGTTGAATATCTAATTATTTCAAATACAAGTTTCTTCTTCCAGCTTCTTCCTTTTAGGTACAAAGCCACTTCATCTGTCACAAATTTTCTTTCTTAATTTCTTTGTCCGTCACTTAAATCCACTTTCTTAACAATTTTAAAAGATAAGGGTACCTTTTGCTAAAATTCCCCTGGTTTCTATGCTGTCCTCTTTTTCACTGCTCCTCCTCCACAATCTTATTCCAGCTGACTCTTCTCCTTCAGGGTGGCCATTTTAGACCACTGCTTCAGGCATCTTCGGGAGGGAGTGTTTGCCAAGCCAGGGAGGGGATATGTGGCTCCCCTTTACCCTGCTGGCAGTCTCCCCTTCCTCTACCACCTATAAGAGATGGCTTCTGCCCCAGATCTGGATGATCAGGGCTCTCTGATGAAGAAGCATGGATCACAGCCACGGATGATCACAGTCAGCGGTCCGTCTTCGAGGAAGTTCAACTGGAGTCAGAAGGCATAAGGGATTCTTGATGACAATTGCCACATACCCATCTCAGCATGCCCATCTCTCCAGAGTCTTAGATGATAACATAGCTAAAAACCTGCTGGGCATAGCTCCAAAAGAGCTTTCCCCTTCCCTGTTCTAGATCCACCTATGTGAGGCCTGTCATCAGTGATTAAATCATGAATGAGGAAAGTCTTATTACATACCAAGTGGGCATTCAATAGCAGGAGCCAGAGACCAGACCTCCTGAAAGTCATTTAAAATTGTATTATTAAACATTATTATGATCCTGGAAAGTTATATATGAATGAAATAATTGATTGCCTTTGATGAAGAGAGACATAAACTGACATTTCAACATCTCAGAAGGATGTTGATATTTTAGAACATATATAATGAATGAATGTACAGCACTTCAGAAGGTTAAAAATAATTCAGTAAACAAATATTAAATGTTGGAAATGTAGAGGGACTGGATTAATTGTCAGTGAACCTGTGATACAGTTAACAAAGTGAAAAAGCTGCAATAAAAAATGGTATTATATTATGCTTCTATATTTGGATCTTTAGGTATTTTTTTCCAAGCTATTAAGGGGGAAAATCTGACAAATATTTGGATAAATATTTTAAGTTTAGTTAGAATAGAAGTTGATCTAATATAGAATTCTGCCAACTGTTGAATTATTTAAGATAGAAACAGCCTAACCTGCTTATTCAAACATCTAATCAAGCAACGCATTGAACAGATAAATTGAAGATTTTAATGTTCTCATTGGATGTTTCCACCAATTAAAAAAAAAAAAACTTCTATCTCTTCCACCTATGTGAATTACTTCCAGCATTACTTTTGTTTCCCCAAGTTGTTTTGAGCATTGAAGTAGATTGTGAGAAAACTACTTTGAAAGAAGGTAAGACAAACAGCAGTCTAGCACCATACACCAGTTCCTTTCAGACATCACCTTGCCTCTAAAGTGATAATGTCAGATCACAATGATATTGCTGGTTTCCATGAATCCAGTGTCATTCCCTGCATTCACATTTCATAGCCATAAAACCTTCCACATAAACAGAAATTGAAATAGTTCATTTTACTCTATAAAAGAGGAGCTGATATTCTGGTTTAGATAGAGATGTATAATATACATTAATAATATGAATAATATCTGGGATGGCTCTTTCAGGTCTGCTTAAGCTCTAAATAATTTAAGTGTAATATAGTGAATACTGAATTTAAGGAACTGAGCCAAAAAATCAAATCAGGATATAGAGTGGAAGGATTCAATACCTTTTTAAAAAGGAAAAGAAAACAATACAGGAAGTATTAGCTTTGGGGCAGATTTATGGAGTTTCATTTATGGAGTACATTCATTTTGTGGGGAGGAGGTAATGTTTTAAAGCTGATCTGTGAGTAATAACTCAATAGCACACCATTGTGAGTTTGACTTGTCCACAAGGCAGTCGAGATAAATTCTTAATGGGATGATTGTTTTCTCTTTCTTTTCACTGCAAGTTATTATATAGGACGTACAAAATAGGCTAATAATACTTTTTGGAAACTTGTAAAAATGTGCATTTTTGGTGATATCTTTTCCACATTGTTTTATTCCATGTCTATAATGTATTTTATTATGCACATGTTACAGCATGGCAAAAAATAACCCTACTCACTGATAGTTACCAACAACAAATTTGTACCTGATATATTTGTCTGACTTTGATCATGTGGTCTATATTTTTATGCTGTCATGTCCTAACAAATAGTCTCTTTTGATGTCAACATCAGATAAAAATCATTAACTGCTAATCCTATCCAGATGAGCTGACAGACAAATAGAATGTTTTCACCATTCTATTTAATCTGCTGAATGACACTCAGTAGCATTCCAGTTACAAATGCCATTTAATGAAATGAAATCAAACAAACAAAAGCAAGAGTTTATGTTTCACCCATGTGGGATGTAAGGGAAGGAAAATTAAGGGAAGGGAAATTCTGGAGGAAAAAAGTGCTGGATCCCAGTGTATTTTATATCTTGTGATATAGAAGCCAAATTATTCACAGAACTTATTATTAACAAGAACAAGTAAAGTAGGATATATAATATCAAGAAAGGAAAGAGCTTCTGCATAAAATACATTTCTAATCTAGAACTGAAGTATCCTGGAAACAAGATTGTGGCACCAGGAGTTTGAAAGTAGATCCAAACTAAGTGATGGCCACAATGTCCCAGACACAACTTAATGGAAAATAAGTTGAAAATTGTTCCTGTGAGTCCGGTAGTGAATAGCATGGCCAAACTATATGCACAAATTCTTCTGCAACTCCATTTAGGCTACTTAAAGAATTGTCCTGCATTTTTCATTTTGCCTTTCTTTCTTATGCTGCTCTTGTTAATCCTGAAAAATCTCTTCTCGGGTTCCTTCTAAATTTTCACTTTCCTAGCTTAGAAGAACCAGACCAACTAGCCTTTCTTTGTTGGGTTGGCATTTTGAAGGAGGCCTCTATTCATTTGACCTCTTAACTCAGATACAAGTTCACCTCTTCCTTTCCTGGACTTTCTTTATTGTAACAGTCACATCTGCAAGAAAGGCAGTTCTCCAGAACACTGCATATTATGATTTACTCTCTCTGGATCTCTCTGGATTTCTTAGCAAGCAATTTCTAACACTGTTGGTATTTGATCAGATATTAACATAGTATATATAAAGTTGAGTTATATTATGAACAAAAAAGTCCTTTCCTACAATTGAGAAGGCTCTGTAGTGTTTTTTGAAGGAAAAAAATAGAAATAGCACTTATTTCTACCACAGTATTTTGTCATTGAAAATGTTGGGCTTGGAAAATCTTTTGAATTTCTAATTGCAGGAAGCAGGTATATGCATGAGAAGGCATTTCCAATAAGGAATTTAGCTATAAGGCTTGTCTCTGAATTGTTGTTGATATTTATTTATATCTAATTTTCCCATCTAGAAAGGTCTTGGAAAGCATTCAGTACTAGGCAGAGAAATTCTCCAGCATTTTTAAAATTCAGGTCTTATTCAGATTAATGAAAGAAACTTTGCTTAGACATTCATCAAAAGAGAAGAGAAATGTGAAGAGATGTGTTTACACATCAGTTATTTATTGATGATGCAGTCAAAGGATAATGATGAATATCCTATTTTTGCTTGTACAATCATCTCTCCTGTAGCCAATAGCAATTTTTGCTTTCCATATTTCAGTTAAATCCCAAAGGAAGATCTCATGAAGAAATCCTTCCTGTGGGAATTTTTCACTAGTGTGTAGAATCCTATCCTGGAGAAAACACTGGACATCTTTACACTTCTCCCAGAAAAAAAGCATTAGAGAAAGCTACCACACAATGTTTGTGTGCCTAGAGAACTACAAAAGGACACTTGAGGCCAATTCAAATTTTTTTTGTGTGTTTGGATATGAAAACCAAAAACTAATTTATAGAATATGTGTTCCAGCTTAAAAGAAGCAATTACATTATTCCTATCCCTAGATCTTTTTTTTAAGGGCAATAACATCCTTATCGTGCATCATTTAGTTTATGTCACACACCCTCTCTCTAGCTAATCACAATTTCCCAAATTCACAAGTCCCATGCCTCATATTTTGCTATTTTTGATTATTTTTAAGGAAGAGAGATAGCATCAATATATATACTATATGGCCCAACTGATTTGATCTCAGGTTGCACATGGTAATAGAAACATTATACTTGATAATAGGCCAGCTATCAATTAGCAAAGTAAGTTCTATTTTTGATATATAAGATTATATGTAAAGGCCCTGTCACACTGGCTGACGGATGCAAAACGTTAGTAAAAAGGACACAGCGGACGAGAAAAATGTTCCATCCATTGTTATCCGCTCTCAAAAGGGGCATGACCAGAGCGGACAACATGGAAAGGAACGGACGGGGGGAGGATGCAGGGCAGATGGAAAGCGGATGCAGAACGGAAGCCTAGCAGATGGAAGCAGATGGAAGCGGATGGCACATCCGCAAGGCTTCCGGGGACTGCAACAAAGTGGACGTGGAACCGATACAGCGGATGCAGAATGGACGCTGAGCGGATGAAGCGGATGCACAGCAGATGCCTAGCGGATGAACTGGATGCACAGCGGAAGCCTAGCGGAAACCTAGCGGATGCCTAGTGGATGCCTAGCGTTCACTGTGCATGCGGGGAGGATGTATTGCGTCAGCCCCGCGGATATAAAGAGAGGCAGCTCCCAAGCAGGTCACCATTCAGAGGAAAGACCTGCTTCCAGACACATCGAGTGCCTTGCCAGCATGCCCTGCATACCTGCCTGCCAGGCTTGCTGCCAGCCTTGCTGCCTGCCATCCTGCCAGCCTCCCTGCCAGCCTCCCTGCCAGCCTCCCTGCAACTCCCTGCCAGCCTGCCTGCCAGCCTGCCTGCCTACCTACCTGCCAGCCTTGGTGCCTGCCTGCCTTGCTGCCAGCCTGCCTGCCAGCCTTGCTGCCTGCCTTCCTGCCTGCCAGCCTTACTGCCAGCCAGCAACCCCACAACCATGGGGAAGAAGAGAAAGCCTCAGCCATCTGCTGCCAGCCCTGGCAAGAGGGACAGGGCCACCCCCCCACCCCCTGGCCCTCACTGTGCTTCTGCTGGGGCTTCTGTAGCATGGGCTCGCTCTTCTGCTGCTGGGGCTTCTGCTGCTTCTGCTTCTGGAGGAGCTGATGATGCTGCTTCTGGCGGTGGTGCTTCTGCTTGTGCTTACTCTGCTGATGCTGCTTCTGTCGGTGGTGCTTCTGCTGGTGCTTACTCTGCTGATGCTGCTTCTGTCGGTGGTGCTTCTGCTGATGCTGCTTCTGGAGGAGCTGATGATGATGCTTCTGGCGGTGCTTCTGCTGGTGCTTACTCTGCTGTAGCTGCTCCTTACTCTGCTGTAGCTGCTCCTCGTCCTGCTGGTCCTGATCGTCCTGCTGGTCCTGATCGTCCTGCTCGTGCTCCTGGTCTTGCTCATCCTGCTGGTCCTGCTCATGCTCCTGGTCTTGCTCATCCTGCTGGTCCTTCTCGTGCTCCTGGACCTGCTCGTCCTGCTGGCGCTGCTGGTGCTTACTCTGCTGCTGCTGATCCTGGTCCTGCTGCTGCTGCTGCTGCTGATCCTGGTCCTGCTGCTGCTGCTGCTGCTGCTGCTGATAATGATGATGATGATCCTGCTGGTGCTGCTGCTGCTGCTGGTGTGGAGGAGCAGCCCCTACAACCTTGAAGCCCCTCTGACGAGGGCCCATCTGGTCCTGCCAAAGGGAGGAAGAGGCATATGCGAGAACGGGAGAGGAGGCAATACTCCATTGAGGAGGAACATGAGGATGAGGTGCTGGAGTGGCTGAGAGAGAATCAGTATCTATGGCGGAAGGGACACAGGCTCTACAGGGACACCAAAAGGAAGCAGGCTGCTTGGAGAGAGAAGGCGGAGAGTCTGGGCTACACATCAGAGGTGCTCCTCGGCTGGTGGAAACATATGCACACCTGGTACGGGAAGCTGCACCTCAAGAAATCTGGCCAGGCCACGGTCAAGCTGACAGACAGAGAGACCTACGTAATGGCCAGGTGCAGCTTCCTGGAAGGTGAGATCCGCCACTGAGGAGCAGCCCCTCTCACAACCCTCTCTCTCTGGCAGCCTGCTGAGAGCCAGTCCTCTTCCGGCCAAGAGTCAGCTCCTGTCTCCAGGCAGGTTTCTGTGGAGCGTGCCACGGCAGAGAACCTGCGGACAGTTGTTTTAACCATGGCGGAGCGCGTGGAGGACTCCCTGGTGCAGTGGGAGAAAGGAGACCACTTCCACCACAGTCCTACCCGCATCCACCCCCAGCTCCACCTCCACAGAAAGGCAGAGAGCCAGGCAGGAGGGGCAGAGCCACACTGTCCTGCTGGAGATCAGGGACACCATCCGGAGCAGCATAGATCTCCTCTCTCAGCTGGTCCACACCGACTCCTCATCCTCCAACCACAAGCCCTTCCTCACCTATGTCAACCAGACCCTCACGGACATGTCGGAATCCCAGTACCAGATGGTGAAGGACCGGATCACCGATCTTCTTCACCACCCTCCAGATCCAGAGGAACCTGCTCCCACCCAGTCCAGGTCTGCTCCTCCACCCCAGGTGATGTCACTCCCATTCCAAGGCTTTCCACAGGCCCTCACCTACCAGGGCTACGGCTACCAGGAGGTCCAGCAGCACAGGCAGCAGCCCTTCCCAGTCCAGGCACAGGCTCATCGGACACCACTGTTGCCACCAGTTCCACTGATGCCACTGATGCCACCCATGCCACTGATGCCACCCACGCCACTGATGCCACCCACACCACTGATTCCACCAATGTCACCGATGCCACCCACGTCACCGATGCCACCCGCGCCAGTCCTCACCCAGCTGCAGACCAGACAGCCCCACTACACTGCTCCTTCCTCCACCCCACAGCCAAGCTTGGCCTCAGTACATCTGTTGTCGGTATTGGGACTGACACCTCATGGCATGGAGGAAGGAGCTCTCAACATCACTGGGCTGAGCCAGCTGTCTGAGAGCTTCCTCAACACACCATCCCCTGTTGTCCTCTCAGGGCCAGGCACCCCAATGGCACCTCAGACCAGCATTCCAGCAGCAGCCACCTCCACAGCACCTGGACCTTTCATCCCTGAGACTGGGCACACCTTCGAGTGACCGAAAAGAGTGCCAGAGACTGGGTGGCTACCTGTAGACTTTATTTGGACACTTGACTTGGGTTATTTTTCTTTTACAGCTTCTTATTAATAAAGATTATCTTTGCTTCACACACTTGCCTCATTTATTTTATTAAATAAAGTCTTGGTGGAAACTTTTAGAAATGGTTTAAGCCTTTGCATGCTTGTGGGATGGGTAAGGATAGCATTGGGGTGGGCAGGGATACCTTTGGGATGGGTTAGGATAGCTGTGGGATGGGTTGAGATAGCTGTGGGATGGGTTGAGATAGCTATGGGGATAGATAAACCTCCAGTGCAAGCATAGTGGGACTGTATAGTCCACCCTCCCAGGTGCCACACCTATGGCCCTTCATTATCAATACTAATGTAATCATTGATCCACACGTGTCAACATTAACACAACTCTTTATTAAATGCCCTGTTCATTGTAGGCCCACCCAACATACATGGGCCAATCTCATCCGTGTGATGAGACAGGCTGAAGGAAGCATCCATTAAGCATCTACCATCCTGTCTTGCCACTCCGCTGCTCCAGCTGGGGAGTTGCACCAGTGTTTCATGAGGTTGAACTGCTTCTTCCCTTCACGTGAGGCTCTGTTGGGGCCTTGCACATCCTCAGTGTCTATCAGGTTTTGCCCTTGCCTCCATTCCCCAGGCTCCATGTCCACATTGCCTTGTTGGAGGTCCATGAGCCTGTTCTGCAAGACTGGGTAGCGGGTGCGCATGAGATTGTGCAGGATGCAGCAAGCTTCCATGATCCTTCGCACGGTCTCTGGGTGATGCTGCATGGTGGTGAGAAGTACCTGTAACCTGTTGGCCAGGATGCCAAAGGCGTTCTCCACCATCCGCCTTGCCCTGGACAGCCTGTTGTTGAAGGTCCTCTCTTCATAGGTGAGGAGTCTGGAAGTGTAGGGCGTCATGAGGTAGGTTGTGAGGGAGAAGGCGTCATCCCCCACGATGAAGTAGTGCACATATTGCGTGTCATTGGGCAGGGGGTCTGGATCTGGGAAGCCCATGATGAAGTTGCATTCTAGCCCCTCTTTGAGATGACTGGCGTTGTATACCTGGGCATCTGAAGATGAGCCGTTGCCTGAAGCATTGATGTACATGAACTTGTTGTCAGCATCGACCATGGCAAAGAGGATGATGCTGAAGAAGCATCATGAGTTGCTCCCCCTTTTTATAGGCAGTATAGGTTTTCCACTAGGCATCCTCTAGGCATCCTCTAGGCATCCTCTAGACATCCTTAATATCCGAGATAGGTCCCCTCTGCAAACGTTTTTTCCGTTTTAAATGCTTTCTTTGCGTGCTGCATCCACTTTCATCATTTCTCCGTCCGTGCTACTAACGCTGCGCGTCTGTTCCACGTCCGTTCCGCTTCCTCCCTGTGTCTGCTTTCTGCTGGAGCGGATGTGAGTTGCGCGGATGTGCAGTGGATGCCTAGCGGATATAGCGGACGCGTAACGGATGATGACGGATGCAGAACGGATGTCCCCCGTATGCCTAGTGGATGCAGAATGGATGCATTGGATACATTTTCCACTCAGAAAGTTTTGAGCAGCTCAAAACCTTTTGAGCAGATGAAATGTCAATAGACGGATGCTGGACGGATAGAGAGGAAGCAAAACAGAAGCAGTGAGTACAGAACGGAAGCATCGCGTTAACCAAAGGATGGCAAGTGTTTTTCTCCATTTTACATCCTCTTTCCATCCATTGGTGCAGTGTGACAGGGGCTTAAGATATACTCTATATAAATAATTTTGGATCCAGAATTCCTAATAGATCTCTTTTATGTTGCATACCATATTAAACTTCGCTAAGATTGTTTCTGTGAGTACTTCAATGTGTCATTTTGTGATTTCTCATGAGTATGCCTTCTCTGTAATAGGATAATCTTCCCTTTGATATTTACAAATTGTCTACTGTTACATCTTTAGGTGTCCATTGAAGACCTCCCTCTTTTTTTTAGAACTTCCCTGTAAAAAATATTCGATGAAATGATTCAGTTTTTTAATTAGCACTTATTGATACAAGTATGGATTGTTTACCTTTTGATAATATAAAAACTGCTTGGATATGTGTCTTTATTGGAAAGAAGTAGACAAATACTTTAAATATGTAAGGATGGATGATGTAGCTATAGTGTTGTTATATTATTGCAATTGGTTAGAATATTAGAGTAAAATCAGGAGACATATATTCAAATCTTCTTTAATCACTGAGATCCATTGAGTAAACTAAGAATCTGTCCCATTCCAACCTACTTCACAAAGCTGTGGTTATGAGTCTACAATTGGATGAGATGTCAATGAAGATTCTATCACCCAGTCCAAAAGCATCTAAAAAGGTTAAATCATGGCAACTGGACCATGTTTGATAAAGTTTGGTCCAGTTTCCAAAATTGGAGGAGTTGTTTGGCACTTTATACTCTGGGATGAAGACTGGAGAATGTACAGCAAAGTAATAATCATTGGGTAAAGCAAACAACATTAAAGCCCTGTGTTATCTCACCTCTTCTTGTAGTAGCAGCCTGGTTTCAATTACTCTGCTATGAGGTCACCTTTGCCTATTATCACAGTTAAAGTTAAATGTTATACTCTTGCAAAATTTCAGCACCTGCCAACTTAGCATCTAGACAGGCCTTTTATAAGAGAGTGGAGTTCATGGAGAAGAGAAAAGATTATAAAAAGGAAATTAGAACTGCATCAAATAGGAATGAGCACAGAGAGCAGTAACTAGCTTAAATTAATGAACTGTTTCTTGTTGTTTGTAGGAAAAGAATATGCCATCTAGAGTTACGAGGCGAAAATATGACAAGTGAAACCCAAATTGAAATTTAATTTAAACTCCAAGTAAATTGTTTCACTGGAATATACAGAAGTTTAGGGAACTCAAGTAAAACCTTTATCACTGAATATATATGTGGACAGGCAACAACAACAATAGTAAATAGTAAATATCAAGGTCACTTTTGCATCAAAGGAAGTTTCTATGTAGTTTAACCACAGAATTCTGAGGAAGGAGAGAATCACAGTACTTGAAAAAAAAGTACTTGAATAGATTAATCTGAAGACATGGTCTTACAAGGATGATTATCCACTGAGCTTAGCACTACTGGAGCCAATGTACTGAACTGGGGTTCTTTTGGGTGTTGAATGACAAGCCCTTCACTGCTGATCATGCTAGTTAGCCCAGGGATCAGAGGAGAAAAGAGCAAAAACTCTGTGCCTACAAAAATGACAGCAGCACACCGAACTGGGCAAATTGTCCCAAATCTTAACCTAACAATATTGCTGACTATGACAGGCTGTTGTGGGGGAAATACTCATTTAAATAAGGAACCAAAGCATTATTTAATTTATTTAATCAGGCATAAAAGATGCACCACAGTATCTTTTATTGATATGCACACCCATAGTGATCACTGGGTTCCTGGCCAAAAGAATCCAGTTGTGACCCCCAATTAAAGCAAAGTTCAATTATAACCCCCCAGAAATGATACATAGAATGATATAGCTTTTTTTTTTCTTTTTATGACTCTGTAATCCTTTAATTTGGGGGTAGAGTCAGGGTGACTAGATGGAGCTCAGCCTTTACTGGCTGGAGCCCTTCCTGATGCCTATGAAGCATTCACAGCATATATATTTTTCTTTGCACCCTGAGAGAGAAACACCTGCCTCTAAATAGGATTGAACTCTCAACTTTCCAAGTGAGAGGTGACATCTTCATACTAGGCCACCATGGTTCACAGGAATGATAAAGCAATGTAAATCATAAACTGTTCTTTATAGCTGGAATCTAGATTTGATAATGCTATGAGATGGCCTTACTGTGGGCTGCTCAAGTACTTCTAAATCCCTTACTACTAATGAGACTCCATCACTGTTCTTCACACACACACACACACACACACACACACAGACACACACACACACACAGAGAGAGAGAGAGAGAGAGAGAGAGAGAGAGACAGAGACAGAGACAGAGACAGAGACAGAGACAGAGACAGAGA
>BLBF01000031.1:23421215-23474881 GCA_015471245.1 Laticauda colubrina | reverse complement strand
ATTCTGTGGCTGGGGTTTTCTATGGTGGCTAGGGTTTTGGTGCCATTGAAGTTGATGTTGTGACCTGTGGTTTTCATGTGTTGGACTAGTGAGGAGGTGTGTTCCAGCTTTTTTACTGCAATTTTGGGTTCATCCAGGTGGGTACTTATTCTTCTATTGGTCTGTCCAATGTATGTGGCCGGGCATGAAGCACAGGGGACTTTGTATATGCCTTGGTTTTCCAGGTCAATTTTATCTTTGGGGTTTCTAAGGATGGCTGCTATTTTTTTGTCTGTTTTGAAGGCAGTCTTGATGTGATGCCTGTGTAGTATCTTACTGATTTTGTCTGTAGTACCTTTTATGTAGGGCAGGACAGCTGTTCCATAGGTCTGTTGATCTTCTAGGTCTCTATTCTGTCTTATTGTGTTTTTGTGAATCAAGCTGGTGATTTTGTTTTTGTGGAAGCCCTTGGCTGTCAGTACTTTAGTCAGGGTGCATAGTTCAGTTTTTATGTGTGTCTTGTCTGCCAGGCGTTTACTTCTGGTGATTAATGTTTTGGCCACGGAATTTATCTGTGCTGGGTGGTGGTGGGATTGGGCATTGAGGTAGTGGTTGGTGTGTGTTTTCTTCAGGTATATGGTGTGTCCTTGTGTGCCATCTGTTCTTTTGTAGATTAGTACATCTAGGAATGGTAGTTGTTTGTTTATTTCCGTTTCCATGGTGAACTTGATTTTGGGGGTGTGTGCTGTTTAGGTGTGTTAGGAAATTGTTTAGGTTTTCTTTTCCATGGGGCCAAATCACAAATGTGTCATCGATGTATCTTAGCCATAGTTTGGGTTTGGCTGATGTTGAAACGTTGCTACAACTTTAAAAGCACAACTATAATGACGTTGGATAATACCCGAAGGAAAGTGAACAGTACACATATAAGTACCGCGAAAACTTTATATATATATATTCTGAGGTTTTTGCAGGTATTTGTATGTGGATGTTTGGTTATTCGGGTTTTCTCCCACGTAAAATTGGAAGTATCTAGGTGACGTTTCAATGAAGTCTCATTCATCATCTTCAGGCTTGTTTCTTCGGCTCTGTGCTTCTCAGAGTAATGTGAGCTTGCAGCTGCTTCTTCCTTTTAACTGCTAGTGGGGGTGTGACTTGATTGGGTGGGGGCTTGGCTGTGTTCTGATTGGTAGGAGGGTTGGCTGTGTTCTGATTGGCTGGGGGTGTGTTCTGTTCAGGTGGGCGCTTGGTTGTGCTCAGGTTAGTCTTAGTTGCTGGGGGATTTGAGCTGGTGAGCTGTGATCCTGTTCTTTGGCTTCCTGTTTGTGGTCGTGCCACATCTTCATAGTGGGTGTCAGTTCACTTCTTGTATCGGTCAGAGGGGTTTGAAATGGGTAGTGGTGCAGCTGCAGTACAGCTTCTGGTCTGTGGTTATGTCTCATCTTCTGTGTGGATGTGAGTCTTTTTTCTACGTGGAAGTGTGGTGGTAGCATCTTGTGTGGCACTCATGGGTGTGGGTCTGGTGTCATTCTTCATGTTAGGTACTCATTTATTAATGAGGGCAGGTTTCCAAATGGTTGGTAGGCGGGAGGCATCATCTCATTTATTCATGCTGTGTGGGTGTTTTTCTATCTCTATGGCTTCTCTGATTATTCTGTTGTTGAAGTGTTCAGTTTTGGCGATAGTTCTGGTATTTTTAAAGTCAATTTCATGTCCTGTGGCTTTGAGGTGTTGGACCAGGGAAGAGATCAGTTCTTTTTTGATTGAGTTCTTGTGTTCTTCAATGCGTGCACTTATTCTTCTGTTAATTTGTCCAATGTTTGTGTTGGGGCAGGCAGTGAAAGGGATTTTGTATCCTCCTTGGTTTTCTAACTCGATTTTGTCTTAAGGGTTTCTTAGGATGATGGATATTTTTCTGTTTGTGCAGAATGCTGTTTTAATGTGTTTTTGGAGGATCTTGCTGATTTTGTCTGTTGTGCCTTTTATATATATGGGAGGAGGGCTTTACCGTTCTCTTGTTCTCTGTCTTGGCTTTTGGTTGGGGTTTCTTTTTGGATTAGGTGGGTAATCTTTTTTTGGAATCCATTGCCTGTTAGTACATTAGTGAGAGTGTGTAATTCAGTTTTGAAGTGTTGTTCATCAGCCAAGCATTTGTTCTGGAGATGAGTGTCTTGGCTACGGAATTGATCTGTGCTGGGTGGTGGTATGAGAGTGCATACTCTGTGTAGATAGTGTAGATAGCAGTTTGTATGCATTTTCTTCTGGTGGATGGTGTGTCCTAGGGAGCCATTGGATTTTTTGTATATTAAGACATCTAGGAAGGGAAGTTGATTCTTGGCTACTGTTTCCATGGTGAATTGGATTTTGGGGTGTAGGCTGTTCAGGTGTGTGAGGAAGTTGTTCAGTTTTTCTTTTACATGTGGCCAGATTATGAAGGTGTCATCTACGTATCTGAGCCAGAGTTTGGGTTTGTGATCATATTTTTCTAGAGCTTGTGTTTCAAAGTGTTCCATGTAGAGGTTTGTGATGACAGGTGACAGGGTGATCCCATGGGTGCTTCTTCTATTTGTTTGTATTTTTGTCTAAAAGTTTAACATACCTATGGAACAGCTGTCCTGCCCTACATAAGACATACTGACAAAATAAATAAGATACTACACAGGCATCACATCAAGACTGCCTTCAAAACAGACAGAAAAATAGCAGCCATCCTTAGAAACCCCAAAGATAAAATTGACCTGGAAAACCAAGGCATATACAAAGTCCTCTGTGCATCATGCCCGGACACATTCATTGGACAGACCAATAGAAGAATAAGTACCCACCTGGATGAACACAAAAATGCAGTAAAAAACCTGGAACACACTTCCTCACTAGTCCAACATATGAAAGCCACAGTTCATAGCATCAACTTCAGTGGCACCAAAACCCTAACCACTATAGAAAACCCCAGCCACAGAATTATCAGAGAAGCCATAGATATTCAAAAAAGACCTGAAAGCATGAATAGAAGAGATGATTCCACCAGACTGTCAATCATTTGGAAGCCTGCACTCTCAAACAGAAAGATCTCCACACCACAAGCTAGGCAAACACCTGGGCACAAACAGACTCCCGCTGATACCTCCAGCTCAAACACACCCCAACCAGGCACCCAGATGAAACCTAGCTTTCTAACAAATGACAGCCATCCATTTACTTGGAGCCAATTGCACTAAAAGCCTCCAACACAGGAACACAGTGTTGCCAGCCAATCAAGACGCAAAACCCCCCACAAAACCATCCCAAAGAGATGGCGATTGTAAAGAGTGTGTCCTGTAGATCCTAGGGATACTGCAAAGTCCCTGGTAGATCCAGGAGAAGCTCTTTTTCCATCGGCAAAGAGGCAGCCATTAAAGCTGCTGAAGTTGGGACAGCTCCGAGATGGAAGGGAATAGAAAGAGAGAGTGTGCAGGTTTGATGAGAACCTTTTTTTTATATTTTAAGGCTTCAAAGGACACTCTAAAGAAAAGAAAGAATCTGTAAAAGTTTTGACAGAAGTGATTAAGCGACAATTTTAAGCAAGGATGTCAAAGTAATTCTTTTTTCTTCATTGTTGGATTTTTATATTTGATTTAAATTTTTAAGATTTAAAAAATATTTAAACAGTTTTATTCATCCTGATCAAAATGGATTTCTGCCAAAGAGACAAATTAAAGACAATATGAGAGTAATTTTGGACACTTTGGAATATTATGAGGCTCATCCTGAAAAGCAAATGGCTTTGATATTTCTAGATGCACAGAAGGCATTTGATAATGTGAACTGGCAATTCATGTTGTTACTGCTGGAACAGATGGGCTCCATTAAAAAATTTACTCAAGCAATAGAAGCTATATATCATAAACAAACAGCAAAAGTAATGATAGAGGGAGAATTGACAGACTCTATTGATATAAGAAAAGGAACAAGACAAGGATGCCCACTGTCACCTTTGTTGTTTGTGTTAACCTTGGAAGTGTTAAACAGAAATCTTAGAGAAGAAAAGGACATAAAAGGGATGAAAATTAAAAAGGAAGAATTTAAATTGCAAGCATTTGCTGATGATTTGGTTTTCATCTTAGAAGATCCATTAGAAACAGCACCAAAACTGATGGAAAAGATAGAGACATATGAAAAGATGGCTGGCTTGAAAATAAATAAAGACAAGACAAAGATTCTGACAAAGAACATGTTATCAAGACAAAAGGAAGAATTAGCAGACCTATTGAAAATCCAGGTCATGAATAAGATTAAATACTTGGGGATATATTTGACAGCAAGATGCAGTATATTAAAAGAGAATAACTACATTAAACTTAAGCAGCAGATAGCGCCAGATTTGGCGAAATGGGAAAATTTACAACTGTCACCTATTAGGAGAATATCAACAATCAAGATGAATATACTACCCAGAATTTTATATTTGTTTCAAACAATTCCAATTAGGCTTGGAAAAGATTATTTTGAAGATTTAAATAAAATCGTGTTGAAATATATATGGCAAGATTAAAAGGTGAGAATAAAGTTGAAACCCTGACAAGATGCTAGAATAAGAGGAGAATTTGGCTTGCCTAATTGGGAGTTGTACTATCAAGCTACGGATTTGATGTGGGTGAAGGAATGGATAACATTAAGAAATACTAGATTGTTGACATTAGAAGGACATGATTTGTTGTTGTGATGGCATGCTTTTTTATGGTATAAAGGAACGAAAACACAGGGGTACTTTAGAAGACATTATATATGGGAGTCTCTGTGGTTAAACTGGGAGAAGATTAAAAGACAATGTTATTTGAAAATTCCAGTCTGGTTATCGACTATTGAGGCATTTTCTTATCCTATAATATGCAAAAAGGAACAAACAGATATGGTGAAATACTGAATGAAAAGGGTGAACTTAAATCTATGCAAAAATTAGAGGAACAAGGTATAAAGATGAATTGGTTTTCATATGCACAAATACAAACAAGGTCTGATAAAGATATTAAAACAGAAGGTTTTTATGATAAATTGACTGATTTAGATAAGATTTTGACAGGTGCTGATGAAAAGGTGATTAAAGAATTATATGGATATTTATTAGAAATTTAATTAAAAGAAGAACAAGTTAAAGAAACTATGATTGCTTAGGGGAAGAATTTTGGATATGGGATTGACTTAGAGAAATGGCAAAAATTGTGGTTTCAAAATTATAAAATGACAATATCAACAGCATATAAAGAAAATTTGTAAAAGATGTTTTACAGGTGGCACTTTCCCCCAACAAGAATAGCAAGAATGTTCAAGAATAAGTCCAAAAAGTGTTGGAAATGTCATCAGACTCATATTTCCATTTGTGGTGGACATGCCCAGATGCGAAAAAATATTGGACTAAAATCCACATGTGGCTGGAAAAAATGACATATAAGCATATAGACTTGAAATCAGAGGTTTTTTTATTGGGAATTTTGCCTGAAATATATAGTAAAGATTTGAAATATCTGATTGTAAATGTATTAACAGCAGCTAGGATTGTATTTGCTAAAAAATGGAAAAATGAGAAGATACCATTACAGGAGGAGATTATTAAGAAAATATTGGAATGTGTTGTGTTTTGTTCGGAAAACACACGAGGTAGACCGGGTTCCAACAACAAATACTTTATTCTTCAACTAGTTAGTAAATAGGAACACTTGGCTGAAGCTGAGGCCAGCCTTTTATACAGGCTGGCTTGCCTGCTTGCAGCCAATGGCAGTTGTTTAGATTTGCCGCCTTTTAGCAGCTCCTTGGATTGATTCCTAGTGAACCAATCCAATGTTCATTTTATTGACCAATCAGGTTTGTAGATTTGGAGTCACCCACTTTACATATAGAACATGTTGAAATGAGTAGATTGACATTTGAAATTTGAGAAGAAGATGATAAACAATTTTACAAAGTTTGGGATCTATTCTATCAGTGGCTAGATAATAAAATACAGTAATGGAATATGTAGATTTTTAGAAAATAGAACACATTGTCTGGCTTGGAAGATATTTCTATCAGCTGTGTGAGGGATTTAAATGAAGGTATGTTGTTTGCACTCCACTGGCTCCAAGTGATCCAGTTCAAGAGTTCCACCAGTGTGGTTAATAGGGCTCAATGGAAAGAGCTTCACCTCTCTGGGGAAGGAGAAGAGGGCTCTGGATCAGTTAGCAGGAGCTCTGCCAGCATTATTAGGGCTCCACGGCTTCAGAATCTAGTGTTTTGGGGCTTGTTTTTTGGGGTCTAGTTTATTCATGGTTACTGGTGAAGGCGGCAACTTTAAAAGTGATTTCTGGCGCAGGTGGTGGCTTTATAGGGAGATAGTGCTCCAGGAGCGAGAGCCTCATCTTCCTAGTTGGGCGCCACCATGATCATGTCCCAATGTTTTTAAACCCAAAATGTTCTTAAACCCAAAAAATTTCAAAGAGCAGCTCATGAGGACTCTTTCTTCCTGATCCCTTGCAAAGCTGTTATTAACAGGAGTAAAATATGTTTGTAAAGTCAGTTACAGCTAGTGATGAATGAAATGGACTGCAAGGTTGAAATTTCACATTATAAGAAAAGAATGGTAGAGAATGAAGGTATTGTGCTACATCCGATAGCAATTTTGGCTTACTTGAAAAAGCCTAGTAAGAAGGGGTGGGCTGCTATTGGTTCACACTAGTTTGGGAAAAGTGGTTGTTAATTTTATGGTCAGTTCTATGAACCAGCAAATCCCACACCTGGCTGGCCCCGCCCATCCTGCCCCTCCAAGAAGTCCCCACATGGCCTGTTTTGGATCACAGGTAAGTGTAGGGCCCATTTGGAGGCTTGGGAGGGTGAAAAATAGGCCTCTTGAAAGTTCAGGAAGGTCGGAAATGTCTTGTTTCTGGCCTCCAGAGAGTCTCCAGAGCCTGTGGAGAGCAAAAATGTGCCCCCTGCAGCCTGTTTTCAATCTCAAGGTGGTGCAGGAGGCTGACTAAGCCACGCCCATCATGGCCACACACATTCCTGTCAGTAAGTTAATATTGGTGAGACCATGGATGAGAGATTACCAGAATGTCTAGAACTAGATAGGGAATTTTTTAATCCTATGGAAGACATTATTTGTTTATTTATTTAAAATGTTTATATAGCTATAAAGAATTTATTGAATTAGATAAAATTTTAACAGGTACTGAAGAGAGGATGATTAAAAAATTATATGGCTATTTACTAGGAGTGAAATTGGAGGAAGAACAAGTTAAAGAAACAATTATTGCATGGGGGAAACTTTTGGATATGGGATAGATTTAGAAAAATAGCAAAAATTATGGATTAGCAATTATAAATTAACAATGTCAACAGCATATAAAGAAAACTTGTATAAGATGTTTTACAGGTGGCACTTTCTCCCAGCAAGACTAGCAAAGATGTTCAAGGACAAATTGGCGAAGTGTTGGAAATGTCATCAGATACTTGGATCATATTACCATATGTGGTGGACATGTGCAGAAGCTCAAAGATACTGGACTAAAATACACACATGGCTGGAAAAAATGACAAAACAACAAATAGGCTTAAAACCAGAGATATTCTTGCTGGGAATCTTTCCCGAAGGCTCTAATAAAGAACTGACACATTTGATTTTTAATGTTTTGAGTGCAGCCAGAATTGTATTTGTTCAAAATTGGAAAAAAGGGGAAAATTCCGAGGGAGGAGGATGTGATAAAGAAAATAATGGAATGTGCAGACACGAGTAGATTAACATTAGCAATTAGAGAACAAGAAGAAAAAGATTATTATAAATATGGGATTTATTTTACCAATGGTTAGACAGAAAAGTAGGAAATTGAAGTATAATATAGTAGTAATGATGTGTTGTAACTGATTATTTTTGAATGCTTTATAAATATGAACAAAAATTATTAAGAGGTGAAGTTTGCTCTTAAGGATAACATGGATTTGAAATTAAAAGTCTAATGATGGTGTAATAATAATATAGTATGAAATAGAAAGTTAATTAATGTAATATGAATGTAAATCTAAGAGAAAAGGACCATAGATGTTGTACACAAGACATCTGTACCAACCGACACACTGTATAAATGAAAGTAGGTTTTATTTGTTATGTTTGTTGTAAAAAAACACTTTTTTTAATAATAAATAAAAAATGTTTATATAGCTGCTCATCCTTTAGCCAACTCTGGTCAGATTCACATTAAATCTATAAACATGAACAGAATAAAACATTAAAAACAACAATGGCCTGGCACCAAGTCAACCTTCTAGTGTGCAGTTATCAAATCTTGGGGGAAAATTGGTGCTTGAGCGAAAATCAGGTCTTCAAGGTTTTACAAAATACTAAGAGGGTAGAATATTGCCAAACTTCTGAGGGCTATACTACACTGCTTCTATATATTTGTCAACAAAACAACAATTACCCATTGTTTGTTTGGGAGGTGATCTTTTCTAGTTGGAAGCTTTAAAATAAGAGGAAAATGATACATTTTTTTTGCATTGTTATGTTGAAAAACATTAGCAGTCTACATTTAGATGTTCTGGGACCTATGTATGGATTTCACACCATAGTTGTGCATCCCTATGTTGGACCTTAGTAAGTACTTTTTACATATTTCTATTTATTGCTTGCCATTTCTGTACTAATTCAAGAGAGGGGGGGAGAGGGGGAGAGGGGGGGTTAAAAGCAGGGGTGAAAGTGAGATATTAATACATGCAGAAGTCTGTATTCTACAGAGATTCAGAAAGATGAATATTGCAGCGATCCCTTTTGTTGAAATGCACCCATAACCATCAGATGATTTAACTAATTGACTTCTTTATTATTATTTTTTATAGCAAGTGACAGAACTGACAGAGATTCTCTTTAGGCTCTCACCATCTCCCTATGAGTAAATTGAAAAATGATTAAATTTTGATTAATTTATCTGATAATCTGCTTCAGTTACCATTGCATGTGGTTTCATATTAGTCACCGAGGATGCTATGCAAAATATGTACTGAATACAAAAATACGTATACAGCTATATGCAAATACACATATCAAGCCAATCCTAACTTGCAAGAATTTAGCAGAAAATCAGTTAAAATTGTTGCTTCTCAATATATCAAATATACCCTTCATTTGTTGTTGAACTTAGCTAAATAGATGTTCTAAAATAAGATATGTGATTCAAAAAATAACTTCTCTATCAGAGTTTAATAAATAATAGGAATCAGAAGCCAGCATAAGTGTTGAGAATTTTGGACAACTTTAATATGTCTTTAAATTCAAATATACAAATGCAAATTTACAAATTATGCTGTGGCAAAAGCCCAGGTTTGGCAACCACTATTTTAATATATCAATGAGGAATTAGGTGGAAATTTGTGATGATCATAATAAGGTAAAAAAAAAAAAGGGGGGGGGGGCGAAGCACACAACAGCCAAATGAATAACAGTGGGAAGGATGGAATAAAATTGTCAAGAACTGTATGAAATATTAACAGAATGTACTTTACAGAATGTAAAGTATCTCATGGACAAAGTCAGTCCTTCATGGTAATCCAGACCAGGAAAGGCTGTAGAAATTCGTGGTCATGCAAGTCATGGTTGTCCCAAAGGTGCTTTTTCAGGAGGCAACTTGGGCTTTCTTGTTTTTTCTTTGAAGACATCTCTCTTTTTATCCAAGAAGCTTCTTCAGCTCTGACAGGATAGTGGGGAATAGAAGGATTTATATTCCTTGCAGAAAGTTGCTCATTTGCATCCTTTTAGAGGGTCCTTGAAACACTTGGAGGATTTTTTGTGTCCTCAGGGTCACCTGAGTAGTGCTTCTAGTTTCGGTAGTCTGCAGTTTTTCCTCTGGAAATCCATTGCTACTCCCACACCATTCCAAGGGTGTGCATCCCAAATTGTATAATTAAGAGTCTGTAGAGATTCTCAGTCATCTAGGTCATTGTTGTCCCAAAAGTGCTTTTTCAGGAGGCAACTGGACTTTCTGTTTTTTTCTTTGAAGACATTTTGCTTTTCATCCAAGAGGTTCCTTCAGCTCTGACAGGACAATGAAAAAAAAAAAAAGTCCAGTTGCCTCCTGAAAAAGCACCTTTGGGCCAGACCAGGAAACCAAAGCTATGAATACTAATACTATTTTGATTATAAAGTTTTACAGAAACTTACAAGTCTGAATGTTCTTCTCTTTTTCCTGCCATTATCTTCCAGGGAGGGTCAAATTTGAGATCCTTTAGCAAATGCATTCCTTCTTCGGATTCATATTTCATTTATCTGACCATTGTCTTGTTTCACTTTTTCTTACTGTTCCTCTACTTTATTTTCACAGCCTATTATTTAAGAAAAGGAAATTAATTTGAGGATTGACATGACAGCACATGGAATCAGTCATATCAAGAGGGCTTTTACAGATTTTATATTTTATTAATATTTTTATTACTACATTATTGCAATTGTGACTATATTATCATTGATTGCATAGCCAGCCAGATGTTTAGACTGGATATGGCATTTTTATTCACCCATTAAGTCCTTCCAAAGGACCTGGGACAAGCAGCTGTTGCTGTTGCATAATATTAAAGTTATTGTTACAGGATGTAAGCAGTTCCAAATAAAGATGCCTTTTGCAATTGACTGATGCTCATTTTGTCAATGCTGGTAGCATTCAAGTGAAGCTCCATTTGTTTTGGAATTTCACCCAAGGTGCCTATCATTTATTGTACTATTTTTGCTTTCTCCTACCACAATCATTCTACTTCTGTTTGCAAGACTTTACATTTTGTGATTTTGTACAGTTCTTTCAATTCTGTTCTGTTGTCTCCAGGTATTACAATATCCACTGTACAGAGTTGTACGTTTTTCTTATTGACAATTGTTAAATGAGAAATATTATGTGGTGTATGCTTGTGTATTTGAATTCTAAAGTCCCAGAGCACTTAGCTTCTATCTATTTTGTGATCCCACCAGTTCTTGCTTGCAGGCAAGTAGTATATCTTGCAGATATTCCAATGCACCATTTTTTATACTTTGTCATGCTTATTTATAATCAGCCTGTGCAATCTGCTTGTACCAGTGATGATGATGATAATGATGATATTAATGATGGTGATGTATCTTCTAGGATATAATTTTATTATACATAAATATTAAAGAATATTAAGTCTGTTAAGCAAATAGAACCAATGACAAACTTCCCTTATTTTCTTTGGAAGCAATTAGCCATTTTTTTTTATCCCCACAAGCTGTTGGGAAAAAGCATTCATTTTTCTGAGTTGCCTCTGTCTTCCAGTTTTGGTGAATGTGGGCTAAATATCATACAAAGGTCATTTAACTGCACTCTTCTCTTGAAATTATCAAGATTGAGAATATTTATTACTGAATGTGACTTTGAACAGCTAAATGCTGATTATGCATACAAAATCTATGGCATTTATTTTATTTTATGTTTTACATTTCTGAATCACCAACTTCCCTCAAAGAGGTGCTTTAAAGAGAAGAAGCTCTTGGGAAAATAACACTCCATTCGTAACAGAAAGAAGCAGTAAAAATGGGAGTCTTTCTTGTATTAAACAGGATAAATTACAAACTTTGCTGCCAACTTTAGCAAAGTTAATTGAGCCTGGAAACGCAGAACTGTAGCTGCTGATTTCTTATAATTATGAGCCTTGGTTAGGTGCAGTGGTTAGAGTGCAGTACTGCAGGCTACTTCTGCTGACTGTTGGCTTCCTGAAATTTGGCAGTTCAAATCCCACCAAGCTCAAGGTTGACTCAGCCTTCCATCCTTCCGAAGTGGGTAAAATAAGGACCCAAAATTGTTGAGGGCAAAATGCTGAGTCTGTAAACTACTTATATCCCTGTAAACAGGGATGGGATGCAAATATTTTTACTACCATTTCTGTGGGCATGGCTAGATGGGAGTGGCTAGGTGGGCATGGCCATGGGACTGGGTGAGCATGGCTTCTTTTTTTTTTTTCAGCACCCCCTCCCATTCTGTTTTTTTGCCTCCTGGGCCTCAGGGAAGTGTCCTGGGTGAAGCAGTAAAACAGCAAAGGAGATCTTGGCACAGCTGATTATTGGAACAGCTAAACATTGGGATGAAAAAGAAAAAAGAAATACCAGTTCGACTGAACCAGTAGCTGATTTTTTACTACCGGTTTGGCCAAACAGTAGCATTTTTTACTACTGGTTCATCCGAACTGGGATGAATCGGTAGAATACCACCACTGGCTGTAAAGCACTATGAAGCAATATATAGCACTAAGCCGCTTTAGTGCTATTGTTTTTATTTATTTATTTGATTTGTCAATTGCTTACAAGATACAGGTATAAGAATAAACATATCTTAAGCCCCTGTCACACTGCACCAATGGATGGAAAGAGGATGTAAAATGGAGAAAAACACTTGCCATCTGTTGGTTAACGCGATGCTTCCGTTCTGTACTCACTGCCTCCGTTTTGCTTCCTCTCTATCCGTCCAGCATCCGTCTATTGACATTTCATCCGCTCAGAAGGTTTTGAGGTGCTCAAAACTTTTGAGCGGAAAATGTATCCAATGCATCCATTCTGCATCCGCTAGGCATACGGGGGACATCCGTTCTGCATCCATTACGCATCTGCTATATCCGCTAGGCATCCGCTGCGCATCTGCGCAACTCAAATCCGTTCCAGCGGTAAATGGACGCAGGGAGGAAGTGGAACAGACGCGCAGCGTTAGTAGCACGGACGGAGAAAGGATGAAAACAGATGCAGCTACACATCCACGTCATCCACTACGCATCTGCTCTGCATCCGCTCTGCATCCTCTACGCATCCTCTATGCATCCACTACGCGTCCGCTCTGCATCCTCTATGCATCCTCTACACATCCGCTCTGCATCTGCTCTGCATCCGCTTCCATCCGCTTCCATCCGCTAGGCTTCCGTTTCGCATCCACTTTCCATCCGCTCTGCATCCTCCCCCCATCCGTTCCTTTCCGTGTTATCCTCTCTGCTTATGCAAATTTTTGCCCCTTTTGAGAGCGGATAACAACGGATGGAACATTTTTCTCATCCGCTGTGTCCTTTTTACAAACGTTTTGCATCCATTGGGCAGTGTGACAGGGCCTTTAGTTCTTGATCATCTCACACCTTATGACACATAAGAGCTCCCACTGACAAGTCCTTCAGTATAAATTGATCCATTAAGATTTCCTAGTATATCTTATTTATCTAGTTTATTTGGGAAAGGCAGAAGGTAGAAACAGGAGTGTTTAGGAGATTATTATCTTGTGACTAAAATGTATGCATCCCTAGTTCATAAATGATTTCCATATTTGCCATAAGGTCTTCAAGATTTCTAACTAATGCTGACATACAGAGAGTGTCGGTGGATTATTCAATTACACCTGTAGGATTTTGTTAGTTTCGTATGACACACACAACTCTTACTGAATATTATCCTTTAATGAATTAGTCTTCACACTTCCTAACTCTTAATGTGTCGGCAGTAAATATCTTTATACAGTATTCCTCATGGGGAAATATGTCTTTTTAGAAGTGACAAATAATCATCTGACTTCTGTTCTCACTTTTTTCATATGCCTACTCTCAGCTTCAATTACACTGCTAAAGAGCAAACTGAAACTTACTGCAGGAAATAATAATTATGAGGAACATATTTCAAATCAGTATTGCAATAGTTTGCCCTCTGGTTACACAGTTCAGATTTCATAAACTATTTTTTCACAGTGGTTCTGTTTTTAAAAATTTCTTGTGATTGCTTTTTGGGAAATGTCTTGTGATGACTATATAACTCTAAGCAGGATCTTTCCAGCATTATTGCATCCTAAATAAAATAAAAGAAGAGACTCAAACAATATAAGAGTGGGAAGGGACATGAAAGATTATTTTAGCTAACTTTATGCTCAGTGGAAGATTTCATTACTACAGTATCCCATATAGATAGCTATCCTAACTTGGAAAATCCACTATCTGTCATTATATACAATACTTTTCCCACTTTTTAACAGCTGATCAAGAATATTGTTTCCTGCTGTGAAAGCAAAATCTACTTCCTTGTTATTTAAACCCATTGTTTTTGTTCTGGTTTCTTCTGAATTATTCTAGTCCATCTTCTACAGCCATGAGACACTTGAAACCTGTTATGTCTCCCCAAAGTCTTTTTTTCTCCAAGCTAAACATAACCAGTACCTCTAACTATTTCTAGTTTTTTTTCATTTCAAGGATCTTGTCATCTTGGTTGTTTTCCTAAGAATATGCACCCATTGGTCAATGTCTTTCCTAAAATGCAATCCTCACAGCTGGGTGAAATATTTGGTCTGATCTTACTAACACAGAGTAGAGAGGAAAAATTACAGATCTTGTGCTTGACAATATATTTCTGTTGATGTAGCCCAGAACTCCATTTCTTTTGTTTTCAGTTGGATCACATTACAAAACCATATATGGCCATGTTTCCCATATTCATTTTTGTACAATTTTGTTCAGTTTATGGGAATATTAGCCATGGTGCAGTACTGCAGGCTACTTATGCTGACTTCCAGCTGCCTGCAACTTGGCAGTTCAAACCTTGCCAGGCTCAAGGTTGACTCAGCCTTCTATCCTTTCTAGGTGGGTAAAATGAGGACCCAAATTGTTGGGGGCAATATGCTGACTCTGAAAATTGCTTAGAGAGGGCTGTAAAGCACTGTAAAGCTGTATATAAGTCTAAGTTCTATTGCTATATGCCCCTCCCAGATCTGTATTTAATATTTATTTTGTGCCTTATAATAAAATCTTCCACTGAAGGCAATTTTTATTTCATCATTTTGCAAGCAATAAGCTGTTCAATATACTTTTTGGTAGGGCAAGAAGCAAAATGGAGATTGTTCCAAACTGATTTTAGGTTTCTTTACCAACTGTTTTTTTCTCTAAGATTTAGTTCCCACTTTTCTCTCTAGCAAAACTGCTGAGTTTAAATCTCCTGGGAAGATGAATTATCACATGTTAAAAAAGTCAATCCTTTCAATATTTAGATTTTTTTAAAATTCACAACCTGTCCTATGTTATGTTAGAAAATGACCTGCACGTACTTCCATTTTTGAAGTTTCCATTACTCTTTATTTGGGGATTTCTGCCTAATTTATTTGCAAATGAGAGTCATAATATTCTTGTGGTAGCTTCTTTACTTCCTGAACCTCAAAGTATCTCTCAAAATTATTAGCTCCTGAGCTGCTCAATGCCTCTAGGATCTGAGGAAAACCAGCCTCTTTTTTTAAATGAGAAAAGGAAAATCACCCAGAGAACAAGATAAATAGAAACCTAAATCCATTTTAAGATAACTAGTTTGTTGGTAACAGTCCTAAAATTGTATAGTCAGAAATAAGCTTAATTGGGTTTAGTAGAATTTATTCCCAGGCTGGTATGCAACTATTTTCTCTTCCTCAGCTAGATTATGACATGATACAATGCTGCTTCCAAATTTCACACTTTGTGATGGGCAGTAAACATAGTCATGGGAAAAGATTACTCCATCCTAGGAATGAAGATATTGTCACTTGAGAAAAAAATATAAGAAAATGCCTCTTTGCTGACTTTATTCATTCATTCATTCATTCATTCATTCATTCATTCATTCATTCATTCATTTATAACTGACAGGTTTTGAAAATTCTATTATTATACCCTACAACAATAATGATAATTTCTGAAATTTTTGCTGCTCCTGATTCTTTGCCTTGCCTACCTTGGCTGACTCAATGGATCTTCTTGTGAAATCAGACTGGATTACTTCAGTAATACATAATATGTATATATAATTTCATAATACTTATGAAATATAATTTCATAATACTTATGAAAGCTCAATTAATAGTAAAATTTGCTAAGCATGATTTAGATACACTACATATCTGTTTGTAACTTGGCTTTAGCTTCCATTTTGAAAATGATTCATTAATATTTCAGAAAATTCTTGTCTCTAAATTCTTCCTTCCAAATTCTAGAAATCAGTTCTGCTTGTTGTTGACTTTCTTAACTGTTATACAATATATCTTTGTAATTCAGATATTATATTTGCAGAATTCTTGAGCTATAGGATGTGACTTCTCAATGCACAGATGTTTCAACAGCTTGAAAGTAGTTTTTTTAAATATTTGTTTTAAATTGGTTTGTCCTTTTCTAAGATTGTGATGCATGTCAACCAATGAATTTCAGTGTTTTCAGAACTCAGTTTTAGCCAAAATCCTTGACTAATATTCTACTCTATATTTTTTTCTCCAATATATTTTACAGCATCACTATGTTTGCAATTTACCTTCACTCAGATTATAATCTAGTAGTAAATCTTGGCCATGTTAAAACTTAGATCCTAGGCTTTAGTACTGTAGGTATAGTATCTGGTTTTTTTAATTATTATTTATTATTATATTTAATTATTTATTTAATTTATATTTAATTATATAATTATAATTAATATATAATTAATTAATTAATATATAATTATATAATTAATAGTATATAATTATAATTATAATTAAATTATAATTAAATAAATTATAATTATAATTAAATAATTATATAATAATTATATAATTAATATATAATTAATTAATTAATATATAATTAATTAATATATATAATTTAATTTAAATTATATAATTTAAAATAATTATTTAATTTAATTAATTAAAAAAGGTAGTGGTTTAGGAAATGTTCTATTTTCTTAGTTGTGTTTTGGCACTGGTCTAAACTTGTCTACTTCCCAGTTTAATAACCCAGAGGCAAATACTATTATGTGACCATTGTGTGACTAGAGATATTCTCTTTTCCCCTCCTCCTCTGCCCGCACTCACCAGAGAAAGACCAATCTCACAAGATATAAAGAAAAGAAAACATAGAGAGACTCTTTGTAAATACTTTATGTAATAACTTTTTAACTGAAAAAAAATATAATAAGTAGAGTTGAAGGAGCTAGAGATGAAGGAGCAGAAATGAGAAAGCTTACTAATATTCAAAATGAAGCAGGAAGCAAATTGGTTACAGTAAAAAAAAAAAAAACTAAGACAGTTTTTCCCTAAAACTAGAAAAACTAAAAGATGTTTTTCCTCTTATCCAAGAGATGGTGGTGTCTCTGTCATGGCTTTACATGACAAAGATTATACATTTCCTGATGCTGATTCTTTTCAATCTTTGAAGCTGGCTTTTATTCTTTGATTTCAGACAGACGTCAGACAAAATACAATAATACCAACTTTCTCCAAAACATTTGTTTTCTCAAACAAATTATTGTTCCTCTCCACAAATTTTGCCTACAAAACCTCCTAACTGAAGTGAAATCATGACATTAGAGTTGAAGTTTCTTTGGGGAAATATCTACAGAATTTCAAGAAAAGCAAATAACAGTATTAATGAGGTTAAGGAAAACTTCCTAAAACAACCATCCTCCATTCTGAGAATCTGCTTCAAATTTTTCCAGGGATAGAAAACCTCGATTTGATGTAAGATAACTAGATGTTGTGGTTTTTGTTTTCAGAATGTTGTCCTGTTTCCAAAACACACATCCTAACAAGAAACTTGCATAAGGAGGTGCAAGCAACAAAAGGCACAGAAAGGAAATAAATTTCAAATGACATTATACAGGTAGTCCTTAACTTATGACAAGAATTGAGCACAAAATTTATGTCAAGTGACATATTTGTAAAATGAGTTTTTCCCCATTTTATGACCTTTCTTGCCACTGTTAAGTGAATCACTGCAATTGATAAATTAGGAACATAGCTGTCAAATGAATCTGGCTTCCCCATTGATCACATTTGCAAAAAGTGATCACATGACCTTGGGATACTGCAATGGTCATAAGTACTATATGAGTCAGTGGCCAAATATCTGATCAAATGACCATGGGGAAGCTTCAAGAGTCGTAAGTGTGAAAAATGGTCATGTCCCTTTCTTCAGTGCTGTTATAACTTTGAACAGTTATTAAATGACCTTCTGTAAGTCGAGGACTACCTGTTTATAGAGAATACAATTCCAGGCAATAACTTGATGGTAGCAATTGGATTTTTGTCATTTATATTATGCATGTATGTATCACTGGTGGGATTCAAAAATTTTTACTATAGGTTTATGGGTGTGGCTTGGTGGACATGGCAGGGGAAGGATACTGTAAAATCTCCAGTCACAGGTGAATTTGCTGCTTCTCCGAACTACTCAAAATTCCCACTACCAGAATTGGTCAGAACCTGCTGAATACCACCTCTGGTGTGTATGTATGTATGTATATATCAGAAGGGAACCTTCAGGGCCTTCTACGCCTTCAGAGAAGGCCTTAAAAAAATCTGGACCAAAAAATATAAGTATTAAATTATTATATATAATCTATCTAATTTAATTTAATACAATACATTTAATACATTTTCTCTAATCTATGTTCTAAAGTTAAGTTTACTATCAAGTTCACATCAGCAATGAAAGGGTTACTGTCCTGAAACATATTATCCAATCAGAATCATCCATCTCTATCAAAGCCCGGTTAGCTGGCTCATTAATTGGTTAGGACTTCATGAATCCAGGGGAAGGCCAAGCTATGTGTTTTGGTTTGGAGAGTGATGAGAAAACTGACCAATCATGGTTTGATTTTAAGTGGGCGGGACAAAAACAAAAGATCATAGGCCTTCGTGAAGTCCGAAAGGCTGAGGTGAAGGCCCAGCTGTAGTGCTCACGGTTTGCCACTGGTATCTATCTATCTATCTATCTATCTATCTATCTATCTATCTATCAATCTAATCTCTATCTACCTCTGTATCTGTATCTGAATCTATCTGACTGTCTGTTTATTGCTCTAACCTGACCACTGAAAGATAATTGGCAGTGGCAGAAAAGAAAGAATAATTATACAAATGACATCAGAGAATAGGAGCTTTTGATGGTATCTGGATTGTCCTTAATTAATCAAGGTTGGGGATCTGGACTGGTGAAATTGATAGTGAGAATGAAGTATTTGGTAATGAGAACTGAAGAAACTCCTTGGATGAGAAGTGAAATGTTCTTAAGGGGAAAAAATCAAGAAAGTCCACTTGCCTTTTGGAAAAGCACCTTTGGAACAACCTGGATGATTGAGAATTTCCACAGACATAATAAGAATGAAAAACCTTTAACTTTTTTCTACATATCCTGACTGATAGAGAGCAGTTAATAATCCATCAACTTGCATTGACCTGGAAATCATTTTCCATAAAATGTAAGAATACAGGAGAAAACACAGGGTTTGGAATTATCGCTTGGGACTGTTAGAAAATTAAGTTATGGGTTTTTTTTATAAATATGTAAATATGAACAAATTAATATAATTAATCTAGTTTGATAGAACAAAATGATAATGCTAAAAAATATAGATTTAGTCCAACATAGTACAGAGATTTATATGTTTCTTCTGAGACCTGACTTCAAATTGCCTGTATCCTCTTAATTATGGAAATACAAAACCTATGCCTGGTGGTACATACTTGATAAAAACTTTTTGCAGAGGTGGGATGGTGTTTATATTAAATTTAACTTGCCAGTTTTTGAAAGCACCAATTACTCTCTTAATTGGTTAGTAAATGACTCAGAGTTTCAGAGTACTTACTCTACTAGCTATTTTAGGAAAACTTTGATTAGCTTCTTTTTTTAAAGTTCTCAATTTTGACTCATTATCTCTGTATTATCCCTTCTGTTCACTTTAATGGTTATTAAAATTGCCCCTCTGAAACTGCAAGAGAGCTTAACTTTCTGTAAGTTACTTATGCAACTATAATACTTACTAGTTTCTCCAGGGAAATTAGCTTTTTCATACTTAAGAGAGACATGGATGAAGAGGGAGGGAGGGGGAAAAAATCCAAGTCCAGGCTCAACTACACTTTCTTAAATTCTATTTTTGCTACAAAGAACATGTTATAAAGGACTTCAGCAAAATCTGCATTTTTTTCTTTTCTTTGTTCAACAGTATATCAATATTAACTTGTTATTTCTGAACATAAATGCAATTTACAAACATATAAAGGAAATTTTATAAATATATACCTGACATACAGGTGAAACTTGAAAAATTAGAATATTGTGCAAAAGTTCATTTATTTCAGTAATGCAACTTAAAAGGTGAAACTAATATGTGAGATAGACTCATGACATGCAAAGCAAGTTCAAGCCGTGATTTGTCATAATTGAGATGATTACAGCTTACAGCTCATGAAAACCCCAAATCCACAATCTCAGAAAATTAGAATATTGTGAAAAGGTTCAATATTCTAGGCTCAAAGTGTCCCACTCTTATCAGCTAATTAAGCCATAACACCTGCAAAGGGTTCCTGAGCCTTTAAATAGTCTCTCAGTTTGGTTCAGTCGGAATCACAATCATGGAAAAGACTGCTGACCTGATAGTTGTGCAGAAAACCATAATTGACACCCTCCATAAGGTGGGAAAGCCTCAAAAGATAATTGCAAAAGAAGTTGGATGTTCCCAAAGTGCTGTATCAAAGCACATTAATAGAAAGTTATGTGGAAGGGAAAAGTGTGGAAGAAAAAGGTGCACAAGCAGCAGGGATGACCACAGCCTGGAGAGGATTGTCAGGAAAAGGCAATTCAAAAGTGTTGGGGACTTTCACAAGGAGTGGACTGAGGCTGGAGTCAGAGCATCAAGAACCATCACATAAAGATGGATCCTGGACATGGGCTTCAAATGTCGTATTCCTCTTGTCAAGCCGCTCCTGAACAACAAACAACATCAGAAGCGTCTTACCTGGGCTAAAGAAAAACAGAACTGGTCTGTTGCTCAGTGGTCCAAAGTCCTCTTTTCTGATGAGAGCAACTTTTGCATCTCATTTGGAAACCAAGGACTCAGAGTCTGGAGGAAGAATGGAGAGGCACACACTGCAAGATGTTTGACGTCCAGTGTGAAGTTTCCATAGTCTGTGTTGATTTGGGGAGCCATGTCATCTGCCAGTGTTGGTCCACTGTGCTTCATTATGTCCAGGGTCAACACAATCTTTTCAGAGGTCTGATATTGTTCTGTGTACAAACCTTGCTTTATTAGTTGCTTTAAAACCTTGCTTTATTCTATATTCATTAGAATATGTGTAATATTCTAATTTTCTGAGATTATGGATTTGGGGTTTTCATGAACTGTAAGCCATAATCATCACAATTATGACAAATCATGGCTTGAACTATCTTTGTTGAGGTAATTTCCTGTTAGGAGAATGAGTGCATACAAGGAGATGTAGTGAGAGTAATGAAGAATGATACACACACAGCACACAGATACACTGTACAGTAAATGTAAGTTTTTACTTCCAATAAACGTTTAAGCACAGTCCAAGAAAAGCAGTCCAAGTCATTCACAGGTAAAGCAGTCAGTGTTCAGTTCAGGGATAATCCAAATATCAAAGTCCAGTATCAAAAACAGTTCAGTAACAGACTTACATCAATGATCAGTAACAGTCATTAAGAAGAACCGCAACTCTCTCCAACAGAAAGAACAGATACTCACTGAGACTAAAAAACCCAGGTTTCTGGCTCCATCTTATAGCCATTTGTGGAATTACACCCAATTACAGTTTTAGCACTCTCTTAAAGACATAGTATTAAAGTGTCTATCCTAGTTTATATATTTCCAACCCAAATAACTGTTAGGTGACTTACATTCCTAACAATCTTGCTCTAATTTTTTGAGTTTCACCTGTAAAATCTTTTGAACTCAGATGCTGAAGCTTACTTCTGGGAAGTATTTGAATATTCATCCTGAAATATAAAGACAGAATTTGCTCTACAATTTCATATACAGGTGAAACTCGAAAAATTAGAATATCGTGCAAAAGTTCATTTATTTCAGTAATGCAACTGAAAAGATGAAATTGATATATGAGACAGACTCATTACATGTAAAGAAAGATAGCTCAGGCCATGATTTGTCATAACTGGCCAACTTATTGCTGGCCAACTCACCACAGCCACCTTGCCACAGGACAACTTACTGCGGGACAATTTAACAACTTAATTATTTAAAATAAATATTTTTTAAAAGCCTTTACCATTTACATTTTATTCTGTCCCTGCTTTTGCATCCTTTCTTTATTGATTCTATTCCACCATTTCTTGGATATTAGTGTAACACTTGTCCTGCAGTGAGTTGGCCTGCAGCAAGTTGGCCATGGCAAGTGGGCTATGATATTATAAATCCTTTGCTGAGAGCACTCCAATTACTAAGTACTTAAATAATGTTGGCTGCTGATCATCATGGCAATGATAGAGAGAAGTCGTATCTGTTGTCCTTTGTGTGAGGGAGGCAGGGATGCAGTAAGATATTTAGCCACCATATATTATATCTGCATTTGGGCTTTGATGGGGGGGGGGCTGAGTGAGAGGCCTAATATTAATTGATATGTCTCTTCTGGCAAAGTAGGTCAAGAATGTGCTTTAACTTTCCATACATATACATCAAGGGATCAGCAAAATTTAGTGGACATCATCTTGCATACTACCATCACATTGTTTTCTTCCAAATAAGTTTTTTGACTTCTAGACTACTTCAAGATCCCCATTCCCTTGGTCACAGACCACTACTGGGCCATGGCCTATTTGGAACCAGGCTGTGCGCGCAGTAGGATGGCATACATACATATGTATGCACAGCTCAACTTACATGAATGGCAGGCTGGTGTGCACAACTCAACTTGTGCAAATTAAGCTGTATGCATGTGTACGTGCATGCTGGCCTGCAGCTTGCACTAACTGGTTCCCTCTCCCTCCCCTCCATCAAACCATCAAGCCTCAAAGGTTGGAGATTGCTGGTCTAGTGTACAGCTCTGGTATGCATAGAGGTCTTAGGTCCAAATACTGTAAGTTCAACTCTGCTTATGCTTTTATGGAGACAAGGTCACCCTGGTGCTACTCCCCGCTGAGACATTATATAAGATCATGCAGTGGTGCCCACCATCTGAAAAGGGTCAGGTATTGATCTTTGTTTGACATGAATCAGGCAGTGGAAGGGTCAGAGCTGTCTGGAGAATCCATGACTCCATCAAAATGATGACAGCGGCATTGCAAAAGCAAGCTTGAATCCTTTCGTACATATAATTTCATATCACACATATAAATAAGACAGAACATTTCATCTCTTGGAAATCCTCTCTATCACTAATAACTTGGGATCCTTGTGAAAATAACCTCCCTTCTTTTCTCATCAGAAGAAAAAGTAGGCACAATTGCACCTAAAATTTAAAGCCCATGTCACACTGAACCAACGGATGCAAAGAGGATGTAAAATGGACAAAAAAGCTTGCCATCCGTTCAAAAACGCGATGTACTCACTGCCTCCGTTTTGCTTCCTCTTTATCCATCCAGCATCCGTTTATAGACGTTTCATCCACTCCAAAAGTTTTGGGTTGCCCAAAACTTTTGCGCGGAAAATGTATCCAGTTTGTTCTGCATCCGCTATGCATCCGCTAGGCATCCGTTCTGCATCCGTTCTGCATCCGTTCTGCATCCGCTATATCTGCTAGGCATCCGTTCCGCATCCGCGCAACTCGCATCCACTCGGACGCAGGGAGGAAGCGGAACGGACGCAGAACGGATGCAGAACGGATGCATACCATGGAAACAACGCGTTTAAAACGGAAAAAATGTTCGCAGAGGGGACCAATCTCAGATATTAAGGATGTCTAGAGGATGCCTAGAGGATGCCGAGTGGAAAACCTACATTTCCTATAAAAAGGGGGAGCAACTCATCTGCATCTCATTTTCAGAACAGCAGCCCAGCGGTGCAGACCTCTGCAGCCTTCATCTGACTCTTCCTCTTCCACAGCATCCAGTCATGTCCACCGTAGATTGTAACAAAGTCCTTTCGGCAGCCACCATCCTTCTGCAACAGTGCGAAGACATCTGCAGGCTCTGTGAACTCTACTGCGAGAAGAAAAAGAGGAACCCAAAAAAAGTCTGGGTCCAAAGATGGTACACCAGAAGAGTAGAGGATGGACTGTACAACAAGCTGATGGTAGAGCTCAGGAATGAAGACACTCGGGCATTCCAGAACTTCATGAGGATGCCTCCAGCCATGTTTAACGAACTTGTGCAGCGGCTGACACCCAGGTTGACCAAAGCAAACACCAACTTCCATCCCAGCCTGGACCCTGGGCTCAAGGTGGCACTCACTCTGCGCCACCTGGCCTCAGGGACCACCTACAGCAGCATGCAGTATGGATGGAGGGTGCCACACAACACCATCAGCATTGTGGTCAGAGATGTGGTGCAGGCCATCATCGAAGAATACAAGGAGGAGCTCCTCCAGTGCCCCTCCACTGAAGAAGGCTGGAAGAAAGTTGCAGAGCAGTGGTATCAGAAGTGGAACTTCCCCCACATCGTTGGAGCCATAGATGGCAAGCACGTGGCCTGCAAATCTCCAGCCAACTCGGGGTCCACTTATTTCAATTACAAGGGCTTCTTCAGCATCATCCTCTTTGCCATGGTCGATGCTGACTACAAGTTCATGTACATCGATGCTTCAGGCAACGGATCATCTTCAGATGCCCAGGTATACAACGCCAGGCTTGTGGACCGTCAACAAGGCAATGGGGACATGGAGCCTGGGGAATGGAGGCAAGGGTAAATGCGGTATCTGCTATCCCGCATCAGATGGGCGTCTCATGATAGGGAGCGAAGGAGAAAGAAACGACAGGAGACGAAGTTCCTCGGGATGAGTGCGCCCAGAATGTCTGGGTACACGCTCTTTTATTATGCTCCTTCAAAAGGGGGGGGTCACTATCATTGTTTATTCAGAGCCTAGGTCAAGCCCAGGTCAGACAGGATATGCAAGGCTTAGATAAGGCAAAATACCAAGTCAGACAAGATGGCACGATCTACAATTTGATCAAGACATTCCTTACAAAGCTGCATGCCAGTCGATGTAATCACAAAGTGAATGCTTGACTCCTTGTCTCTGTACGTGCCCTGTAAAAGGTCACTGAGGAGACAGAAGTTCAATGATTACACGTGAATGATACAATGTTGCAAATGCCTGAATGATACATAGTTGTATTGATACACATTTGCAAACACATAAATGTTACATAGTTACAACATCTCCTCTGTTTTTATTTTTTATGACGAATATTCTTCCTTGTTCAAGAAGACAGGAACCTTTTTTCTAAAATGTTCACCGTCCCAGTCATCTAGGCAGGAGTGCGATCCGTCAGCGTCAGGGTTGTCCAAGGAGCGGTAACTCAGCAATGACATTTTTTCATCCGGTGTTAAGGTCTTAACATGAGCTTGCAATAACACATTAACATTAGCAGTTATGGAGGATAATTGATTTTTCAAAAATTGCAATATTCTATTAAAACAACAAGGTCCTATAATACATATCAATATAATGATTATTAATGGTCCTGCCAATGCAGTTATAAGGGTTGTAAGCCATGGTGAAATAGAAAACAAGCCTTGATACTTATTATACATGTTTAACCTTTCGTTTTCTCTGTCTTTTAAGTGTTTTTCTAATTCTTTCATAGAATCCAACACAATCCCCCTGTTATCAGCATAAAAACAACATTCTTCTTTAAGCGCAGCACACAATCCCCCTTGTTTTAAAAATAACAGATCTAAGCCTCTACGGTTCTGCAAGACCACTTCTGAGAGGGAAGTCAAGGAGTTTTGCAAAGCTGTAATTGACTTCTCAATTCGTAACAAATCATCATCAATGACTGAACCTAGAGCTGTAATTTTTTGTTCAGAGACAGCTAGTCCTGCAATGCCCGTGGCTGCGCCCGTGGTGCCCAGAGCAAGCAGTAAACCTAGAGTGAGAGTACTAATAATTTCTCACTTTGCTCTGGGGGGGTATTCCATGGGTGCCTGTAGGGATATAAAATCATCAGAGTTATACACGTTAATTTTTGGTACAAGCCATACTTGAATGCAAAATGATTTGGATTTTATAAGTTCATCCCCATAGACAAATGCTGTGAGACCGGTGGAACAAGCCCAGACAGAGTTGTTGCCAGGGATAAAATACATTCCTTTCAGACGTGATGTTAAATTTCCTCCTGAAGTGGTGTAGACTGCAGAGTATCCTCCGATGGTGTGGAAGCGGCCAAGGCGGTTCTTAGGAAGATATACATTACAATGATAGCCATTAGAAACATTATGACAATATTGTGAGTAATTGGATGGAATATTTCCTAAGCAACAACCAACTCCAGTGATGGAAGAAACAGTAATAGTGGAGTTCCTCCAATGGCAATGTTCGTCTGATGTGGAATTAGCAATGGATTCTTGGGAAGCGATGGCTTCGTAAAAAGGTGGAGAGGCAGAAATACAAAGCCAACATGTGGAGGCAATTGATGAGTTTGAAGAGTTCAGCAAAGCATAGGAAGCTTTGATCTTTGGAATCAATGGGTTAACTCCCTGTGTTATGGGTTGCAAGAATGGGGATTTAATAACCTTTTCATGTGGTCCCACCGGGTTAGAGCGAGGGAGTTCAATGTGACGTTGAATGTAAAAAATATTTCCATGATGCTTTTCTGGCCAGACTCCTTTTAGGCGGGCACCCCATTTCAAGCCAGTGTCCCATACAGTACTTTTCTTGCCTTGGTCCGTGAACCTTATGGTTACCGGGTTGCATTTGGGCAATTTTTTATCACTGCATGGAATGCCATGTGGTGCGAGTGACAGTAATGAGATCACCCTTAGTGCCTGGATCCCAATAAATATGTCCAGTTGAAACACATGACCAGGCTTTGCAAAAGTAATCCAATGACCCCCCACAGTCAAGAAGTCGTTGGGCAGGGGTCTGAGTGTTGGAAACGGGCTGTCCGGGGCATACATAAAACCTATATTTATTTACCACTCTATGACTAGGCTCAGTTGGATGAGAAGGTGAGTTGTAGGTGGTGGAGCCTACAAGCATTTCTGCCAAATCAAATTGAAGTGGTGGGTAGAAGTCTTCTATGCGAGAAGAATTGGTTGTAGAGCTTAAAGGAATGCCTTGAAAATCTTTTATAGTCCAAGTAATATTATATTTTCTGTGAGTCTTCTGTGGATCGTCATGGACAGTTCTTTTGAAGTGTTGTTTGTTGACAGGATCAGAGTTTGGGTATATAAAAGCATTACAAGTAGGAGAGAGGACTATGGACAAGTTAGTTGTAGAACATTTAAGAGATGAAAAGGGAATGCAATTAGTAGAAAAAGGATAATAATTACAATAATGACAATGAAGATTAATTTGGTCATTCATCAAGGATGTTAATTGGGTTGGAGGAACCCATAATACAAGAGAAGGACATTTAGGTCCCCCTATATCTAGCTTGAATAGAGGAAAAGATTTTAAGGTTCTTTTCCATATGAAGAGTAAGGAAGGAACAAAAGAGCGAGTGATAGAGTGTTCTGTAAACAAAACAGAAGTGACAGAGTGAAAGTTATGGGTAGCATTTTCATGATGTACCCTCATAGAACAAGTATAATAGCCTTCTGTTAATGAAGTGGCTTTAATATGCATAATCTTTTGACAGGAAGCATAGGTTTTGTTGAAGTATGTGTAAATGTAAGGAGATAGATTTAAGGGAAGATTATTATGCCAACAGACAATAGGACAGTCATTATCATAATTAATAAAGCGAAATTCTAATGTGGTCCAATGACCTTGTTGAACAAAGGTATAAGTAGGATATGAATAAGGTAGAAATTGCAAAGAGGATATAGGCAAGAATATCAGGAAGAATTTAAGATGCAGATGTAGCAGAGGAATTCCCATGATAGGGTCTTACCGCCCGACCAGGGACCCAGCAAGTGGTTTTGTCTGGTAGTAAAATCGCAGCGTAGCCTCGTCCCCAGGTGAGAAGCTCAGCAGGACCCTGCCAGGTGGGATCTGGCAATCTGCGATAATGTACCAGAGGTCTGTTAGGAGGGGGTGAAGGGGAGGAAAAATGACGTGAGGCAGCAGAAGTAGGAGGAATGCCAGTCAGATTAAGAAAATTTAAAGTGTAAAGACAAATGTTAAGAGAATTTTGCAATGCTGGGAGGTTGGGAGGTTTTTCCCGCAGCGAATAGCGATCAAGAGCACGTTTCAGAGATAAGTGAGCTCGTTCCACAATAGCCTGCCCCTGGCTGTTGTAGGGAATCCCAAACTTGTGAGTTACATCCCATCTGTTACAGAAGTCCTGGAAAGCAGAACTCGTATAGGCAGGTCCATTGTCTGTTTTGATTTCTTTTGGACGTCCCAGCGAGGCAAAGGTACGAATTGAATGATTGATGACATGTTTTACAGCTTCTCCCCTTTGAGGAGTAGCCAGAATAAATCCTGAATATGTATCGATGGAAACGTGCAAATATTTCCAAGGGGCAAAAGGTGGATACTGAGTTACATCCATTTGCCAAATTTCACAAGCTTTTAATCCTCTAGGATTTACTCCTATGGGAATGGAATGTCCTTGCTTACTACATGTGGGGCATTGTTGAATAATGGCAGCAGCTTCTGCCTGAGATAGAGAAAATTGTTTTTGTAATGCTTTTTAATTTTGGTGAAAATAGTCATGGCTTTGTGCTGCTGTCAGATTACAAATTAATTTACCTGATGCAGCTGCATCTGCCACCTTGTTTCCCTCCTGTAAAATACCAGGAAGAGGTTGGTGGCTCCTGATATGTGCTACAAAGAATGGATGCCTACGACTGTTGATACATTGTTGTATAGGAATCATCAATTTTAACAAAGGAACAGATATGCTAGGAGATAAATAGGCTTGATATATATTTTTCAAAATCTGAGAAACATACAAGGAATCAACTATTAAATTAAAAGGAGCTTTTTGAAACTGTTGAAATGCAATAAGAGATGCAGCAAGTTCTGCCTGTTGAGCAGAAGATTGCGGAGGGGTAATTTTAGTTTTCCACTCTCCCTCCTGGTTCCATGCACAAGCACCATACACTTTCCCCCCATCTGCATAAAGCGTAGGTGCATCTACTAATGGAGATATTGAGAGAGGGGATTGCCATTCAAAAGGGAGAGTTTTAAGAAAAGTGAAACGTGGGTCTGCTGGTAAATGGCAAGAAGTTTGCCCTGGCCATTCTTCTAAAGCGTATTGTAGTTCTTCTGAATTACACCATAGCATTTCCCACGTGGTCAGTGAGCAAGGAGTGAATATTGAAACAGGCTCACATCCCATGAGTTGTTTACATCTTTGTCGACCTTTAAAGATCAACTGGGAATATGCAGAGGCTTTACTGGTGATTGTGGTCCGTGGGGTGTGAGACAAATGAAGCCATTCTAAAATCAGAACCTGTGTTTGATGAGATTGCATTATAACAGCTGTAGGTCTCTGAACAGTATTTAGTAAAGCAATTGATAAAGGGCAATTCTCTATAGCTCGATCCACCCATCGAGTAGCCAGTGAATGAGAAATGTCTTTTAATGCCTGCAACTGCTCTTTATTTAGAATGATAACATCAGAAGGGGCTTTACCTTGTGTAAGAGCATTAAAGGGAGGAGCTAATGTAGCTGTGGTCAAACCCAAATAAGGACGTGCCCAATTTAAGGTTCCTAGGAACTGTTGTAAGATCACAAGTGTAGGTTTTGGGGGAAGTGTTGGGAGGGGAAGGGAAGGAACAGCAGCTGAAGCAAGTAACTTGTGACCTAAATAGGAAAAGGGTGGTTTGGATTGTATTTTTTCTGGGGCTATTGTGAGTCCTGCTTTACCTAGAATGGAGGTCAGGCACGGCAGAGTTTTTAATACCGTGCCCTTTGGGCCAGGTGCAGATACCAATATGTCATCCATGTAATGATAGATTAAAAAATGAGGATATTTGTCCCTGTATGGTTGCAAGGCTAAATCCACAAAATATTGACACATAGTTGGACTGTTTAACATGCCTTGTGGTAAGACCTTCCATTGATATCATTTGGTAGGTCTCTGATTATTTAAAGTTGGTACTGTAAAAGCAAATAATTTTCTATCTGACTGGTGTAATGGAATAGAGAAAAAACAGTCTTTTAAATCAATAATGATAAGGTCATACTCTTGAGGAATTATGTTAGGATTTGGAAGACCACATTGCAGGGGTCCCATTGGAAGGAGGACCGAATTCACGGCCCTTAAATCCTGAAGGAGGCGCCAAGCGCCATTTTTCTTTTTGATAACAAAAACTGGGGTATTATATGGACTCAATGAAGGTTCTAGATGACCTCTATCTAATTGTTCTTGAACAAGAGAATGTAAGGCTTCAAGCTTTATAGAAGGGAGAGGCCACTGATCAATCCACACAGGGTTATTGTGAGTCAAATGCAAGCGAAGCATGGTTAGTAAAGGGTAAGTTGTGCATTAAATTGTGACATAAGGTCTCTTCCCCACAAGTTAGTATACAGAGGAATTACAGCTGGTTTAATATAAGCAACACATTGAGACTCAGGGGAATGGGCTTTTACCCAGTTTCTGCTAATGCGAGTCTCCTGGAGTCCCCCCACTCCTCTCACCGCTGGTGCCACATCTGCAGGCCAGGTGTTTGGCCACTCAGCGGTTCGGATGACGGAAATATCCGCTCCAGTATCTAAAAGACCAAGAAAGGATCGACCATTCAATAAGAATGTTACCGTAGGTTTTGGTTGACTAATTGGTCTTTCAATTGCATAGAGTTGCTCTTGTTGTTGGTCTAAGAGCACAATCATTTTTGCCACAACATCCCCCTCATTTATAGTAACTTCTGTATTAGCTAGTACAGACAGACAGACATCAGACAATACAGAGGGATCATGCAGAAAAGGAGAGGCAAGAATACCTTGTTCAGCTAAATCCCTTACAGGAAAGACTAGCACTGGAATATTGGGGGGCATATGAAAAGGCTGAACAAGATGTACAAAGAGAAAGTCAGTAACACCAGGAAGATAAGTAACAGTTTCATTAGCAACAAGATCGTAAGCGAAGGAAGAAAAGTTGCAAGTTTCATCAGCCTTTGTTGTGGGGCTGGCTGCCTGCCCCGTTTCTAGTTTCCCTGATTCAAAAAGGATTTTTTGATGATTGCAGGGTTATTCTGCTGTTCATTCTTTTGGGCTCTGCACTGATTAGCCCAGTGATAGCCTTTTTGGCACCGAGGGCATGGTGTTTTTGGGCGAGCTACCTGGTTTCTTGACATATTAGCTCCCCCGCCCGGGACTCTGCATTGGCTCTTAAAGTGACCTGGCTTGCCACAATTAAAACAATTGCTCATTTTGCGAGTGTTTTGTTGGGAAATGGGAAGAAGAGAGCTCATGTTCTGCTGCATGCCTTCAGTAATGGCTGTAGCCAGAGTAGACATGGAATGGGATGTGGTTCCTATGATTCGGCAGGCTGTAAGATAATCTGCCAGGGTGACATTTTTCTTATTAATTATTGGTTGCAAAACTTTCTGACAATCAGCGTTTGCGTTTTCATAGGCAAGTTTCAATTGTAATTCATTACAAGCCTCCTCATTATCAATTTGTCTCTCTAAGGCTTCTGTGAGACGGTTTATAAAGGAGGAAAAAGGCTCAGAAGGTCCTTGAATAACTTTAGAGAAAGATTTGGGCACACATCCCGCATTGTCAACTTTTCGAGCAGCGGCCAAAGCACAATCCTGTAGTATAGGGAAAGCAGCTGCGTCTGTGGCAGTCTGCTGGGCAATGGTAAGCATAGTGCCAGTACCATTGAGCATATCTAGAGTGACATTTGCCGGTAAGCCTCTAGCGGCTGCGGCTGCAGTACGCTTATGAAATTCTGACTCCCAGACCAAAAATTGTGCAGGCGTGAGGATCATGGCAAATAATGTACGCCAATCAGCATTTATTAAGTCAGCTCCTGGTTGGGCTATTGATCCTAAAAGACCCTGTACATAGCGAGATTGAATACCATTTTCCTTGCAAGCTGCTTTTAAATCCTTAATTATTTTGTATGACAATGGGCTGTACAGAGGAGCTGGAGGATTGCCAATTTGTATGATAGGATAAAGGGAGGCAGCTGCAAGGGTGTCCTCATCCATCTCTCCTTCAGAAAAGGCTTGCTGAATGGCTTTTACAACACCCCCCCCCTTTTGGGGTGGTGGTGGAGGACACGAGAGCTCTCCTTTTAAAGAAGTGGATTGGATGGAGGGAGGCTCTCGTAAGGATTTTTGATCATTGGGAGCGGAGGGTTGAAGGACAGGAAAGTTATCACAACTTGGTGGAGGAGATTCAAATTCTATTTTATAATGGACTTTTAAAGCCTCCATAATTTTCCTCCAAGTGACCAAAATGCCAATAGGTGCACGAGGAGGATTATGGAGATAGTCACCAATTTTTTCCCAAATGGAGATTTTTAAGGACCCTTTCTCTGGATAAGTGGGACAATGTTGCCACACATAAGCCAATAATGTAGCAATAGGTTTAATTTTTACAGGCGAGCCCTTTATATTAGCAGAATATTTAGAAGAAGAAGCGACTAACACCCTCAATTCCTTCAGATGCTCTGTCTGTTGTTGAGAAAAGTTTCCGCCCATACTTACGAAAGTCGAGACCGTGTTTCAGATCCGATGATGTGCAATTCGCTTCAGGCCTGGCGAAGCACAGCTCCCATCGAGCGAGTAAGATATGAGCGCGTCGCTGCGTATCCCCCTTAGGGAATCATGTCGGGGTCACCAGAATGCGGTATCTGCTATCCCGCATCAGATGGGCGTCTCATGATAGGGAGCGAAGGAGAAAGAAACGACAGGAGACGAAGTTCCTCGGGATGAGTGCGCCCAGAATGTCTGGGTACACGCTCTTTTATTATGCTCCTTCAAAAGGGGGGGGTCACTATCATTGTTTATTCAGAGCCTAGGTCAAGCCCAGGTCAGACAGGATATGCAAGGCTTAGATAAGGCAAAATACTAAGTCAGACAAGATGGCACGATCTACAATTTGATCAAGACATTCCTTACAAAGCTGCATGCCAGTCGATGTAATCACAAAGTGAATGCTTGACTCCTTGTCTCTGTACGTGCCCTGTAAAAGGTCACTGAGGAGACAGAAGTTCAATGATTACACGTGAATGATACAATGTTGCAAATGCCTGAATGATACATAGTTGTATTGATATACATTTGCAAACACATAAATGTTACATAGTTACAACAGGTAAAACCTGATCGACACTGAGGATGTGCAAGGCCCCAACAGAGCCTCATGTGAAGCGAAGAAGCAGCGCAACCTCCTGAAACACTGGTGCATCTCCCCAGCTGGAGCAGTGGAGTGGCAAGACAGGATGGTAGATGCTTCCTTCAGTCTGTCTCATCACATGGATGAGATTGGGCCATGTATGTTTGGTTGGCCTACAATGAACAGGTCGTTTAATAAAGAGTTGTTTTTATGTTGACATGTGTGGATAATTATTACATTATTATTGATAATAAAGGGCCATAGGTGTGGCACCTGGGAGGGTGGACCATACAGTCCCACTATGCTTGCACTGGAGGTTTATCTATCCCACTGCTATCCTAACCCATCCCACAGCTATTACCCATTCCACAGGTATCCTAACCCATCCCAAAGCTATCCTTATCCATCCCACAAGCATGCAAAGCTTGCAAAGCTTGCAATCCCACAACCATGCAAAGCTTGCAATAAACCATTTCTAAAAGTTTCCACCAAGACTTTATTAAAAAAAAGAAATGAAACAAGTGTGTGAATCATAAATAGACTTTATTAACAAGAAGCTATAAAACAAAAATGAGTCTTTGGCACTCCTCTTGGTCACTCAGTCTCAGGGGTGAAGGGTCCAGGTGCTGTGGAGGTGGCCTGTGCTGGAGTGCTTGTCATCAGCTCCTCCAGAAGCAGAAGCAGCAGAAGCCCCAGCCCCAGAAGAGCGAGCCCGTGCTGCAGAAGCCCCAGGAGAACCAGAGTGAGGGCCAGGGGGCTGGATGGTAGCCCTGTCCCTCTTGCCAGGGCTGGCAGCAGATGGCTGAGGCTTGCTGTCCTTCCGCATGGTGGTGGGGTTGCTGGCTGGCAGGGAGGTTGGCAGGAACCAAGGCTGGCAGGAAGGCTGGCAGGGAGGCTGGCACCAAGGCAGGCACCAAGGCTGGCAGCAAGGCTTGCAGGCAGGCTAGCACCAAAGCTGGCAGGGAGGCTGGCAGCAAGGTTGGCAGCAAGGCTTGCAGCAAGGCCTGCAGGCAGACATGCAGGCAGGGCAGGCAAGTCAGCCAATCCATCCGGCAGCAGGTCTTTCCTCTGAATGGCGACCTGCTTCCGAGCTGCTTCCGTTATATCCGTGGGGCTGACGCAATGCATCCTCCCCGCATGCGCAATTAACGCCAGGAATGCCTTAGGCTTCCGCTGTGCATCCACTGTGCATCCGCTTCATCCGCTAGGCTTCCGTTCTGCATCCGCTGTATCCGTTCTGCGTCCGCTTTGCTGCAACCACCCGGAAGCCTTGCGGATGTGCCATCCGCTCCCATCCTCTTCCATCTGCTGGGCTTCCGTTCCACATCCGCTTTCCATCCGCCCTGCGTCCTCCCCGCGTCTGTGTTATCTGCTCCAGTTATGCAAATTTTTGCCCCTTTTGAGAACGGAAAACAACGGATGGAACATTTTGCTCATCCGCGGTGTCCTTTTTGCATCCGTTGGGCAGTGTGACATGGGCTTAAGTCAAACTTCAAAAAGTTTTTTGTGAGGTTGGTTTAAAAATCATCTGAAAATACATTAGTAATGAATTATTGGCACAGCTTTACCTGTGGTTGCACATAAGGTATCTTACATTAACATGAAATCAAGGACACAAATTGAAACATTTATTTTTAAAAAAGTAAAAATGAAAACCCAAAACCCTGTCAGGTGATATCTTAAAGATCAAACATTGCCAAAGTAAATCTTCTTTCTTGAAAGTTAGCTTGCATAAAGACAAGTGTCCCTTCTGATATTTTCAGGTGTACTATTTAACTTCTGTTAAGAACACCTAACATTTCCCCATCAAGAAATCAGCATTAAGCAGTTTCAGATATAAAAGTCTCTTATGGATTTCTGCTAATAGATATATATTATCATGACAAAGTATTCTGATGTAATAATGCTACTTTTCTGTTTTTGTGTTATGCAGTTTGTTTGTGTTTGTGTTTGCAATCAATTGCAGTGTAATGCAGTGTGTGTTTGTGTGTGTGTATATGAGAGAGAGATGGTATGTAATATGTACATATTTTAGCATACACAAGACTTTCCCATTTTATAAATTTACATATATAGTAGCCTTTTCTCTGCTCAGAGCACTCTTCAAAAGTGCCACATTACAGCAAATTGCAATAGTCTATAGCCATTATTTGAAAATAGCATGCTTGTTCTTGACAAAAGCTGGTTCTGCACAATATTGTATTTTACTGAGGTTTGGGGATTGATTATTTCAGAGAGAAAAAGCTTTTGTTTTGATAAGCTATTGTTTTTTATTTTCTGTAATGTTCCCAGTGCCTTTTCAATTGTGACCTTAATAGAACAAAACCAATCTCTTTAGAACAGAAGTACCTAGTGAGGTTCAAAAGCAAAGCAACAATTTAGACACACATGTGTTAATCTTACCTTCAAAACAATGATTTAGGATTATAATCCAGACTATTTATATATTTTACAGTGCCAGTAATATCCAGATTTTAAAGATGACTTCATATACACTTAGAATTCTGAACTTCTAACTCTGTCTTTCATGTGAATTTTTTTTTATCCTCATTGGTAGAGCTGCAAACAATGCTGGCATCTAAACAAAATATTTTTTTCTGATAAACTTGTGGTATCAAGAGGCTTTGTGTATAAATTATTTGAAATACAGCTTGCAAAAATGAACTGCCAGACATGAAGAGCTCCTGCCAGAGATCAAATTATTTGTAAATTAAAGTAAAATTTACCAAAAATTGAGTCACTAATAGCTAAGCTCATGTCTATTGTTTTATCAGCAAATCTTGCAAGATCTACCAGAAACAATATTGAAAGTTCTCCACTTTTAGAGTTTAGATGAATATTAATTTAAGAAAGGGTATTTTAAATTCTGGTATCCCCTCTGTATAATGCTCTCCCCAACAGAAGCATTATCCAGTGCAAATTCCATATCTTTCTGATACCAGCTAAATTCAACGAAATGGATTTTCATTATGCGATGATCAATTTCACATTTCTAATTTTCTTTGATTATCTGCTATTTTATTTTCATTTATTTTTAAGGAACTATTTGTATTTAATTCAACATACTTAAAGTACAAATTTTAAAGTTTCATTTTCTCCCTAACTCTGATCACTGATAGAATTGTAGAAGAAACATTGGACTTTCTCAACCCTCTGGCTGCAGTTCACTCAGATATCTTACTGATCTCTCGAAAACAGATTTGGTAAAGGCATCCTCCTAGTCACTAATGCAAAGTATTTCCTTGTAAAAGGCAAGAAAGAAATATAAGTTAACATGAGCAAGAGCTCATGTTTGGTGCTACTTCATGGAACTAAAGTGATAAAGTGACAATATAATTTTGATAAGAAAAATTGAAAATATTTTTAAGAGCATAACTAAGAAAGAAAAAAAAAGAAAAGAGGAAACAAAAACAAACAGAAGACACTTATAAACAGTTTAAAACTGAAATAAAATTTTCAAGTTAATATTTGGTTAACGTTACCAAAATGTTAACATATTGGAATCAATTCAGCAAGCAATATTTAGCAAAAACGGCCAGTATAATATAAATCATCAATCAGAATAAACCACTAATGGAAATTGTGTTGAATTAAATATTGTTAGATCAAAACTGACAATATTTATTATTTAAAGCTTTATATTTTTAAAAAAAGCCAAACTTCAGATATGGAACAAGTCCATAAACGCCAATAGTTTCCAAGTTAAATTAAATTATTTTTATAGTCATTTTATAAAATATTACAGTTATATGAGTAAAAACTAAATAAACTACAAGAAATAAAATAATGAACAAATAGAAAATGAAGGAAAAAAAATTATTGTTGTAAGAAAAAAACAGAAAAGAAAAATAAGAATATAGCAAAAAAAAAAGGCATATATAAAGAAGGTATTTCCCTCATCAAAAGTATAATCAAATTTAAAAAAAAAACTTATCTCTCACAATATATCATCTCTTCATCCCGTGTCTTATCTATAAAATAAATCTTTTCATTCACATATAGCTTGATTGCAATTCTTCAATCCCCAGCCAATCAACTCATGAGCTCATTAGAGATATCTCAGTTCCTGCAGTGTATTCATAAGGACCACATGTTTGGAATGCAAGTGGTGATCTCACGATCTCTCTTTTATCCAGAGAAGTTTGGCCAGCCAGAAATCACCATTCCACTGTGAATCTCACCACAACGCTCTCTGCACTTCTTTAAAAAAAATACAATTCATCATTAATCTTCACTGGAAGCCAATTATTATTTTTATTACACTTCCTTTTTAAATACAAAGTTATTTAGACATGAACATGTATTCCTGCAACTCAATCTACCATTCTTATAAAGCCCCTGTCCCACTGCACTTACGGATGCAAAGAGGATGTAAAATGTTAAAAAAAGCTTGCCATCCATTGGAAAAAGCTACGTATCCGTTGTGTACTCACTGCATAGGTGTTTCATATGCGATATCCCTCGAGCATCTGTCCACTGAGATTTCATCCATGCAAGAAGTTTTGAGCTGCACAAAACTTTCTGAACGGATGAACTTTCCGCTGCGTACAATGTACATCCGTGACATATACGGGCAACAAATGTTCTATGCCCGTGATCATCCCTTAAACGTCCGCTGTATCTTCTCTGCATCCTCTGCCCATCCCCTCAACTCACATCTGCTGCAGCTGAAAATGGAAAGAGGGAGGAAACGAAAGGTGCCTGGTGAATGGAGGCAAGGACGTAACCTGATAGACACTGTGGATGTACAAGGCCCCAACAGAGCTTCACGTGAAGGGAAGAAGCAGCGCAACCTACTGACACTGGTGCAACTCCCAAGCTGGAGCAGTGGAGTGGCAAGACAGGATGATAGATGATTAATGGATGCTTCCTTGAGCCTGTCTCATAACACTGATGAGATTGTGCCATGTATGTTGAGTGGGCCTACAATGAATAGGGCATTAATAAAGAGCTTTGTTTATTTTAAAATGTGTTGATCAATGAATAAATTGTTATTGATAATAAAGGTCCATATGTGTGGCAGCTGGGATGGTGGAGCATACAGTCCCACTATGCTTCCACTGAAGGTTTATCTATCCCACAACTATCCTTATCTATCCCACAAGCATGCAAAGGATTAACCATTTGTTAAAAGTTTTCACCAACATTTTACTAAGGTAAAAAAATGAACGAAGTGTGTTAAGCAAAGATAACCTTTATTAACTGTCTTAGGTAAACTTTATGACTTTATTAAAAAAGCAAAATGAACCAAGTAAAGTGTCTTAAGCAAAGATAAAGTGAACAAGTAAACAACTCACTCTCTGACACTATTCTCAGTCACTCTGAGTCATGTCCATGGTCTCAGCTGTTAAGCGGGCAGGGACTGTGGAGGTGGCTGTGGCTTGAGTCTGAGGCACCATTGGGGTGCTTGGCCCCGGGAGTACAACAGGGGATGGTGTGTTCAGGAAGCTGTCCGAGAGCTGACTCAGTCCTGTGAGGTTGAGAGGCCCCTTATCAAGGACCTGAGATGTGAGGCCCAAGATTGATGACAGATTGTCAGTTGATAGGCTTGGCTGTGGGGTGGAGGAAGGAGGAGTGTAGTGGGGCTGTCTGGTCTGCAGCTGGGTGAGGACTGGAGTCTGTGGCGTGCAATGAACCTGGGCCTTGACTGGGAAGGTCTGTTTTTGCTGTAGGAAGTCCTGGTAGTCGTAGCCTTGGTAGGTGAGGGGCTGTTGAAAGCCATGGAAGGGCTGTGACATTGCCTGGGGTGGAGGAGCAGACCTGGACTGGGTAGGAGCAGCTTCAGCTGGGCCTTGAGGGTTGTGCAGAAGTGCTATTATCTTCTCCTTCATCACCTGGTACTGGGCCTCGGATAGGTCCCTGAGGGTGTGGCTCACGTATGTGATGAAGGTGTGGCAGCCCGAGGATCCTCTCTCCAAGTTGACCAGCTGAGAGAGAAGTTCTGTGCTGGTTGGTCTTCCTTGTGTCCCTGATCTCCAACAGCACACTATGGTTCTGGCCCTCCAGTCTGCCTCTCTGCCTGCATCCTGTAGAGCTGGGGGTGGGGGTGGGTTGGCCTCTGTTGTCTGCTTCTTCTTCTTCCATTTGTGATGGGGATCCTCCAAGTCCACCAGCATGGGGAGTGCAGCTGTCGGGGGGGGTGTCTCTGCCATGGGGCCCTCTGAAGACACCTGCCTGGACAGGCTCGCTGGCTCCTGGCTGGAAGAGGACTGGATGTCTATGGGCTGTCTGAGCGAGAGGGGTGTCAAAGGGCTGCTCCTCAGTGACGGATCTCACCCTCCAGGAAACTGCACTTGGCCCTGACGTACATCTCCTGGTCAGTGAGCTTGACAGCGGCCTGCCCGGATTTTTTGAGGTGTAGCTTGCCATATCAGGTGTGCATGTGCTTCCATCATCACAGGAGTACATCTGCAGTGTACCCCAGGCACTCTGCCTTGTCTCTCCAAGCTGCCTGCTTCTTCTTGTTGTCGTGATACAGTCTGTGGCCCTTTCTCCACAGGTACTAATTCTCCCTCAGCCATTCCAGCACCTCATCCTCATGTTCCTCGGAAAACGATGTACTGTTTCCTCTATCCCTTCTCCTTCCCTTGTCTCTTCCTCCCTCTGGCAGGGGCTTCAGCAGGGCCTTCAGGGGCTTGAGCAGCAGGGCCTTCAGTTGCTTGAGCAGCAGGGCCTTCAGGGGCTGGAGTAGCAGGGCCTTCAGGGTCTTGAGCAGCAGGGCCTTCAGGGTCTTGAGCAGAGGGCCTTCAGCCACAGGGCTTTGAGGGTCTTGGGGTTGGTCCACCACAGCAGCAGCAGCAGCAGGTTCAGAGTCAGTGCCAGCGGGTGGGATGCTGGTTCTGTCCTTCTTGCCAGGGCTGGAACGAGTAGGCACAGGCTTCCTCTTTTTCCCTGACTGATGAACCATGGTGTTCCAGCTAGATGTATGTGGCAGCACGTCTTTCCCCTGTATGCTGTCTGCATGCATGCTGCATCCTTTTATATCTGCAGAGCTGACGCAATTCATACTCCCCGCATGCACAGTGAATGCTTTGCATCCGATATACATCCATGCGGCATCCCCTTTGTTTCCTATAGGCGTCCATTATGTATCCGCTTCATCCGCTATGCATCCACCCCTTCCGGTATGTGTCCACTTCGTAATTCTCCCACGGAACCCCTTCGGATGTGTCATCTGCTTCCATCCACTGTCCTCCGCTAGGCTTCCTATGAACATCCGTTTAACATCCCTGCTACGTACTACCCACGTCCATTCTTTTCCGTTCTTTTCCATTCTGTTTATGCAAATTTTTGCCACTTTTTGGAGTTAATGACAACGGATGGAGCCACCCCCAAAATATTGCTCGTCCACTGTGTCCTTTATGCATACATTTTGCATCCGTTGGCCAGTGGGACCTATTCTTCAGGAAAATATAATGTATGATTACCCAGAAGTGTAAAATATCCTGCCATTTGTTTTGCATAAAGCCAACTCTGCCCATAAAAGGTTTTGTTACACTTGGCAGAAAACCAGATTCAAGAAAAGAAAAAAAAATACTTTAGATTTGTTTTATTCATTCATCTTCCAGAATTATTGAACTTGATGACATTGTCATCAAGAAAGAAAGAAAAAAACCAAGCTGATTATTGCATTTTCAACCATTTTCAAAGTACGGATCTGTTTATTTTGGCAATCAACATTGGATCAATTTACTATTGTTAATAAAGCATCTAATACTACTCTAAAGCATCAGTTTGTTTCTGTGTTTATAGAATTCCAATTCTTGCATCTTAGTCAGTCTAGCATTCTGGTATTCTACCTGTTCTAATGAAGACATTATTGCTTGTCTAAAATATCTGTTTAGCTCAGCCAAAGGCAAGCAGAAGCTATCGGAATGGAGCATCTCAGCATATGAGAATCAATTCTCACAATCTAACTATCCCTGACACAATCTACATATTACACTACATTGTGGTTTATTCAATCATGGTTAAATGAATCAACAGTAACTGGCTGAGTTACTAAAACATGTTGTGCCACAAATCGTATTTCATAAAACAGCATGCCTGAATCCATACAGGACTTTACCTCAAGACCGAAGCATCATAGCTGAGTGTGATGTGAGAACCCAGACCCTGTGATCAGCAGCTAGCTGATTTCCTTGTGTGTTATTAACATCAATAACATTTTTTATAAAATCCCATTATACTTCAAAACAAGGGATACTAATGTGTGAGCAATATCCCAAATCGCAATAATCTCTGAGTTCAAAGGAATGAATACCAACTTGACTACAAAGTACTGAAAATATAAAAGTCCTCTGCATCCAAGAGACAACATTGCTCATTTCTGAAATAATATTCCATAAGTATGTTTGAAATACATTCCAGTGCACACTTATAGATCTGTGCCAGTATAAAGAAAAGTCAAGGTCAAGACCTTTCAAAAAATTGTGATATATCAAATAAGGATCATTTGGCATTTGTGATATACCTTTTCATCTTCAAGTTTTCATGTTGTGATCGGAGCAATGAAATGTGGATCTTTTCTTATAAAGTTAAGTATATCTAATATATTTCATGTTTTACTATGTGCTTTGAGGAAATGATTCTAAGACTGCTATCTTCTGCATGACAACTACAGAAGTAAATTCTACTGATTTTTATTCAACTAGCTACTAGGGAAACATCAATACATTCCGCCTCTGTTCGTAAACCCATCATCCTAGGACTATTTCCTTCATATTATATGTGAGCCTGTAGTACTTTCATTGGAGTAATGAAAAAAATTGCATTTGTGGTGGAGAAGGAAGAATTCTACATTAGTAGCCAAACAGTTACTGTCATCTTGATGAATAAAATTCAGCCATGGGAATTCATGTGAAGTTTTTATTTTCCCTTTGAAGTCTAGACAGTTAAGCAGAATCAATGGATATATTTCAAAGCTGAACTATTCTTCTTTCCATAGCCAATTTCTCCCTTTATACAATACTATAGCTTTCAAATATTGTATTTTATCTTTTTTCCCTCTTCTAGTCAAACCGGACCTTTTGTAATTTCTCATATGACCCTACTGAATGATTGATGCTATGCCTACATTTCTATTCTTTCATCAATTGAATTCTTGAGGCTAAATACAGATGGAAGAATATTTAGTAAAAATGATTTCCAGGGGCATTTTTGCTGCCATAAACAATCCAAACAGAAGTTTACATCTATACATATGTCAGTTAATCTTCAGCTCATTAGATGGACATTTTTTGCTCATAGCTTCCCCATTATTTGTCTTACTGTAAATTCTCACTTGCAAATTTTTCGTATTCATGGTCGTGCCACATCTTCATGGTGGGTGTCAATCCATGAATATGTGGCACGACCACGAACGCGAAACCAAACAACAGGATCACAGCTCACCAACTCAAATTCCCCAGCAACGAAGACTAACCTGAGCACAACCAAGCACCCACCTGAACAGAACACACCCCCAGCCAATGAGAACACAGCCAACCCCCCAACCAACCAAAATACAGCCAAACCCCCCAACCAATGAGAACACACCCCACCCAATCAGAACACAGCCAAGCCCCCACCCAATCAAGTCACACCCCCACTAGTAGTTAAAAGGAAGAAGCAGCTGCAAGCTCACATTACTCCAAGAAGCACAAAGCCAAAGACAGAAGCCTGAAGATGATGAATGAGACTTCATCGAAACATCGCCCAGATACTTCCAATTTACGCGGGAGAAAACCCAAATAACCAAAGGTCCACATACATGAACAGGTGAAACTCAAAAAATTAGAATATCATGCAAAAGTTCATTTATTTCAGTAATGCAACTTAATAGGTGAAACTAATATATGATATAGACTCATTACATGCAAAGCAAGATAGTTCAAGCCAAGCAATGTTTCGGCAGAATCTCATCTGCCATCATGGCATCATGCTTGAAAATATAATTTTTTTTCCACAGTGCAAACTCTTCCATTCTATGTCAAAATGTTTGCACTGTGGAAATAAAGCTACTGAATCATTAGCAGTATATCTATTCTCAAGAATAGATCAATACTGTTTTTATTTATGTGCACAAAGCATTTTGCTTGTTGTTTCCTAAGTACATAAACATTCTTGCTCTCAAATATTTCTTTTTGCTCTCCATTTGTTCAGTCCCAGTTTGATATTATTATTTTGATCTATTTAAAAATCTGATAAAATAAATTATGCAATGTTTAATAACCCATTTTTTCATATTTTGCAATCACTGTATTTTGATATATAACTCCTGTAAGTCATTTTCATGAACCTCTGCACTTCTGCACACAAAATTTCCAAAAATATACATTTTTGTATGTAGTTCTTGATGAGAAAATTGAGTCACAGCATTTGGAGAAGTTAAAACTAGTGAGAAATTGGTTTTGTTCAGTGGTGGGTGTTGTGGAGCAGCGGAATAACCTGAGGCAAACATGGAGTGAACTTCAGCTTTTTACTTTACTGTAACAATAAAGGGTTGCCATGGCTGCCGCGCTAACAAGGCAGCCAGCTGGCGGACAACTGATGCCGTTTGACAGCTGTCTTTTATAGCCGGCTGTCAAACAGCATCAGCCAATAGGAACGGTCCACATTCCCGCTGGAAACACAGACCGGAGTGAAGACTTCAGCTCAGTCTTTTCCGAATGCCAGACTCCTTTCTCCCAGAATGGAGCATGCGTAGTACTTCAGATAATTCAGGCGCTTGTGCAGGCAGCCAGATCTTCTAAGTCTTGACGAAGCTGCTGTTGGAAGGAACTTTTCCACTTGCTGAGCAACTTCTGATGCTGACGGAGCTGGTGTCTTAGCTTCAGGAATTTCTGGGCGAGGGACAGATGACTGTTCAGGGAAGCTTGTGTTCCTGTTGGATCCATGGGAAGTATCTATGGTCGCTGGCGATTTCTCTGTTGCAGGACCGTCTTGAGGGCCATTTGCAGACACACTCTAATGCCTTCTAAGCTGATCGATATGGCAGGGCCAGATGCGCCCGTCTTGCAGTTGAACCCTGTAAGACTTAGGACCAGTTACCGTCACAATTTGCCCAGGCATCCACAAAGTGTGTCCCACATAGTTCCGGACATAGACCTGGTCATTCTTAGCGAACTCCCTTGCCTGGCTTTTTGACCCTAGGGGTGTGATTGGGGCAGAATGAAGATGAAGTCTGTCTAGGGTGGTCCTCAGACATCTACCCATGAGAAGATCAGTCACAGACCTATTAAGGCTAGGTCCCACTGGCTGATGGATGCAAAACGTAAGCAGAAAGGACACAGCGGATGAGCAAAATTTCGGGGGTGGCTCCATCCATTTTCATCCACTCCAAAAAGTGGCGAAAATTTTCATAAATAGAATGGAAAAGAACGGACATGGGTAGTATGTAGCGGGGATGTTAAATGGATGTTCATCGGAAGACTAGTGGATGAAAGCGGATGGAAGTGGATGACACCTCCGAAGGGCTTCTGGGGGAGAATTTTGAAGCAGTTGCATAGCAGAAGGGGCAGATGCATAGCGGATGACGCAGATGCATCATGTATGCCTATAGGAAACAAAGGGGATGCCGCACGGATGTATATCGGATGCAAAGCATTCACTGCACATGTGGGGGGTATGAATTGCGTCCGCTCCATGGATATAAAAGGAGGCAGCACGCACGCAGTCAGCATACATGGGAAAAATGTGCTGCCAGATACATCTTGCAGGAACACCATGGTTCATCAGTCAGGCAAGAAGAGGAAGTCTGTGCTAACTCATTCAAGCCCTGGCAAGGTGAAGAAGGCAGAACAAGCATCACACCCCCTGGCACTGACTCTGAACCTGCTGCTGCTGCTGTGGTGGACCAGACCCAAGGCCCTCAAGCCCCTCAAAACCCTGCTGCTGAAGGCCCTGCTGCTCAAGCCCCTGAAGGCCCTGAACAATCTCCAGAAGCCCTGATGCTGAAGCCCCTGAAGGCCCTGCTGAGGTCCCTGCCAGAGGGAGGAAGAGGCAAGGGAAGGAGAAGGGAGAGAGGAAAAAGTACACCATTTCTGAGGAGCATGAGGATGAGGTGCTTGAATGGCTGAGGGAGAACGAGTACCTCTGGAGGAAGGGCCACAGACTGTATCGGGACACCAAGAAGAAGCAAGCAGCTTGGAGAGACAAGGCAAAGAGCCTGGGGTACACTGCAGAAGTACTCCTTGGATGGTGGAAGCACATGCACACCTGGTACAGCAAGCTACACCTCAAGAAATCCGGGCAGGCCACTATCATGCTCACTGACCGGGACAAGTACGTCATGGCCAAGTGCAGTTTCCTGGAGGGTGAGATCTGCCACCGAGGAGCAGCCCCTCTGAGACCCCACTCCCTCAGACAGTCCATAGACATCCAGTCCTCTTCCAGCCAGAAGCCAGCTAACCTGTCCAGGCATGTGTCTTCAGAGGGCCCCACAGCAGAGACACCCTCCCAACAGCTGCACTCCCCATGCCGGCGGACTTGGAGGATCCCATGGAGGATGATGCCCTGCTGTCACAAATGGAGGAAGAAGCAACAGCCACCAGAGGCCAACCCACCCCAACCCCAGCTCCAGAGGACGCAGGCAGAGAGGCAGACAGGAGGGCCAGGACCACAGTGTGCTGTTAGAGATCAGGGACACAATGAAGACCGACCAGCACAGAACTCCTCTCTCAGCTGGTCAACTTGGACAGAGCATCCTCGGCCCGGAAGCCCTTCATCACCTATGTGAGCCACACCTTCAGGGACCCACCCAAGGTCGAGTACCATGTGATGAAGCAGAAGATCGCAACACTTCTGCACAACCCTCAAGGCCCAGCTGAAGCTGCTCCTACCCAGTCCAGGTCTGCTCCTCCACCCCAGGCAACGTCACAGCCCTGCCATGGCTTTTAACAGCCGTGGTTCATCAGATGCCACAGACGTGAGTCCTCACCCAGCTGCAGACCAGACAGCCCTACTACACTTCTCCCAACCCTTCTTCCACCCCACAGCCAAGCCCGTCAATGGACAATCTGTCATCAGTATTGGGCCTCATGTCCTTGGGCCTGATGTCCATCAGGTCCTTGATGAAGGGCCTCTGAACCTCACAGGACTGAGTCAGCTGTCGGATAGCTTCCTGAACACACCACCACCTTTTGTACCCTCGGGGCCAAGCACCCCAATGGTGCCTTAGACCAGAACTCAAGCCACAGCCACATCCACAGTCACTGCCTGCTTCATAGCTGAAACCATGGACATGACTCAGAGTGACTCAGAATAGTCTCAGAGACTGAGTTGTTTACTTGTTTAATAAAGTTTATCTTTGCTTGAGACACTTAATACAGTTTACTTGGTTCATTTTGCTTATTTAATAAAGTCATAAAGTTTACCTAAGAAAGTTAATAAAGGTTACCTTTGCTTAAGACACTTAATACAGTTTACTTGGTTCATTTTGCTTATTTTATAAAGTCATAAAGTTTATCTAAGAAAGTTAATAAAGTTTATCTTTGCTTAAAACACTTATTTTACTTGGTTCATTTTTTTTACTTAGTAAAGTGTTGGTGAAAACTTTGAAAAAATGGTTAAGCCTTTGCATGCTTGTGGGATAGATAAGGATAGTTGTGGGATAGATAAACCTCCAGTGCAAGCATAGTGGGACTGTATGGTCTACCATCCCAGTGATCCAGATGATTTTCTCCCCCTGTTTATAGAAAATATCGGTTGTCTGCTAGGTGGCCTTCTAAATACTCTAGACATACTCCAGACATCCTAAATATATGAGATACATCCCAGATACAAATGTTTTGTCCATCTATTTCCGTGTTACTAATGCTGTGTAGACGTTCCGTGTACCTTTTGTTTCCTCCCTCTTTCCGTTTTCAGCTGCAGAGGATGTGAGTTGCGAGGATGCCCAGAGGATGCAGAAAGGATACAACGGACGTTTAACAGATGATAACAGACATAGAACGTTTGTTGCCCGTATATGTCGTGAATGTACATTGTACGTTGCGGAAAGTTCATCCGTTCACAAAGTTTTGTGCAGCTCAAAACTTCTTGCGTGGATGAAATCACAGTGGACGGATGCTTGAGGGATATCGCATATGAAACACGTATGCAGTGAGTACACAATGGATGCATAGCGTTTTCCAATGGATGGCAAGCTTTTTTTAACATTTTACATCCACCTTGCATCTGTAAGTGCAGTGGGACTGGACCTTTAGTGTTCGCACTGGGAGTTGTGTGCTGGGTCAGGAGATACTTAGCAAGCCTAGAGTGCCAATCTATAGGCCCAAACCTTGCCAATGCCTCCTTAACTGATTTGACTGCCCTTTCTGCCAGGCCATTACTGGCAGGATGATAAGGAGCTGTAAGTGCATGCCTTATCCCTAGGTTGGTGAGGAAGATCTCAAAATCACAGGAAGTAAACTGGGGGCTGTTATCAGAGACGATGGTGTCAGGAAGGCCATGGGTAGTGAATATCCTTGATAGAGCCTTAGTGACAGCTTCTGAAGTTGTGCAGGTCATCAAGGTCAGCTCCACCCATTTAGAAAAAGAATCAACCATCACCAGGAATGTACGCCCATGAACGAGGCCAGCCAGATCAATATGCACCTGCCTGGAGTGGATGTGGGTGGAGCAGGTCTGGTAGCTTGGCATGGCTGATAAGCATTCACCAACTTGTAATCTGAACATCCATGCCTGGTCACCATACATAACTGAGAGCCAGGACCTTCATCCTGACAATGCTGGGATGGCCCTCATGTAGGACCTTTAAAACTGAGTCTTGCAACTTGGAAGGGATAACTACCCTAGTTCCCTAACTAGGGAAACAGCCTTGTAAACAGCCTTGCAAAGAAGATAGTTCTTGCTGGCGAGTTTTGAAAGGCACGAATTCAGGGGTGTAAGGAATCGCAGGCCACCCCCTTCCCATCCAGTCAAGAACTTGGGCGATTAACTTGTCCATGGAAGAGTAGGCATCGATATCGAAGGCAGTGATGGGGAGGTTGAGATCGTTGATCTGGAAAACAGCATTAGTTGGTGCAGGATCCTCCACAGGAACAGGTTGGGAGCAGTGACTTAGAGCATCAGCATGGCATAGACTCTTGCCAGGTCGATGAATCAGTGTATAAGAATAGGCAGCTAGAAATAAAGTCCACCTAGTCATCCTTGGAGACAAAATCTGAGGAGTTTGTCTTTCACCTGAAAGAAGACCTAACAGAGGCTTGCGTTCCATAATCAACTCGAAATAGTGTCCATATAGAAACTCATGGAATTTTTTGACAGAAGCAACTGCAGCCAAAGCCTCCTTGTCAATTTCAGCTGGGGAAAAAGTTCTGGAGAAAAAGGCAATGGGTGCCTCAGAAACTAGGCAGTCTATGACTTAAAACAGCACCTATGCCAAAAGGAGAAGCATCTGCTTCTAAAACTAAAGGTAAATGTCTATTAAATTGGATCAGGACAGCATTGGATCAGGACAGCATTGGATGTAAGTAAGCATGAAAGGCATGGGCTTCCCTAGGTCCCTGGTGCCAGGGGGACTCTTTATCCAAGAGTCTGTGCAGAGGCTCCGCAACAGATGCTTTATGTGGCAAAAACAAAGAGTAAAAGTTAAGAAGTCCTAAAAAGGCCTGGAGCTGAGTTTTGTTAGTTGGCGTGGGTGCCTCATGAATAGTCCTTACTTTGGATTCGATTGGGTGAATACCAGAGGTGTCAATTCTGTATCCCAAAAATTCTACCTGTGGGGTGGCAATAGTACACTTGTCTTTCTTTAACTTAACAGCATGCTTTCTGAAATGATCGAGGACTGCTCTGACTCTTTGCAGTAACTGAGGCTTGTCAAGGGAAGATATTAAAATATCATCAAAATATGTAATTACGCCCGGTAATCCCTCAAGAAGTCTTTCCATTAAGGATTGGAAAATTCCTGGGGCCACACTTATGCCAAATTGGAGGTGTCTACATTTGAAAGCACCTCTGTGCATTACAATAGTTTGTAGTTCAGCGGCTGTGTCATCAACAGGGAACTGTTGATAGGCCTGTGACATGTCTAATTTCGCGAAAATGGTTCCTGGCTCAAAGGAATGTAGTAGGTTCTGGATAGCAGGGACTGGATAAGTGCTGATTTGTAAATATTTATTCAATGACGTCTTGTAAACCATGCAGATTCTTATGCTACCATCATTCTTTAGGGGTGTCATTATTGGGGTTTCCCATTTTGCGAAGTCCACAGGTTCTAATACGTCCTGTTTAATTAATTTGTCAAGCTCCATGTCTAATTTGGGATGGATCACAAAAGGTACCCTTCGAGGCTTTTAACAGATTGGTACTGCCTAAAAGTCCAAATTGAAAGATATTGGGGTTCCTGAATAACAGCCCAGCCCCTCGCTGAACACATCAGCATAGTCATTAAACAAGATGTCCGCTTCAGCATTTGTAATAGAGTGGATTCCGCTTATATGGAGGCTGAGGGCAGAGAACCAGTCTAACCCCAACAGGCTAGGGAGGGCACCATCCACTACTACTACAGGCAAGTGACCTTTAAAATTTTGAAATTGTACAAATAACTTGCCTTTTCCGAAGACTGGGATGGTTCTGCCTTGGTAGTCATGTAGGGTTAACTGGCAGCCGTGAAGCTTTTTCTTAGCCATTCTGGGAAGTAGTTGTTTCAAGGTGCTCCATGAGATGATGAACAGTACTGAGCCTGTGTCAACCTCCATTCTGCAAAGTTTTCCTTCTATAGAAATAAAAACACTGATTTTGTTAGAGCCTTTGTTAGTCAGCTTGGCTTGACAGCAGGTAGAACAGTCTTCAACTTGTTTTTGGAAATGTTGGGTTGTCTGAGGTTTTTGGGCAAAAGTCTTTCCTGCTTGACAGATCCTGGCTAAATGACCCCTTCCTTTGGCATTGTAGACAAATGGCATTCCTGAACTTGCAGGATGCCCTGAGGTGGTTTCCTCCACAGCTTAGACAAATGGGCTGGGACCATGGAGGATTGGGGCTTGACCTATTCTCCCCTTGACTGGTTTTTTTGCTGCCTGAGGCGATTTACATCATTAACTTCTTCATAACTTTCTTCTGAGGAGGCTTCATCTTAATGGATGGCTGAGCTGCTCTGGCTAATTGGATTTCCCTGAATTTCTGCTGCCAAAAGTGCTGATAGCTCAGTTGCTGATTTAAGGGTTAAATCCCTTTTAGCCAATAAACGCCTTTGCAGCCTTAAATCTCTGACTCCACAAACTAGTCGGTCTAATAACATCTTTTCCAAGTAGTGTCTAAACCCACAATGCAAGGCAGCTATTTGTAGGGCAGCCATGTATCCACTAATAGTGTCTCCCTAAGCCTGAATTAATCTCTTAAAAGCATGATGACTGGCAACTTGGGATGGCTTAGGGGAATAGTGGTTGGAAAGAATTTCCTACAATTCTTCTCATGGAACAGTCTTAATTGAATGTGGAGCCAATAATGCCGCAGCAGTGTCAAATACTGTAGCTCCACAAAAACTTAAAAAGTAGGATTTTTTCCTATGGTCGGAAATGTCAGCAAGGTCTATGACATCTAGGAAACAGTTAAATCGGTTTCTGTAGGACTCCCATGTTTCCGCTGTCAGTCTGAAAGGTGGGAATGCAGGGTTCAAAATCATCTTGACTCAGCGGTCGCAGATCTTCCGAGGAAAGTTGAAATTCGCGCTCATGAATAGTGACAGTAGCTCTTAAAGTGACATTCAGCTCGGTAGTGACTTCAGCTCTTTTTGTAGTGACTTCGCTCAGCGATTCTTTGCTCGGTTGCCTCTTATATGTATCCCGCCCTCATCGCCAGTGTTGTGGAGTGGCGGAATCACCTGAGGCAAACACAGAGCAAACTTCAGCTTTTTACTTTATTGTAACAATAAAGGGTTGCCACAGCTGCCGCGCTAACAAGGCAGCCAGCTGGTGGACTATAAAAGCTCCCTTTTATAGCCGGCTGTCAAACGCATTAGCCAATAGGAATGGTCTGGGTTCCCGGTGGAAACGCGGACTGGAGTGAAGACTTCAGCTCAGTCTTTTCCGAATACCACAGTGGGAATCAAAAATTTTTACTACTAGTTCTGTGGGCATGGCTTAGTGGGCGTGACAAGGGAAGGACACTGTAAAGTCCCCATTCCCTGCCCACTCCTGGGGGAAGGATACTGCAAATCCCACTTTCTCCCTACCCCACTAACAAAAGAAGACCCAGCAAATCAGCTGGGACTCAGGAGGCAGAGAATAGATGGGGGAGGCAGTCAGAGGTGGTATTCTGAACTACTCAAAATTTCTGCTACTGGTTCTCCAGAACTGGTCAGAACCTGCTAAATACCACCCCTGGCTTTGTTCAACAAATTTCAGCCCATTCCTTAGTTGTGGTTTGTCTTTAGAGCACTGTTACCAAACCTGAACCACTTCTTGGCTTCAACTCCCAAAATTCTCAGCAATGGCCATGCTAGCTCAGGAATTTCAAGTCCCACACATCTGAAAGTTGCTGCTCAGGTTGTTCAAAGATGAAACTATTTTTGTAAACAGGCTAGTCTCCACTATAATAATATGTTCCATCAAGTCTTTTTTTTACTTCTAGCAACCATAAATGTAGATTTTCTCCATGATGATCTATCCTGAACCTGATCCTTAAAGTTTCCCAGTGGGGCACTCATAATGATAATTCATGTTGCTCCTGGTCATCATCTGGTTTGTTTTTCTTGCACCTTTCCAGCATTCAAGACTTCTTCAGAAAGCTGTGTCTTTGTATAATGTGTCTGAAGTAAGATATTTTGAGCCTGATCATTCAAGGTGTTTGATGATCCATTGGTTTATTTTCTTGGCTGTCCACAATATTCTATGAAGTCTTCTCCAACACCCAAGTTCAAATACTTTTTTATATTTTGCTTCTTTAAAGTCCAAGTTTCACTTCTAAGTGTGTCACAAGGAATACCATGGTTTGCATGGTTCTGATCTTTGTAGGCATGCTGTAGCAATCGATTAATCAATTAATCAATTCAATTTTATTAATTCAAAGGACATCCCCATATGGTTTAACCTTTTCTTATTTGATCAGTGGATTGGACTATTGCATTGCACACAGAACAGCATGAATATGTTGGACAGTATTCCATGATTACTTTGTCACATAAATCAAAATAGAGTGTGATAGATGACAAAAAATACATTTAGCAAGAATTAAAACAATATTGTTGTCATAGAGAATCTTATTTTCTGCAAGTTATCTTTCTAATGATAGGTAGGGGAATTTTGTCTTTCTTTTTCCTTGTGCTAGCTATGACAATATCCAGGCAGGATAATTGTTCCATCGCTCAACAAAATAATTTACAGTAAAACTTTAGTTTAATGGACCACCTGGTAAAGGGGCTTCTTTCTAAATCCAAATATCAACTAAATATAGATTTGCATATTTTGAATCCATTTGTGTCATTTGTATAATTTTGGAATTAACATAAATGATGTCATTTGTCACAAAACTTTAATTTAATTGACAGCTTCTCTCTCCCTCTCTAAATCTGCTTGTCAATAATAAGATTACACATACAAGGGGCTTTGTTATTAACTAACCTGGCATTAAAGAACAAAAAGTGAAAACTTCGGCTCCTGTTGCTCTGCTGACAAGGGCATGTACCAAACACCAGGAATGACTTCCCCATAAGCAACTTGCCATCTGTCTTTAAACATGTCAATAGAATAATCCTTCACAAGCTTTCTATTTGTTCTTCTCCAACTCTCATCTCTTGGCTTTCCTGGTTAACTATTCTTCCATTCACTCTGTTGTTGTGGACATCCTAACCTCAACTCAGAGGTCATGGGGAGCTCCCATAGTATTTCAGCTCTCACTCTCAGCACCTTTGAGAGTCCTAAGCCACTAATCCCACTATATCCAGTTGTACCCCATTAACCAGCTGCTCTCAATAGCTGACAACAAGGAGCCCAACCCAATTGTCCCCTCTTCCCAACTGTCATTCCTGTAAAAGGATGACCAATTATCCACATATTCATACATATACATCCATTTAGGCCCATTCCCCACAGCATTCATTCTAGTTGATGAATTCATTCATTCATTTAGGCCTCCCTACCATACCAGTAGGTTCCTTTGGTCAAATTGCTCTCTCTGTGGGGTCCCTGTAAACCAGTTTATACCAGACCTTGACCAGTAGTCTCAGATGACCTTGCCATTGCTTCAATGAAGTTTATGAATCCAGCCACTGCTTGCTAATATCCCAGCTGTTGTTCCACCTTACCGAGGCCTACAGGCTCTCCCAATATCATTGTTGTTGCTATTGCCACCTCTGGTTGTGGTTACTGTTACCATTTGGTGCTAACTGCTCAACTGTTGCCCCTCCATCCAGATGTTCCAGCTGCTTGCTTTGATTCCACTCAACTGCTACTCATTCCAGCCTGCTTGAGCTTTTTAATGGGTGTTAATCAATTCAATAGAAAACATGAATCCATTGTACTTGAAATGGTTAAACTGAGGGTCATATCTGAGGGTGCAATATATTTGTTTAGAGCTATAGAATGATAGTTGTGCATAATGCTTATGTGTATGTATGTGTATATATATATATATATATATATATATATATATATATATATAT
>BLBF01000031.1:23385522-23406592 GCA_015471245.1 Laticauda colubrina | reverse complement strand
AGCTGCAGACACTTTAACATACACTAACTATGATTCATAGTTATTATTTCACCTAAACCAGTTAGGGTAAACAATGTTATCCCTAACAGATTTCTTGCTTTCTAACTAAGCACAGCCAAACCTCCCTTAGGACTGAAGGTTTGCTTGCAAGCAAATTCAGTGCAGACTCACGGCAAGCAAATTTGAGAGACTGAGCTAGCTGATGGCAGATAGATAGATCACTGAATGATTCTGTTAGCAATTCAATCTGCCTGCTTTGCCTGATTTTGGATAGAAATTGCTCTTTTTTAAAATAAAAAAATCAATATTTACATGCATGGTGTGTTGTGAATTAATTTTGTGAATTTGCTTGCAAGCAAATTTTATATGACAGACTGAGCTAGCCAATGGCAGATGGATAGATTTCTGAATGAATCTGTGATTCTGTGAGCAACTCAATTTGCCTGCCTTGCTTTGCCTGATTTTGGGTAAAAGTTGCTTTTTTTGTAAAAAAAATCAATATTTATATAAATATTTATAATATTAACATACAAGCCATACCCAGCAGTCACATGACCACCAAGCCACACGCACAAATTAGGCAATGCCCACAGAACCATTTAGTGGTCCCTAGGATCTAAAATTATGAGATTGGTGGTCCCTGAGGTCCAAAAGGTTGGTGACCCCTGTTTTAGGCAGTATGCCTCCAGCATCTAAAGCAAAGTTGATTTCTCTTAACAAAGAGGATAGTAAGACATCCCATTTAGGGAGAGGAAACTCTGACCATGGATGAGAATAGAGACAGTTCTTAGAAAGGATCATAAAATACAGATCTAAGAACAAAAAGAATCCCAGACGGTTTTCAGAGGAGCAGAGAAATCCACAATCACACAGTAATTGGAATATTCATGCAAAGCTGTGCATTAACTTTTTTCAGTGATTCCAAATGATGAAGTACTCACTAAGAAGCATTCCTGATAAGCCCTTATCTGAAGTTTCTTAAATTAACCTACCCTTCTCAGGACATTGGATATCTATAGAGGAAAATGTACATGTGCTTTTAAGAAGTTTCCATTCAAGAACCGAATATTCATGGCTTTGCTTTAAAAAGTCAGCATGTGCCAAAGGGAGGGGTGATGTAATTGGAGTGGGGAGTGTGAAGAGACCACTAGTCTGTTCAGAAGAATTTATCTGAAGTTTTCCTCCTTTGCAAAAGAGAGAGAGAGAGAGAGAGAGAGAGAGAGAGAGCAAATTTTCTTTCTGCAAGATCAATGAGACCAGTAGACAAAATATACATACAAGATTTTTTCCCCCAGTTTGGCTCTATTATATCTAAAATATTATTTAGTCCTAGTACTCGATCTATACTATTATTTAGTGCTCAGTCCCACTTGCTGAAAACACAGTTTTCTTATTTTCTTCTTGGGGTTTGGTTAACTATTTGATTAACTACCATAGGAAAGAAAATACTAGAACTGTATAGGTCACATAGGATTCTGCAGGAATCTTATCTTCAGGGTTTCTAGTGAGTATTCATGCCAAAGTAGACATTCCTAAAGGAGCAGGGATGGCATTGCAGCAAAGAATGATGACCAAACAGCAAATTCTGGCCAGCAGAGTTTTTCCTGATAAAGGAGATATTGTGGTATTGCCCACTTGCACTCTGTTCCTCATGAGTGTGGTACAGGAAATTGGGAACTTAAAATGGGGACAATGTATCTGATTCATGTCCTTATTTAAATATCCCTTTGTTTTGGGGAAATGGGTTTGTGCTTCTGCTGACTGCCAGCTGCAAGCCATTCAGCAGTTCAATTCTCACTGGATCAAGGTTGAATCAGCCATCCATCCTTCCAAGGTTGATAAAATGAGGACGCAGATTGTTGGGGGAAGTATGCTGACTCTGTAAACCACTTAGAGAGGGCTGTAAAGCACTGTGAAGTGGTATATAGCTCTAAGTGTTATTGCTAGGCCAATTTGTAGTGGCTAATTCACTGCAGTCTAACTCGCTACAGGATAAGAGTTACACTAATATTGAAGAAATGGTGGAATATGATATAGTTAAAGAAAGGATGAAAAAAGAGGGACAAAATGAAAAGTGAATGACAAAAACTAAAATATTTTTAAAATTATTTTAAATACTTAAATTGAATTGTTGAATTGACTCTCACCGAGTTGTCCCATGGAGAGTTGACCACAGTGAGTTTTCCCATGGCAAGTTGGTCATGGTGAGTTGGCTGTGGCGAGTTGGCAATGCCAAATTGTCCTATTTGGTGGGATACTACACATGGCTACCATATAGGAAAAGCACATTAATTTCAGACAAAAAATATTTTTATGTAGTAAAAATAAGTAATCACTGAAAGCAAAGTAATTATACCTGTAAAGTGATTTTATTTATTTTTATTGCACACCAAACTTTTTTACAGGAAAGACTGCAAGAGAGAATTAGGAAGAGAAAATCTGTCTACCTGTTTACATTTTTATCCTTTGATGACTGAAAGAGAAATTGATTTGGTTTTTTTTTTTTGAGATTCAAAGAAAAAAGAAAAAAAATCATAAGAAAGTTTTGCATACTGCAGTTTGTCCCCCACACACACACACATATATGTAACCATGAAATTCTTGTTTGCTTTTTAATTATCATTCTGAGAATATCCCTTTGTGCCTATGGGATATAGACAGAGAATTCTAACTGGAATAAATTGATACAGTATTTACTTTTAATTAATGTTTCCATTTATTTCAAATATTTGGCTATATTCTTTTCTATTCTGCCTTTTTATTTGTGCATTTATATACATTTATTTTACTGTCTTGCTTCTTAGTTTTGAGCAGAAACCTGATACAAGGTAAATTTACAGGGCATTTTATAGATGTCAACAGATTTAGTTGAGACTACTCAGCATTAAACATGAAGGATCTGGAAAACTATCATCTTCCAGATGAATTGCAGTATATTAACCATTAAACTATGTAAGAATTTGCAAATTGATTTGGTTGTCAATGGTACAAATTGAAAAACATCCTTGAAAATAAACATTATTTTTTTAAATTACAACTTTGCCTAACATACACAATACATTTCTTAAAATACTTGAAAGGGGGTAAAGATAGAAAGTCAAAATTATTCCATCATGCTTTGTAATACAGGAGATTGGACAAAGGGTTTAAGTTACAGGATGGCAATTTTCGACTGAATATTGGGCAGTGAGAGGAATCCTCATAGTAAGAATAATTTCAGCAAAGCTTTTCCCCTCAAAAAAGTTGAGGGATTCTTTTGCTTTGATTGCATTCAGATTGATTTGGAAATTAGGAAGCTATTTGTCACAAATATTTTAAATTGGATACCCACGCTGAGCAGGCTATTGGACTCAATACCTACATGGCTCTTTTAACTGTGTGATTCTAGAATGGTTTTACAGAACACTAATATAATTAAGGAAATGTTTTCCTCAAAGTATACATTAAAAAAATACAATGGCCATCAAGATATGCTTGATATAAAGACATAAAGATATATATCTTCTTATTCACAGTTCTTTAAAATGCATTTCCACTGGTAGGATATCTTTTGACTTTGTGTTGTGTTTGTGCCTGTTAACTTTTTGTGTACTTGTTTTGAACAGAGAATAATCAACCATCACAGTTATGCTTCATTGTGCCTTTTACTGTGTGATACATTCCAATTTGGCAGACTGAGATGCTTCAGTTCAAAGCTTAAGCCAGCAAATCCAGAGACCAGAATTTCGGATTTGTTGACCTGAGATTCTGGATATATGCCCCTTGTGTAGAGAATTACACCAGATACACTTGCTGCTTATATTATTGAATTTCTCTCAGGTACATACTAGATATGTAATACCAGATCTTTTTTTTTTGTCTAAATGCCAATACGCACACTACATACAAACTTCTGCAGGCTGAGTTGAATAGGAAGCTATATTTTATCAGTGTTTGATTCTGATAAAAGAAGTTTCTTTATTAAGACATTTTTTTCCATGCCCTTTCACAGCCAGCCCGTTATGGGGAGCAATTATGTCCCTTATTGCTAAGAGAGATTGCTAAGACAGCCAAGTTCCATTCATCGCAAAAAAGATTATGTGACAGGTTGTCTCTAGATTTTTAAACATAAGAATACACACAGATGGGTTTTAATATTCTTCACCAAATCTTTGAAAAGTTGGGAGGATGATTTCTTTTTTTACAAATGTCTCCACAGGAAGATACATGGGAGGGAGGAAGGAGGAAGTTTGTGGTGTTGGATGGAATTGAAGGGTGGGAAGCCAAAGAAATGCTGATCATTAATGATTGTACGATGAAAGACAGGATATACACCAACATATGCCAGCTCTGTACTAAGTGACTAGAATAATATATCCGCCACTTAGAATTTCCCAGAAATTATGTTTATTTATAGACAATCTTTAAAAAAATTGTATTGAACAAGAAATAATGGAAAATAAATGCTGGGAAATATATCTTACTAATATAAATGAAGCAATGGTTCTGAAGCAGAATATCAGTATCTATGGAGAGCAGAAAGAATAAAGAATATAAGTTTTATTTTTAATTAACTTTTTCTACTCTTCCCGTTCCAGTTCATTTTCTGTATACTAATCGCATGCTCTGTGCAAGTGAGCTACATTTTTTTGTCCTTTTACACCAAAACATTTAAAAGCTTCTCTTTTACTAGAATAGTACTGTTTTTCTACAAAATCAATTCTACTGTCTACAAGTAGCAGGTGAGCGAAGGTAAGCATAAGCAATTTAAATCCAGCAGCAGATTCATTCCATTTTTCAATAACAGCTTTATTCTTTGGAAAATCAGATAAACTGGAATTATATTTCTATATCACGCTAAAAAAATCTTTGTCTCTAGATGGCCACAGTGGATAAGAAGAAATAGCTGTTTAAAGCTGCAATACTATGCACTATTTTCTAGAAAAAAAGTTATATTGAATTCAGTCAATTTATCTCTGAAGAAAAGAGCATGGCAGTGCTGCTTAATTCTTAAAGACAGTCTCCAAAGCTGGAGCAAAGCTGTTTCAATCAACGAGCCCCAATTAAAACAATGGTATGTGTGTGTGAATAAAATGAAATAATAAGTTCATACATCAATATTGTTTGATAAAGTTTGATAAAAATGTTTTGTCAAGAAGCTGTTTTTTTGTCCCCTTCATTCTGAAAATTGTCAATATAAAGCAAAGCAAACATTTACCAATCATTTCCCATTGGCAGTGGCACTCAAATAGCCCTACATATACATTTGACAAAAGCCAAAGGGAAAGCATGCAACCATGCTGATTAGAAGCCATCCAACTTCCCTTTATTCATTCAGTTTATAAATGAATATATGCATTCAGATTTAAAACTTTATTTTTTTTCTGTCTATTTTTAAGCCCAATTTTCAAATTTGGGAGCTGTATGCTACTTACACAGGAGTGGGTTTCAAGTCTTGCAAATAAATAATTGCTAAACAGCAATAATTGGTAGCAACCACAGGGGATTCAATGATATCAAAATGGCAGATGTGACCAGAAACTGAAACTTCAGAAACTGAAACTTTTTCTTATGTGTAATGAATGCAACATGTATTAAAAGTGATGGGACTTTGATCATCTGGTAATGTCCATACTATTCTGAAATCTTTGACTCCTCCCCCCCGCCCCACCCCATGGATACCTTTGCCTATGCTACACATATCCAAATGTTTCTCCATCTTGGAATGTCTTACAACCATCTTAGGATTTCTCACAATTTTGAATCCTCACTTGTGTACATGCTGGAGATCAATGAGAAGATAAGTTAAATAAATCAGATACTGCACTGTTGGGTCATTCAGGAAGATAGTACTTCAAATTTGGAGTTCTGTAGAGTCACTAGATTAAAAAACCAAACCCTATTTCCTTCTAGCGCTAAAGAACATCAGAATGCTCAGAGAGCATCAAGAATTCCACAGTTCAACCCTGAGTTTTAAACATTCTGTTCTATTGAATTTACAGTTTCCCAAATGATCCAATTCTCTATAAAGATTATGGATGAAGAATTTATGGCTTCCTATTTGTTGAACCAAAGTTCTTATTTTTTATTACTGGTCGTGATTTTTTAAGATTATTGGCTAGTATTTAGGAAAACTTAAATCCAGCAACATCTGGAGAACCTCATATTCCCTAACCGTGTTCTGTACCATATTCTCTACTCCTGCTCTGTAGAATGTTCTGCAGCACTTTAAGTAAGAATAGCAGAATAAACTTTAGCTATCTCCTTTAACTTAAGGAATGGGGATCTGATTGACTTTGCAGACTTGTAATGAAGAATTTCAGGCAATAAGAACATTAATATTGCTGATAATCTACTAAAACAGACACATTTTAGCAGACTAATTATGCCATAAATAAATTGCTCACAAATAAGAACTTTAGTTAAGTTCTCTCCAGTTCATACATTCCCACATTCCTTTTCACTACTTTTCACAATTGTTTCACTGTATTTTTAATATTTGGCATGTTCTACGGCAGGGGTCTCCAACCCCTGGCCCACTATTTGGCCATGACCTATTCAGAATTGGGCCACTTGACTGGCTGGTCAGAGGGTGCGTACACAACTCAACCTGTGCGAGTGGCAGCCTGCTATGTGCACAAGGCCTGATGCACACTTGCAGGCTGGCCTGATACTTGCATGGCCCACTTCCCCTCCCCACCAGCTAGGCTGCCAGTCTGCAAAAGTTGTGGAATGCTGCTCTATGACATTTCTACATTGCCACCTATTCTCCAGTTATTCAAAAGTAATCCTTGGTAGGTTTCATGTACTGGCTCACATACACAAGAAGATGAAAGAGCCACTTAATACTCCCTCCTGCTAAATAGTAAGATAACAAAAAGAACAGCAATAAATTAGAATCTTGTCTTTCACTACTGCTAATCCCAGAATTAAAAAAAAAATCCCTCCCCTCACTCTAAGGTACAGGAAATGAGGTTGCCGTACTAACCTCCTTTCTCATCTACACCTTTTGTTTATATTATGCACATTTATCTGATCATATACAAAAACAGTCACAATTTGATTAGTTGTTATGAGGGGAGCTTGCAAAGTTGCCAAGCCACCATTTGTTGCCCTTGACAGTCCCTATAAAATAAGAACTAGCAGTTTGTGAGAGGAAATAATTTCTGTCAAGGGTAAAACTTTGCAGAACTGCAGCAATGCAAAGAAAAAGACATATTTTACTGCAATTTCAAATACACTCCTATTAGGTCTGAAATAAATTGGCCCTGCTCTTGAATGTGAATTGATGTGAAATGAAACTGGTCCCAAGCTGCTTCTAAATAGGAGCAAAGACTATGTGCAGAAGTGTATAATCTCTGTTGTGATGGTGTAATCTTCCATGTGAGGGAAGAGTTAGAAAATCTGTCCCTTTCCTTTTACTTGATTGTGGCCTGAATGGCATCTTTGCATCTTAAATTTACATCAGAAAAAGATGCGATGCACATTTATGACATGACTGACAAATCTAAGTTTATTTAAATGATTGACAAGTCTAAGTTCTAATCATAGCAATTGGTTTTATCAGAGCTCTCCAATCAGTTTTTTAAGGAAGCAATACTGGTGTAATATGTATTTCAGGATCTTGATGCAATATTAGGTTCTTACTCAGAAAGAATTGGATATTTAGGTCTTTCTGCCTCTGTCACTTTTTGCTTCATATCCATCATCCACCTCTGCACTATATAGCTTTACAATAAATAGTTGTTACCAGGGTTCTCAATTTACTCTGGGGATGAGATATTTGAAACACTCAATTACTTGTCTTGGGGTTCATTTCTGAGAAAGAAAGATTAAAAAAGTTTTGCTGGAGTGCAGGATATTTGGGAGGACATAGCAATGAGTGCTTACTTGAAAGATGGGAATACATCAAATGTTATTTATTCTGTTTCATATTCTGTGATTCTGATTTCAATTTAGCAAAACTATCCCCCCTCTCTCCCAAATCCCATAAGTTATCTTCCATTCATAATTTGCTAGACCTGATATCTCTGTCAGAACTGACACTCTTCTCTTTTCCCCCCTCTAAGATTAGCCTTTTTTCAAGGGTGTCAGAGCAGTGGTGGGATTCAACCAATGTAACAACCGATTCGGTGAGTGTGCGCTTTGTGCACGGATGCATGTGTGCACACATCTAAAACTTACCTTTTACTATAGCCTCAGTGACTAAAGCAGCTGGGCTTCAAACAAAGGAAATATAGGACAAACTAGCGCAGGGGTAGGTGGGCCAGGCCAACTCATCACTGGAACTATTAGTTCCGGTCTGTACCAGCTGAACCCCACCCCTGAGTCAGACTATCAGAACTGCCACTCTGCACTCCAGCCTTGCTTTGCTAGATGTCAGGCTGCCATAAACTCTGACGATGGGGAGCTGTGGGAAAGGGAAAACAGAAACCATTTATCATGCAGCCTGGAGACAGCAACTCATTATCCCAAGGTCACGGACCTGGGAATGAAATGGAATATCTCACCATCCAGCCCACCATTTCAGGGACTGTTACCAAAACAACTTATTCAAATGTAATTGGACAATAGGGAGATAACAGGAGGTTGGAACAGAAAAGGGAAAGTTAACTGGGGAACCTTTGCATGCAAGACTTTAGTTCCGGCTTTTGCTGTACTGTAATCATTTAGGTAAAATGATTAGTAAAAGTATACCTTTCACAACAAATAGAGTTAAGGATCTTTCTGTCCTAGGAGTCCAAACTGGGGCAGGTGTGACAATCTCTTCACATTTTGAAAGATCATTTTGTAAAGTCACTTCTATGCCATTTTCACAGGAACTGCAAGAAAAATAGAAAGGAAGAAGAAAAATATTGAAGTAATTTCTGTCTATGTGAATACATGCCACAAAACAAAATAGGCATTTTTTTCCAAATTTTTCAAGTTTAATCTGCTGTATGCTATTTTTGTAAAACTTCTCCCCAATAAAACTCAACAGCGGAAGCATGCATTTTTGGAATGAAAGCTCTTAAACCCTTGCAGTTCTTTCCTGCAAATAAATCATGTCCTCTTACTTCCACATCAAATTAAAATTCAATCTGACTCTCACTCCAGTATCGTAGTAGAATGGTGAGTGCTAGAAGAAATAGGAAATATAAGTAGTTCTAGTAGTTCACAACTGAGCCCAAAATTTCTGTTGCTAAGTGACATGGTTGTTAAGTGAATTTTTCCTGACACAGTTGTTAAGCTAGTAACATGGATAATAAGTAAATTGTCTGTCAGAAGTTCCCAAAAGTTGATCATATGACCTTGGGACAATTCAATTGTCATAAATACGAGTCAGCCAAGCACCTGAATTTTGAACAAATAACTATGGGGATGCTTCAATAGATGCAAGTGTGAAAAGCGGTCATTAGTCACTTTTTAATGTGCCTTTTTAACTTTGAATAGTCACTAAATGAACTGTTATAAGTCAAGGACTGCCTGTATTTTTTTTATTATGTCTCCATTGGAATTGACTTGGGTCCACTCTTAAGTAGAATGCAGTCCTATCCAATTCTCAGAATTTGAAAAAAAAAAGTCTTCACCTTTCATGTCAGAAAAAAGTTTGTGAATTGGAGAATAAGAAAAGGAAAAGAGTAAAGAAAGAAAATGTTTCCTTTATCTTCTTGCTATATTCTTGAAACCTTCTTTTATTCTTATCTGACAATTTCCAGGACACTTATTTCCAATTTCCAAGTTATAAATTAAAACTAAACTGTGGTTTAATACAAAGGTACTTCTGAAAAGAATGAAGTTTCCTCAGTTCATCATCTATACTTAAATATCAAAATTTATGTTACGGAAACAAGGAAGTACTACTTCTGATTCCCATCTATGAAGTATCCCTTTTGATTACATAATCAATTATGTACAGTCAAACACTCACAAAATGTAATATGAATTCCATTCCAATAGGAGAGAGGGATGAAGGGATGGAGGGATGGATAGATAGAATTACATGATAGTAGTTCAGTAAAAAAGATCATTGATTTGTTGCTTAGAGTCATCTATCTTTTTTCCATAAGCTAAATAAATAAATCTATCCTTATGCAATCTTTGGAAACATTTTATCAAATTAGACAATGTAAAAAACTAAATAGTTATTGAGACCCTGAAGGTGGCAAAATTAATAATCATCTTTATTTTAAATAACTTTATTTTTTTTATTACAAGTTCTCAAGCTGCCTCAAAATTGCTAGTTTCTCTCAAGAACAAATAAACATGAAAATGACACATTACATTAACAAGATAAAATCAATTGTAGATTATTTTCCAAAGTATGATGAAACTGCCTATCTTTCTTATATAAATGTTATTTCCCATAAATATTAATGAAAAAGTAGAACATTTCAACATTTTCTCATGCTTGGTATTCAGAAATGAAACAAATTTGCTTCTGAAATCCTAAGAGAGGGATGCCAGACGGTAACCTGTGGAATATTTGTCCTTTTCATTATCAATAGAAATGTAGTTTCTGGAATCCTTTCTTTGCTGGGAGACAAGATTCATTTACAAACTTAATTCAGTGAATTCTCATCGCTCCTAACCAGGACTTTATGAAAAAGTCATGTGGGCATCTGGTTAAATGACTGATTTGTTCAATGATCCAGACTGCAGTCCCAATTATGGTCGAAAGTTGAAAATCTAACAACAACAAAAACCCTAACCAAAAGTTTTATTTCTCCTTTTATTTTAAGCCCCTGTCACAGCACCAATGGATGGAAAGAGGATGTAAAATGGAGAGAAATACTTGCCATCCATTGGTTAACGTGATGCATTGGTTCTGTACTCACTGCGTCCGTTTTTCACACTCTCTATCCATCCAGCATCCGTCTACTGACATTTCATCTGCTCAAAAAGTTTTGAGCTGCACAAAACTTTTTGAGCGGAAAATGTATCCAACGCGTCCGTTCTATATCCGCAACGCATATGGGGAACATCTGTTATACATCCGTAGTCATCCATTACATGTCCGCTATATCTGCTAGGCATCCACCGCACTTCTGCGCAACTCAAATCCGCTCCAGTGGAAAATGGACACAGGGAGGAAGTGAAATGGACGTGGAATGGACACGCAACGTTAGTAGCATGGACGTAGAAAGAATTAAAGCTGATGCAGCTCGCATACAAAGCATTAAAATGGAAAAAACGTTTGTATAAGGGACGTATCTCAGATATTTAGGATGTCTGGAGGATGCCTAGAGGATGCAAAAGGACACCTTGCGGAAAACCTACATTTCCTATAAAAAGGGGGAGGAAATCACCTGGATCTCACTTTCAGTCCATCAGCCCTGCGGTGCAGACCTCTTCAGCCTTCATCTGGCTCTTGCTCTTCCACAGCATCCAGTCATCTCCACCATGGATCGTCACACACTCCTTTTGGTAGCCGCCATTGTTCTACAACAGTGTGAAGCCCTCTACAGGCTCTTTCACCTGTTCTACGTGAAGAAAAGGAGGCGTCCAAGAAGTGTCTGGGTCCAAAGATGGATCGCGAGAAGAGCAGAGTACAGACTGTATAACAAGCTGATGATGGAGCTGAGGAACAAAGAAACCCGTGCATTCCAGAACTTCATGAGGATGCTGCCAGCCATGTTTGACGAAGTTGTGGAGCGTCTGAGACCCAGGTTGACCAAGGCAAACACCAACTTCCAGCCCAGCCTGGACCCTGGGCTGAAGGTGGCACTGACTGGCCTCCGGGACCATGTACAGGAGCATGCAGTATGCCTGGAGGGTGCCACACAACACCATCAGCATTGTGATCAGAGAAGTGGTGCAGGCCATCATCGAAGAATACATGGAGGAGCTCCTCCAGTGCCCCTCCACTGAAGAAGGCTGGAAGAAAGTTGCAGAGCAGTGGTATCATAGGTGGAACTTTCCCCACACTGTTGGAGCCATAGATGTGAAGCACGTGGCCTGCAAAGCTCCAGCCAACTCAGGGTACACTTATCACAACAACAAGGGCATTTTCAGCATCATCCTCTTTGCCATGGTCGATGCTGACTACAAGTTCATGTACATCGATGCTTCAGGAAACGGGTCATCTTCAGATGCCCAGATATACAATGCCAGTCACCTCAAGGAGGGGCTGGAATACAACCTCATCATGGGCTTCCCAGATCCAGACCCCTGCCCAAAGACACACAAGATGTGCCCTACTTCATCGTGGGGGATGACGCCTTCTCCCTCAGAACCTACCTCATGAAGCCCTACACTTCCAGATGCCTCACCCGTGAAGAGAGGATCTTCAATTACAGGCTTCCAGGGCAAGGCGGGTGGTGGAGAACGCCTTTGGCATCCTGGCCAACAGGTTCCAGGTACTTCTCACCACCATGCAGCATCACCCAGAGACCATGAGGAACATCGTGGAAGCTTGCTGCATCCTGCACAATCTCATGTGCACCCGCTACCCAGTGTTGCAGAACAGGCTTGTGGACCACCTACAAGGCAATGGGGACATGGAGCCTGGTGAATGGAGGCAAGGGTGAAACCTGATAGATACTGTGGATGTGCAAGGCCCCAACAGAGCTTCATGTGAAGAGAAGAAGCAGCGCAACCTCCTGAAACACTGGGGCAACTCCCCAGGTGGAGCAGTGGAGTGGCAAGACAGGATGATAGATGATTAATGGATGATTCTTCATCCTGTCTCAACACACTGATGAGATTGTATCATGTATGTTGAGTGGCCCTATAATGAACAGGGCATTTAATAAAGAGCTTTGTTTATGTTGAAATGTGTTGATGAATGATTAAATTGTTATTGATAATAAAGGGCCATAGGTGTGGCACCTGGGAGGGTGGACCATACAGTCCCACTATGCTTGCACTGGAGGTTTTATATATCCCACAGTTATTACCTATCCCACAGGTATCCTAATCCATCCCACAGCTATTACCCATCCCACCGATATCCCTGCCCATCCCACGGCTATCCTAACCCATCCCACAGCTATTACCCATCCAATAGGTATCCCTGCCCATCCCACTGCTATCTTAACCCATCCCACAGCTATTACCCATCCCTCAGGTATCCCTGCCCATCCCACTGCTATCCTTACCCATCCCACAAGAATGCAAAGGCTTAAACCATTTCTAAAAGTTTCCACCAAGACTTTATTGACAAAAAGAACTGAACCAAGTGTGTGAAGCAAAAATAAACTTTATTAATAACAAACTGTAAAAGCAAAATGAACCAAGAAAAGTGTCCCAAGCAAAGATAAAGTCAACAGGTAGCAAGCCAGTCTCTGGCACTCTTCTCAGTCACTGTGAGGCGTGCCCACAGTCTCAGGGGTGAAGGGACCATGTGCTGTGGAGGTGGCTGCTGCTGGAGTGCTGGTCTGAGGTGCCATTGGGGTGCCTGGCTCCAAGAGGACAACAGGGGATGGTGTGTGGAGAAAGCTCTCAGAGAGCTGGCTCAGTCCTGTGATGTTGAGAGCCCCTTCCTCCATGACATGGGGTGTCAGTCCCAAGACCGATGACAGATGTTCTGAGGCCGGGCTTGGCTGTGGGGTGGAGGAAGGAGGAGTGTAGTGGGGCTGTCTGGTCAGCAGCTGAGCGAGGTGAAGTGTGGGTGGCATCTCTGGCATGGGTGGCATCTGTGGCGTGGGTGGCATTGGTGGCATCGGTGGCATCGGTGGCATCGGTAGTGTTCGATGAACCTGTGGCTGGACTGGGAAGGGCTGCCTGTGCTACTGGACCTCCTGGTAGCCGTAGCCTTGGTCGGTGAGGGACTGTGGAAAGCCTGTGGAAAGCCGTCTTCTCTCTCCAAGCAGCCTGCTTCCTTTTGGTGTCTCGATAGAGCCTGTGTCCCTTCCGCCATAGGTACTCATTCTCCCTCAGACATTCGAGCACCTCATCCTCATGTTCCTCTTTGATGGAGTATTGCCTCCTCTCCCTTTCTTGTGTATGCCTTTTCGTCCCTCTGGCAGGGCCATCTGGGCCCTCATCAGAGGGGCTTCGAGATTCTAGGGGCTGCTCCACCACACCACCACCAGCAGCAGCAGCACCAGTAGGACCAGGAGCACCAGCAGCACCAGCAGCACCAGCAGCACCAGGATCAGCAGCAGCAGAGGAAGCACCAGCAGGACCAGCAGCACCAACAGGACGAGGAGCACCAGCAGCATCAGGAGGACCAGGAGGACCAGGAGCAGCACCAGCAGAGTAAGCACCAGCAGAAGCACCAGCACCAGGAGCAGCGCCAGCAGAGTAAGCCCCAGCAGAAGCCCCAGCACCAGCAGAATCAGCCTGAGCAGCAGAATCCCCAGCAGAAGCAGAGTCAGGGCCAGGGGGTGGGAAGATGGCCCTGTCCTTCTTGCCAGGGCTGGCAGCAGATGGCACAGGCTTCCTCTTCTTCCCCATGGTTGTTGGCTGAAGATGTGTCTGGCAGCAGGTCTTTCCTCTGAATGGTGACCTGCTTGCTAGCTGCATTCTTTTATATCCACAGGGCTGACGCAATGAATCCTCCCCACATGCGCAGTGAATGCTTTGCATCCGCTAGGCATCCACTAGGCATCCGCTAGGTGTTCGTGATGCATCAACTATATCCGCTCGGCATCCGCTCGGCATCGGCTACTTCCGCTGCGCTGGACTCCAAGGTTCCTTTCAACTCCGTTTTTTTTGTATACACTGCCTTTGGTGACCTTTGGAAGGATATGGAAAAGTGCAGAACAGTTAACTGTTGGGATAAGGAAAAAAGGCAAAACCAATGTTAATGAAGCCAGTTAATGAGGCCAGTTTTCTGAGATGAAATGAGCTAAGAGAATATTGTGGAAGAAATTCACATCACTTTAATTCACATAAAGAAAAATCATGAGCATGCCTGCAAAGAGAGAGAGATCCTAAGGGCCAGTTCACATATGGATGTGCATGCGCATATCCATACATCTATACAAAGAGATACTAATTTTATTTTTTTATTTTTTGGTCCAGCATTCAGACAAAAGGCAAAAAAGTCAAATCAAGAGAGAAAAGAGTTTGTAGGAGGCTGGATGGCCTTTAAAATCCCAAGCCTGCCTGACATGGCCAGAGTCACCTGATCCCTGAGAGCCAATAAAAGAAAAGTAGAGGTTTGCCATGGTTTGGACAGGAAATGTTTGAAATACCTTTTGTGAAGGATTTGGCTGAAGTTGGGGGTGGCGATTGGGAGGTTAAATCAGGCAGGGTTGAAAATTTAGTTATTTAACTATGTTTAGAATTGTGTTAGGAATTTAGAGAAAGATTGTTGTTTTTTTAAACTGTGTATTGTGTATGAAAACAGGCTTTCCTTTGGCACCTTTATTAAAGTTTGTTAACACCTTGGAATTGACTAATTGCCTCCTAGCCCCTGTCTTGGTTTAGCTGAACTGCAATATCCCAAATATTTATTTTAGTTTTTCTTTTTGTATTTAGCCAGAGTTTAGGGAAACTGTGTGGATGAAATGGATTGCCCCTTCAGTCCCCTCTTGTTCCCCAGAGGACTGGTATGAAAGGGAAAACCAGGTTTGCAGTAAAGGGGGTGGCAGCAAAGATATATAGTTTCTTAGTTCACCCACAACTGTGGCTACCTCAGAACCTGAGATCAACATTTCTCTAATGACTGACTTAATGTCATAATCTATCCACAAAAGTGCTTTAAGCTCACTTCATGCAAAAACATTGCACAGAAAAGAGTAAGGGCTAAAATGAGGCTTGGGAAGAGCAAGTGAATCCTTGATAAAGTTCTTTATAAGCCAAACTGGGAATAAGTAAGATTGATAAGGGGAGAAGCTGCACTATAGCACACCAAATTAGTCTCTGAAGCTACTTTTTGTTTCTGTCTCAGCAATAGAAGGGGAAGAAAGAAGGGGAAAGTGAAGTTTGGAGAAAGGAGAAAAAAGGAGGATGGTAGAATAGTCAGGAGAATAATGGAAAGATAAAGCCAAAAATGCACAAAGCAGAAGGGGGGAAAGTGATCAAATCTATGAAAAGAATAGTGTGGGATATATGTACTAAGCAAAAAAAGAAGTACAAAAAGTAACACTTCCACTGTGGCTTGCTTCTTTCAGACTGTAAACTAGATTTATAAATATTGGCCTGGCAATTATATTGGCTCCAATTCCATCACTCTTAATTTACAAATCCAACTATCTGTACGAGGATTCTACCTTTTGTCTTTGACTTAGGTGTTCCTATCCACAGGCATTAAAAAGTTAATCACCACTAAGCAACTGAGTCTCTGATATAAAGAAGAGCAAGTCAGAGAGACCTTTACAGCAAGAGTATGCAACCTTTTGTCAATTAAAGGCCACACCTCCCTTTTCAAAACCATTTCAGAATAGTTCCATCAATGGAATGGTGGGGTTGGGAATGGCTTTTTTCTTTTCTCTCTGGAGATGTTACATCAGATAGATGGAAATAGCTTTCCAGAAACAATACTTGTAAAAAGAGGGTAATTAGTGTGTCATGAAAACTGCTATTTTCCCCCTGATGTTAAGTGGTATACTCCTAGGGGACTGCAGAGTGAGAGTTGGAAGCATGATGTATTATTGGTTATTTTTCTCTCTTCTACAGCCTAAAAGCGATGAGACAGATGTACAAACAACTATGAACTTGGAGAATTTTAGAGAAGCATTATGTTTATGAATGCATAGCTGTGTCTTAAATGAGTCAATGAGGATATTTCTTTTGGAGTCTGTACTTTCTGTGAGATCTGTGGGTGAGGCAACATGGAGTGAGAAGTATAACCCAGATCATAAACAAGCATAGTTGGGCAGAGACAGATAAAAGCAAAATTTATTGCAGAAGAGAGAACATTAGAATTGAGACAGAGAGGCTGTCTTGAATCTGAAAAGAAAGTAATTTGCTGTGAGAGGATATCTGGAGACAATGTATATGAAAAAGAGAAGGCTAAAAGCATGGGGTCTTCTCCCACCATTTTGACACTCCTAAAAATCAAAAAAGTCTCATGTCCAACATATATGAATAAATGCATAAATGCTGATATTACTCTCTTAAGGAAACATTTATTTTGGTGATGTTACGTATTAAAAATTCTATATACTGACAATAATTTTCATAAACAGGATTAACCTGTCAGTTAAAGCAGGCCAAATTTTAAATAACAACCTTAAAAGTATTTCAAGGCTGTGAATGTACAGTCAATCGTAAATTGCTGTGAATGTACCATGTTTCTAACAAAATAAGGCCAGGCCTTATTTTTTTTTGACCCCCGAAAAAAACCCTATCTTTTGGGGGTGACTTAATCCCCCCCTTGTATCCTCAGGTGGGCGGGCAGGTGGCGACGGCTTGGATGTTGACCTCGGCATTGGTGGGGCACTTCGTGTTGGGAGACCTTCTGCCACAATTGATTTCCCTTTTCCCTGTGTTCCCGCAGCGTTTACAGCAATGCTGCAGCATTTGGTGCAGCCATGTAAAGCCAGCCAGGGCCCCTCCCTGCAATTGGATCCTGGCGGAGACACTCGGCTTCAGGTGCTCCTGTTGCTACCTTCCCTTTGTCTTTGAAGGAAAAGCCAATTCTTTTAAAAATGACTGGGAGAGGCCTCCCGAGACAGTGATAGCACCTACCCATCCAGGGACAGGGAGGCAAGGTGATGGCCTGCGCCACGTCCTCCTTCAAGGTGAGCCCTGCTGAATGTGTGCCTCTGCCCAATGCCCATGCCACTGCAGCGTTTGGAGCTGCCGGAACATTTGGAGATGCGTGGGGATGGGGATGGGATGGGCGAGGGGTGGAAAGGATGGGCAGCTTTGGGCTCTCTCCACTGGACCCTCCAGCCAGGGAAGCAGCACTGCCGTCACCTTGCTTCCCTGTCTGCAGACGGGTAGGTGCCTTGGGCAGCCTCTCCTGGTGTCCCCTTCAGGTTTGGACTGGAGGGACTTGGGAAGGAAGCCAAACTTGGATCGGCCCAGCTCTTTCTCTTGGCAGGCAGGCGCTCACCCACGGCTTGCTTTCCCAGCTCTGCCCAGCCTGCATGGTTCTGGCACGGCCCTGGCAGGATGAGTGGAGGGCCTGATGGGGAGGCACTCATTCCCTTGGTGAGAGCTCTGCCACTGGGCAGGAGGACCCACCTGTCATCTGTGCTGGGTGCCCCAGGTGAAGCTCTTCATGCTCTGCCTGGCGCCAGGCAAGGATGACAGCTGGGCATTTCTCCTGGGGTAGGCTGATCCTGAGCTGCGGCCCCAGGAGATTTGCCTCTCCATGTGGGGTTGGGCCGCCCCCTCAGGCAAGGAAGGCTTTGTCATACCGGTAGAAGGGCATCATTTTTAAAATAATTGGCTTTGCCTTCGAAGGCAAAGGGAAGAGGCGACAGGAACGCCTGAAGCTGAGTGTCTCCGCCGGGCTCCAATTGCAGGGAGGAGCCCTGGCTGGTCACACATGGCTGCGCCAAATGCCGGCAGCATGGGGAGAAGGGAAAGCAATGGTGGCAGAAAGTCTCCTGATACAAAGTGCCCCACCAACGCCAAAGTCAACGCTGGCAGCACCATATCTGGGTATGCAACAAAAGTACTTCCTAATGGCAAGCTCCCCCCACCATTCCCCCCCATTTTGCATGTCTAATATAGGCCTTAATTTTTGGGGAAGGGCTTTTATTTGATTTTATGCCTATAAAACATGCTTGGACTTCCTATTGGGGAAGCTGCATTGTTGGAGAAACATGATACATATTTTCAATGAGATATGAACATTTAGCATAGAAAATTAGAATTCAACCAATAAGAAAAAATGTGTTTGTATAATACCATCCTTCTCTTGGTATCAGTGTATATTCAGTGACTTTAATAGCTGACAAGTTCTTTCTTCAAAACACTTTGAACATCGGCTTTAAACAACAAGGTCATCTCTCTCTGACTGGAATAGAGAGAGAAGTTTGTAAAACCAGGGAATTCTGCCTTTTTTTTCCCTTTGTGGAGAAGATTATTGAGCCTTTTGGATCTTTGTTGTTATAGATACAGATGCAGAATGAGGCTTATTATAAAGCTGTGATGGGTCCTGAACACCTGTTTTACATCATAGAGGATCTTGGGAAGTGTCTGACTCAACTACATGTTGAATTAATAATATAATGCAAATACAGGTAGTCCTCAACTTATGATCATAACTGAACCCAACATTTCTGTTGCTAAGAGAGACAGTTGTGAAGTGAATTTTTACAACCTTTTTTAAAACCTTTCTTGCCTCAGTTATTAAAGTCAACAGTATTGTTAAGTAAATCGGGCTTTGACTTTGTGAATACATACAGCATGAATAAACGAGATGATACCTCCTGCCTACCAGCCATTTGGAAACCTGCCCTCATTAATAAAGGAGTACCTAACATGAAGAATGACATCAGACCCACACCCATGAGTGCCACACAACATGCTACCACCACACTTCCACGTAGAAAAAAGACTCACACCCACACAGAAGATGAGACACGATCATGGACCAGAAGCTATACTGCAGCTGCATCATTACCTACTTCAAACCCCACCGACCCATACATGAAGCGAACGGGTGCCCACCATGAAAATATGGCACAACCACGAACACGAAGCCAAACAACAGGATCACAGCTCACCAGTTCAAATCCCCCAGCAACTAAGACGAACCTGAGCACAACCAAGCCCCCACCTGAACAGAACACACCCCAGCCAATCAGAACACAGCCAACCCTCCCACCAATCAGAACACAGCCAAACCCCAAACTAATGAGAACACACCCCCAGCCAACCAGAACACAGCCAAGCCCCCACCCAATCAAGTCACACCCCACTAGCAGTTAAAAGGAAGAAGCAACTGCAAGCTCACATTACTCTGAGAAGCACAGAGCCGAAGAAACAAGCTTGAAGATGATGAATGAGACTTCATCGAAACATCGCCTAGATACTTCCAATTTTACGCAGGAGAAAACCAGAATAACCAAAGATTATTATAAACCAAAGATCCATATATTTATATATATATATATGTGTGTGTGTGTGTGTGTGTGTGTGTGTGTGTTTAAATTTTCACGGGTACTTACATGTGTGCTGTTCAGCTTCCTTCGGGTATTATCCCATGTCATTGTACTGCTTTTAAAGTTATAGCAACATTTCAGCAGAATCTCATCTGCCATCATCAGGCTTCTGAATTGAGTTCATATGTGGGTCAGGCTATCACAGCCATTAGTTTTAAATTTGAGGCTAGCCTACTGCTGTCCCAGGATGGTTGTTTTCACATCCTGATTGGTTGGGAGTCTTGGTCTGTGTTTATTGTTCTTGGAGTTTGTTTGATTGGTGTTTCTGGTTTCTTCTGTCTGTTTTGTGGCTTTGATTGGCTGGCAACACTGTGTTCCTGAATTGGAGGCTTTCAGTGCAGCTTGGCTTCATGTGAAAGGATGGCTATTATCTATTAGGAAGCTAGGAAAAAGGAAAAGCTGGAACACACCTCCTCACTAGTCCAACACATGAAAGCCACAGGTCATAACATCAACTTCAATGGCACCAAAACCCTAGCCACTATAGAAAACCCCAGCCACAGAATCATCAGAGAAGCCATAGAGATTGAAAAAAAGACCTGAAAGCATGAATAGAAGAGATGATTCCAGCAGACTGTCAATCATTTGGAAGCCTGCACTCTCAAATAGAAAGATCTCCACACCACAAGCCAGGCAAACACCTGGGCACAAACAGACTCCCTCTGATACTTCCACCTCAAGCACACCCCCACCAGGCACCCAGATGAAACCAAGCTTCCTAATAGATAACAGCCGTCCTTTTACACGAAGCCAAGCTGCACTGAAAGCCTCCAACACAGGAACACAGTGTTGCCAGCCAATCAAAGCCACAAAACAGACAGAAGAAACAAGAAACACCAATCAAACAAACTCCAAGTCCAATAAACACAGACCAAGACTCCCAACCAATCAGGATGTAGAAACCATCCTTGGACAACAGTAGGCTAGCCTCAAATTTAAAACTAACAGCTGTGATAGCCTGAACCACATACGAACTCAATACAGAAGCCTGATGATGGCAGATGAAATTCTGCTGAAATGTTGCTACAACTTTAAAAACACCACAATGACGTGAGATAACACCCAAAGGAAGCTGAACTGCATAAATATATATATAT
>BLBF01000031.1:23368707-23380522 GCA_015471245.1 Laticauda colubrina | reverse complement strand
GAAATTCCCTGTACATCATGCCCGGCCACATACATTGGACAGACCAATAGAAGAATAAGTACCCGCCTAGAGGAACACAAAAATGCAGTAAAAAAGCTGGAACACACCTCCTCACTAGTCCAACACATGAAAACCACAGGTCACAACATCAACTTCAATGGCACTAAAACCCTGGCCACTATAGAAAACCCCAGCCACAGAATCATCAGAGAAGCCATAGAGATTGAAAAAAGACCTGACAGCATGAATAGAAGAGATGATTCCACCAGACTGTCAATCATTTGGAAGCCTGCACTCTCAAATAGAAAGATCTCCATGCCACAAGCCAGGCAAACACCTGGGCAAAAACAGACTCCCTCTGATAGCTCCAACCTAACCCCCCCCACCAGGCACCCAGGTGAAACCCAGCTTGCTAATGAAGAGCAGCCATCCCTTCACACGGAGCCAAGCTGCACGAAAAGCCTCCAACACAAGAACAGACTGTTGCCAGCCAATCAAAGCCACAAAACAGACAGAAGAAACCAGGAACACCAATCAATCAAACTCCAAGTCCAATGAAACAGGTCCAGGCTCCCAACCAATCAAAATGGACCAGCCTCAAATTTAAAACCAGGAGCTGTAAGACCCACATCCATACAGAAGCCTGATGATGGCAGATGAGATTCTGCTGAAACGTTGCTACAACTTTAACAGAACTACAATGACGTGGGATAATACCCGAAGGAAGCTAAACAGCACACATGTAAGTACCCGCGAAAACCTAAGAAAACATATATATATATATATATATATATATATGTATGTGTGTGTGTGTGTGTGTGTGTGTGTGTGTGTGTGTGTGTGTGTGTAGGTAGGTAGGTAGAAAGAAAGACAAGCAGGCAGGTAGGGAGGGAGGGAGGAAGACAGGCAGACAGACATTTTGGATGGATATATGGATAGATAGAGGATAGATAGATAGATCTACATTGGTAGATGGATAGGTAGATAGGAAGGAAGGAAGGTAGGTATGTAGACAGAAAGGCAGGTAGACAGACAAGCAGATCTTTTGGATGGATGGACAGATGGATGGACAGACAGACAGAAAGAAAGAATGTGACAGCAGTGACACTTTGAGAAAGTAGAACAAAGCCAGAGTGGGGATTGAAGTCCACACAAGTTGCCAATGTTGAGAAACACAGGCTGAATATATCAACCCAGCCATTCTGACTTAAAGTTTAGCATTCTGGCTTAGTCAGTGAATAAACCATGGCTAAGATCTTCCTGCTCCTTAATGCAACTGCCCCTCTGCCCCTTCTGCAGCCCCATGAAGCTGCCCTTCTGCAGCCCCATGAAGCTGCCCTTCTGCCCCTTCTCCATCCCCCTTTGGCATCCAATTTTGCAATGCCAATCTCCCTGGGGCAGCGATGCAACCGACCTCACCCTCTTTGCTTCAACCCAAGGTCCATGGGCCAAGCAAGGGGAGATACTCTCCACACAATCAGAGACTCCCAACTTGAGTGAAGCATTCTGCCCATCTTTATGCTCCACCTGGGAGGAGGAAGGCATGTGGAAGGAGCCCATACTGGCATAGGCAGAGGGAATGATTCCTTGGAAACATAGCAAGCGAACACAGGGCTTGGTCAGAAGAACTGGGATGCAGAGGGAGGCTAGGTTCTAGGTCAAGGATGGCCACATAGAGCCGAACTGAACTGAGCCATGCACCTTGGAGAGCCGTAGCTGCACCCACCTGCATCTTGCATGCAAACCCAATTGGCTGGAGAGGCGGAGGCCGCTCGGGTGCTGCACATTCCCTTGTTCTCCTCTGGAGAAGGACGCCCTAATACCGGACACCCACCCCTTCCACTGTGTGCCTTGAGGAGGTTTTGCTTTTGGGCCTCCTGGCATGCCACCACCACTTCCACCAGAGAGGGCAGCCTGCAAGCTAAGGCGCCCTCGTTCCACCACCTCCCACTTCTCCCCCCCAGGCTTGGCAAGGCTCACTGCCCATGATCCCCTCTTGCAGAGCTCCTATGTACCTCTCCACAAGGCTTGGAATTTAGGTTACATAGCCATTCTTATTTATGTATGGAAGCTAAATAAAGCAGTTTTGCAAATTAAACAGAAAAGATTTGAGCCATTTATGTGGCGTACCTCACTAGATGGCAGTACCTAGCCAAATTTTACTGGTCTGGTAAGTTCTGCAGCATCCTGCCTGGATGATGATGATGATGATGAGCCTGGTTACTATTTGAAGGAAGGAACTTCCTGGGAAATCTAAGAGAGTTTCCTGAGAGACCAACAAGTTGCATATTGTCCCAAGAAAATGGAATAATGGAATCATTTTAAAATTATTATTTGGAGACTTACAAAAGCATCATGAGGACAAATTCCATCAGCATAAGAAAAATAACCATAAAAAACTACCTGTAACCTTTTACCCCAAACAGTGGGAAAATGTGAAACTGTAGAATAATTGGAACTTCATTATCTTATTCTGATCAAATAAACATCTTAATAACACTGTTTTGCATAACTAAAAGGTAAAGATAACTGTGATGAAATCCGATTCCCAGATACCCATTAAGATGCAAATGAACATCTATACACTCATCTAACCATTCCTGATTAAGGGAAAATGCCTTAACTAATCTTTATTAGTTAATTTAGAATATTAATTTACTAACAGTTTATATGGCTCCCTTTCCTCCAAGGATTGGATTTGGCAATATAATCTGATAAAAGGATAAACAAATACATTTGATCATGGGGAAAATAATTTCATTGTGAATTTACCAAATGGCAGACTTTTAGCTTCTTAAGCTCTCTTAATAGGCAGCCATCAGCTGTAGCTCTGAATGTGTAAATTTATTGCTTTTATAGCCTTTGAAGTTAGTTTCTTTAAAGACTTTCACTCTAGTTATCCTCTAAATAGAAGAAGGATCAGGCCCTCCAAATATGCTCACATACAAAGTGGATTCATTTCCTAGATGTCCTTTAAATCAGAATTCTTCAACCTTTCTGGGTTAGCAGCCCAGAGTTGAGGGGGAGGGGGGGAAGGGGATGGCTTTGTGGGAGGGGCAAGTGAGCAACTTTTATTTGCACAAGTGGGGCTGCAAGTGCCTGGAATGCTTGCACGAGTGAAGCCCAGTTGTGAATAGGTTGTGGCTTGGTATTGGGCCACAGCCCACAGTTTGGGGACTCATGCTTTAGGTAGCTGGGGGGGGAATGAATGAGACTTCAGTCATTTGTGAATAGACTGTGTGTGAAATCCAGATTGTGCAATGTAGATACAATTGGTTACAGCTTAAATCAGGGGTGTTAAACTCATGTTGTCACATGATATATTAGGACTTTTCCCCCCTTCACTAAACTGGGTAGGGATAGGCCAACATGTGATGTATTTGGCCCATGAGCCATGAGATGTGTGTGTGTGTGTGTGTATGTATGTATGTGTGTGACTAATTTGGATTACTGTTGCCTTTATGAGTTCAGTAGATAAAACATAAAGCCTGTTTGGAATGAACAGCACACATCATTTCATGCTTGGAAAGAAAAGGCATAAAATATTGGGGAATTTGTCTATGATGAGAATGATTGTTTACAAAAATATATAAAAACCATTGCAACAGCACTGCAAATGTGGCTATAATCAATATCTATTTTCCCTTGGAAATGATTCTAGGATAATAATACCTTTTTTATTCTAGATCATCTGTAAGCACACTTCCAACTTCGGACAGTACTTTATACTTCTGATGATCCAGGCTATATTGAGGGTTGTGATATCTGAGGACAGTAGTTAATGCATCAAGTTAGAAACTGGACACCAAAAGTTCTACTCTTACCTTAGACCCAAAGTCAACTGGGGTGAGAAAATATTGAGAAAGAGTGTCCATACTTGGGAGTGATGTGTGTTTAGAGGTTGCAATAATCCAGTTGGTTTACCAGAGATTTGTTTTACTCTGATAAACATGGAAAAAAGAAACATGACCCTTAATTTCCCTGGATGCAGCACAATCAAAATTATCTGAGAGAGCTTTTTGTTGAGTTCTGAATATGATCTATCTTATAATAATATCCAAAGTTGCTTAGCTTCAATATTGTTGCTGATGGGGTGGGGATGTATGAGTGGAGACTTGCATAAAAGTTCATTTGGAAGCTTGTTCTGGGAGCCTGGCATATATGAAATACAAAAGTCAAATTGAGAGAAAAATTGTGCTCACCTAATTTGCTGAGATGTAAGAGATTTGGTGTTTTGCAGCATCTCTACATTTTTATGGTCAGTCCAGACTGGTGTAGGGTAGCTGTTTTATCCAATAAGTTTCTTCATTGTTTAAAAGCATTTTTTTTTACTGCCAGCAGTTCTTGTTTTAGTGTTTCCTAGCCAGTTCCTTTCTTCAAGGTCATGTATATTTTTAATCATAATATCTGTATCTGGAGAGATGACTTCCTTCCCCTCATGTCCTGCATGACTAAATTGATCCCAGCTTTTCCTTGCCTTAAAATAATGGGGAATTCCTCTATGATGAGAATGTTTCTTTACAAAAATATTTAAAACCAAACAGTACTTCAAATGTAGCTATAATCAACATCTAAGTGGAGGAACTTGCTCTCTTGTTTGCCCTGCAATTCTCTTCACCCCATAGAGGAATGCAAATTGCTTGTTTTGGTCTGCCCCAGTCTCTTGCAATGTAATTATCAAAGGAGCAAGTAATTATCAAAGGTGGAGCTTACCAGAATATGCTCATGGAACTAATATATCAATCACAGGATGTGTAGGTTCCTTTGCTCCCTTTCATAATCTCTCTGCCTCTGGATAAATTTGTTTTTTGTTTAGTTTGTTGCAAAAGTGACTGCCTGAAAAGACTCCTGGATTGAGGCTGAAAGGCGAAAGTGGAAGCAGTATGCTCTGTCCCATAATTGGGTAGATCAGGTTGCCCTGATAGACTGGTCAAACTGGGGAAAAAAAAAACACTCTGTATCTGGATAATTCTTGCAGTGGGTCAGGTATTCTAAACATTTCACTCAGGGTCTAGAATCTATTATCACTTTCATACTTATTTCCCTTTTACCAGTGAAACTTTCTGCAAATGCAGAGCAGAGTTGGCAGGGTGCTTTCTCTTAGCAAGAACCAATGATATTCCTAATAAGCCTTTATTGGCATTGGCAATTGCAACTAGAATGCTTCTGGATTTAGTAGGGTTCAATAAAGTTTGAATCTAACATTTTTGAAGACTATGAAGATGTCAAAAATTTTGCACAAAGCCGCATCAAGTCATTTCAGCAATTTTGGTTCCTCTCCTATTTGTGTTAATCTATTGGTTTTTTGTATATATTTACTACCTCTAGCTTCCCCTTCAAGAGGTTTTGGACTGTTTGCTTATATAGAAAATCTGAGGCATGGGGGACAATGGATTTATGATTGCTTATCAATAATCATGCTATAAGTCATCTGGAACAGGGACATAGTAATATAGGTACTCCTTGATTCAGGATTCATTTAATTATTATTCAAAATTATGATGGCCTTGGAAAAATTAACCTGTAACCTGTACTTGCATATACAACTGCACCCCCACAATCACATGATCACAGTTTGGATGTAAGAGCAATTGGCTTACAGTTATGACTAGTTGCACTTTCCTGGGATCATGTGATTGCAATTTGGAGGCTTTTTTTACCAACTTCTGGTAGAAAATGGCAATTAGGAAAACTGGGTTTGTTTCATTCACTGCATGATTTGCTTAACAATCAAACAATAAAAACAGATGTAAAATCAGGTCCAACTTGACTTGCAGCACAACAACTTATGATGGAAATTCCAGTCCTAATTGTGGTTCTAACTCAAGGACTACCTGTAGAGCAGGGCTGTCAAACTCAGAGCCCGTGAGCCAGATGCATCACAAGCTGCTCATGCCCATGCCCAGTTTACTGAAAGAAAGGGAAAGACCCAATACGTCACATGATGCTGCTGTGACAACACAAGTCTGACACCCCTGCTGTAGAGGGATGTGATGCACTATTATCAGCAAATTTCATATTTCTAAGCCATCTGACTCAGATCACAAGAAGTGGCAGAACATTCTATTTCAATTTTCTCTCCTTTTGTACATGTGACAGTGTTACAGAGACCTAAACAAGGGGCAGAGTTTCAATGGGGACATCACATCCACAATCCTGCAAATCTTTGCACAAATACACACTACAACATGGTAGGCACTCATTCCCTCAAAGCAGCTTGAGTCTCCTCAGAGATAAAACTTACTGGGATCTGAAAGTAGCATACATTGGGGTGTCTCCTAATTTGGTCACCCTTAGAACCCTATAAAGCTGCTCTTGTCATGTAAGTGGAAGTGGAGATGTGGCTCCATTACTACTGTAAAAGTCATTCTGCCAAATTGTATTGTTATTTTTTTTGCAGCTATCAGAAAATTACATATATAGTCATACACATACACTTGCATCCATACACACAGACTAAGGTCAAGGTCCCACTGACTGATGGACACAAAACAGATGCATAAAGGACAGAGCGGACGAACAAAATTTTGGGGGTGGCTCCATCTGTTTTAATCTGCTCCAGAAATGGACAAAAGTGGTGAAAATTTGTGAAAACAGAACGGAAAAGAATGTTCATCAGAAGCCTAGCAGATGAAAGTGGATGGAAGTGGATGACAGCTCCGAAGGGGTTATGGGGGATAATTGCAAAGCAGATGCATAGCAGAAAGAGCGGATGCATAGCGGATGAAGCGGATGCATCACGGATGCCTAACGGAAACAAAGGGGATGCCGCGCAGATGTATATCAGATGCAAATCATTCACTGCGCATGCGGGGGATATGAATTGCGTCCACTCCATGGATATAAAAGGATGCAGCATGCACGCAGTCAGCATAAAGCGGAAAGACGTGCTGGCAGATACATCTTGTACGAACACCATGCTGCATCGGTCACGCAAGAAAAGGAAGTCCATGCCTCCTTGTTCAAGCCCTGGCAAGGTGAAGAAGCCCAGAACCAGGACCCCACCCCCTGACACTGACTCTGATGGTAAAGCTGCTGCTGCTGTGGTGGACAAGCCCCAAGGCCCTGAAGGCCCTCAAAGCCCTCCTGCTGAAGGCCCTGATGTTCAAGCCCCTGAAGGCCCTGATGCTGAAGCCCCTGAAGGCCCTGATGCTGAAGCCCATGAAGGCACAGCTGAAGGCCCTGCCAGAGGGAGAAAGAGGCAAGGGAAGAAGAAGGGAGAGAGGAAACAGTACACCATTTCTGAGGAGCATGAGGACGATGTGCTGGAATGGCTGAGGGAGAACGAATATCTCTGGAGAAAGGGCCACAGACTGTATCAGGACACCAAGAAGAAGCAGGAAGCTTGGAGAGACAAGGCAGAGAGCCTGGGGTACACTGCAGAAGTACTCCTTGGATGGTGGAAGCACATGCACTCCTGGTATGGGAAGCTACACCTCAAGAAATTCAGGCAGGCCACCGTCAAGCTCACTGACCGGGAGAAGTACATCATGGCCAAGTACAGTTTCCTGGAGGATGACATCCGACACCGAGGAGCAGCCCCTCTGAGACCCTTCTCCCTCAGACAGCCCACAGACAGCCAGGCATCTTCAAGCCAGGAGACAGCTACCCTGTCCAGACCGGTGTCTTCAGAGGGCCCCACAGTAGAGACCCCCTTGACAGCTGCACTCCCCATGCTGGTGAACTTGGAGGATCCCGTGGAGGATGATGCCCTGCTGTCACAAATAGAGGAACAAGTGGCAGCCACCAGAGGCCAACCTACCCCCCCCCACCAGCTCCAGAAGACGCAGGCAGAGTGGCAGACTGGAGGGCCAGGACAACAGTGTGCTGTTGGAGATCAGGGATACAATGAAGACCAGCACAGAACTTCTCTCTGCTGGTCGACTTGGACAGATCATCCTTGGCCCGGAACCCTTCATCACCTACATGAGCCAGACCCTGAGGGACCTGCCTGAGGCCCAGTACTAGGTGATGAAGCAGAAGATCACAGCACTTCTCCATGACCCTCAAGGCGCAGCTGAAGCTGCTCCAACTAAGTCCAGGTCTGTTCCACCCAGCTGCAGACCAGACAGCCCCAGTACACTCATCCCCACCCTTCCTCCACCCCAGAGCCAAGCCCGTCAACAGACAATCTGTCTTCAGTATTGGGCCTGACATCTCAAGTCCTTGATGAAGGACCTCTCAACCTCACGGGACTGAGTCAGCTCTCGGATACCAACCTTAGCATCCTGAACACACCACCACCTGCTGTAACCTCGAGGCCAAGCACCCCAATGCCACGTCAGACCAGCACTCAAACCACATCCATATCCACAGTCACTGCCTTACACTTCACAGCAGAGACCCTGGACAAGACGCAGAGTGACTCAGAATAGTTTCAGAGACTGAGTGTTTACTTAATAAAGTAATAAAGCTTACTTAATAAACTTAATAAAATTTATGTTTACTGAATAAACTTAATAAAGTTTATCCAATTAATTTTGTTGACTTAATAAAGTAATAAAATTTACTTAATAAACTTAATAAAGTTTATGTTTATTTAATAAACTTAATAAAGTTTACCTAATTAATTTTGTTGATAAAGTGTTGGTAAAAACTTTGAAAAAATGGTTAAACTTTTGCATGCTTATGGGATAGATAAGGATAGTTGTGGGATAGAGAAACCTCCGGACTTACACTTGTAGTGCAACCATACTGGGACTGTATGGTCCACCATCCCAGCTGCCACAAATATGAACCTTTATTATCAATAACAATTTATTCAGTAATCAACACATTTTAAATTAAACAAAGCTGTTTATTAATGCCCTATTCATTGTAGGACCCCACAACATACATTTCATGAGTACATTAGTACATTTAATTATACATTAACAAGTATACAACAACATAGTAATGCAGTGTTGTTATGGCACAATCTCATCAGTGTTATGCAACAGTCTCAAGGAAACATCCATTCTTATCATCTATCATCCTGTCTTGCCACCCCACTGATCCAGCTGGGGTGTTGCACCAGTGTCTCAGGAGGTTGCGCTGCTTCTTCCCTTCACATGAAGCTCTGTTGGGGCCTTGTACATCCACAGTGTCCATCAGGTTACGTCCTTGCCTCCATTCACCAGGCTCCATGCCCCCATTCCCTTGTTGATGGTCGACAAGTCTGTTCTGCAACACTGGGTAGCAGGTGCGCATGAGATTGCAGGATGCAGCAAGCTTCCACGATGCTCCTCACAGTCTGTGGATCATGCTGCATGGTGGTGAGAAGTATCTGGAACCTGTTGGCCAGGATGCTGAAGGCATTCTCCACCACCTGTCTTGCCCTGGACAGCCTGTAGTTGAAGATCCTCCCTTCACGGGTGAGGAGTCTTAAACTGTATGGCTTCATGAGGTAGGTTCTGAGGGAGAACGCGTCATCACCAACGATGAAGTAGGGCACATCTTGTGTGTCATTGGGTGGGGGGTCTGGATCTGGAAAACCCATGATGAGGTTGCATTCCAGCCCATCCTTGAGGTCACTTGCATTGTATACCTGGCCAACTGAAGCTGACCCGTTGCCTGAAGCATCGATGTACATGAACTTGTAGTCAGCATCAACCATGGCAAAGAGGATGATACTGAAGAAGCCCTTTTAGTTGTAATAAGTGGACCCTGAGTTGGCTGGAGCTTTGCAGGCCACATGCTTCCCATCTATGGCTCCAACGGTGTGGGGAAAGTTCCACCACCGATACCAATCTTCTGCAAGTTGTCTCCAGCCTTGTTCAGTGGTGGGGCACCTGAGGAGCTCGTTCACGTATTCTTCAATGATGGCCTCTACCACTTCTCTGATGACTTTGCTGATGCTGTTGTGTGGCATCCTCCATGCATACTGCATGTTTCTGTATGTGGTTCCAGAGGCCAGGTGGCGCAGAGTCAGTGCCATCTTCAGTCCAGGGTCCAGGTTGTGATGGAAGTTGGTGCTAGGCTTGGTCAACCTGGGTCTCAGATGCTCCACAACTTCGTCAAACATGGCTGGTGGTATTTTCATGAAGTGATGGAATGCACATGGGTTTTCATTCCTCAGCTCCACCATCAACTGGTCATACAGTCCAAACTCCAGTCTTCTAACCATCCATCCTCGGACCCACACATCTCTTGGACGTCTCCTTCTCCTTTTGTCTAAAACTTGATACAGTCTGAACAGGTTTTGGTTCTGCTGTTGAATGAGTGCAGCTATCATATGGACTCTTTGAGAATCCATGGTGGAGAACAATTGATGATGTTAAAGACCAAGACCAAGGGTGATGAGGTCTGTACACCACGGCTGCTCAAATCAGACTGAGATCCAGATGATTTTCTCCCCCTTTTTCCAAAATACCGGTTGTCTGCTAGGTGTCCTTCTACATACACTAGACAAACTCCAGACATCCTAAATATATGAGATACATCCCAGATACAAACACTTTTTCCGTTTTGAATACTTTATATACGAGATGCATATGCTTACATCATTTCTATTTCCATGCTACTAACGATATATTGACATTCCATGCACCTTTTCCTTCCTCCCTCTTTCCGTTTTCAGCTGCAGTGGATGTGAGTTGCGAGGATGCCCAGAGGATGCAAAGAGGATACAGCGGTGGACATAGAAAGTTTGTTGCTCATATGTTGTGGATTTACATCGTACACGGAGGAAAGTTCAACTGTTCACAAAGTTTTGTGCAGCTCAAAACTTCTTGCACGGATGAAATCGCGTGGATGAAGTGGACAGATGCTCGACAGATAGAGCGTATGAAACACATATGCAATGAGTACACAATGGATGCATAGCATTTTCCAACGGATGGCAAGATTGTTTTTAAGTTTTACATCCTCTTTGCATCCGTAAGTGCAGTGGGACGGGGCATGAAGTATTGTGTTTGTATTTAATTCCATGTGATCATATAGTTAGGCTACTAAAACATCTTGAAAGTTCCACTCAAAAATAAGAATCTGAGGTTACCAAGTTATTGTTACCACTTTTATCATTTTGTTGAAAAAATCATATCCATCTTTAGTTTTTACCTTATATTTATGAGGATTTGTAGATATCTAGAGCTCAGTACAAAATCCCAGTTTTATAACAAATGATTTTAAATAAAATCCCAATTAGAATACAAACCAGCATTTTTTCAGGGAAGATAAAAATGGATTTTCCCTCCACAAGTTTTTCCAGAAGATTATATAAGGGTTTTTTTGCTACTGAACAGAATAAAGAGAGAATATTTTGGCTAATCTAGTAGTAATAATAAAGATATCTTTGGAAATTTTGCTGCTTTGCAATAAGCTTTCCACTGGCATTTTCAAATGGAAATAATTTGATCAAATGTTACATGCATTCCTCATGAATAAGTGCATACTAAATTTCACAATGGCTTATCAATTTAATCAATCATATCATGAAAGTAAACAAACCCCATATGAAGCATATGTCATCAGGTCATGACCCTAACTGGATATGGTGTAAATTCCTCCTCATTTGATACTGTAATCACAAAATCCGGACTTCTACTAAACATGTGGTCAAACTGATCCCATTTAAAAAAAAAGGATGACTATCAAATCTAGACTGTGTAATTAGCTAATTCACTGCTGATTTGTACCAAAGTACCTGGAAAGTAAATCCTGTCATTTCATTATGAAATAAATAGCCTAATTATGCTATTATTTAATTTTGTAAAATTTTAAAATCAGTCTTCTTAAGCCTGGGTTCCCCAACCAGGGTTAGGTAGACAAGCTAAACAGAATGTGCAGCATTAGTCAGATAGGCACACAGATAAATGAGTGAGCTAAGCTTGTATGT
>BLBF01000031.1:23319850-23353102 GCA_015471245.1 Laticauda colubrina | reverse complement strand
GTAAGTAAGTAAGTAAGTAAGTAAGTAAGTAAGTAAGTAAGTAAGTAACTCCCTTCCCGAAAAACTTTGCCAAGAAAACTGCAAGGACTATACATCAGAAGTTAAACTGATTGAAAGCATACATCCCCCAAAGTGGTGATTAAAATTTGCAACCCAGATTTCAAATGGAAAAAGAAAGAAAATGTTATTATTCTGTTGGCAGTAGGGAAACTCTATAGGAAGTGAGTCTGTGGGTGGTGAGTTTTTCTCATGGGCTAGAACTGTAGCCTTATCTACCTCTCAATTCCCAGGCTTCAGTTGGCTTAACATTCAGTTTGCAGGTCCTTTACAGAAGAAAAATACCTTGAAGGCTTCACCTATTCAGATCATAGTAACAAAGCCAATATTTATTTATTTTTGCACAGCACCCTGTAGATTATACATTAAAATCCAGGCAGGATTGCTTTGGGGTCTTCTGACTGTTTGAAGAACATTGCAACTGTTCTTGGATGCATCCTATACAGATGAAGAAATGTAGGACGAAATTGGCAAATGTTTTGCTATTTTCCATTTTTATTCCAATTGTGGACCAGGTGGCATGAAAAGCTTCAGACTATTTGCTTTTTTTTTTGTAGCTACCAATTTATGGATATAATCCCAGCAATATTATTGTTTTTCCTTTTGTGTAGAGTGTGTATAAAATGTTATTACTCCAAAAATTTCTCACCCTCTATTGTCCCACACAGAAAATCTTCATTTTGCTCTTGACAGTTTTCAAGCCATTTGTTTACCTCATGCCCATGTGTAGATGTGTTTATATATGTTTTGTCTGGGCATTCTTTATAATGATAATCTTTCACTGAAGCAAGATACAATCATGACTATAGTGATTTGGAAAAACATGATCCCCAAAATGCTAGCATACTTTCCTTGCCCCAAAAGTAAAGGTAAAAGAATCCCTGCAGATTTTTACTCTTCTGTTCATGTTCATTTCAAGGGTCACTGAGCCAGCACTGTCCAAAGACGTTTGCATGGTCATGCAGCCAGTATGATGTCATAGAGTGTTGTTAGCATCCCAATATCTTGGCAGTTAAGATGCCAAACCTGAGCATTATGTAATGTGGTCCCATCTTCACCCTAGCCCCTAATCTAACAGTTCGAAAGAAGGCTAAACCACTAAGTGGTGGTTTAGCAGTGGTGGGATTGAATATTTTTTAGTATTGGTTCTGACAGCGTGACTTGGTGGGCATGGCAGGGTAAGGAGACTGTAAAATTTCCATTCCTTCCCCACTCCTGGGAGAATATTACTGCAAAATCCCCATTCCCTCCCCACTCCTGGGGGAAAGTTACTGTTAGCCGGTCTTCCGGACGTTAGTAGATCCAAGATACAAATGCACAAACCAACATACAGAGATGTAGGTAGTCGTTTATTTTCTACACATAACTCACATCCCATCCAGGGGTAACGGTTTGAAAACCAAACTAGTTAGCACTGGAAACAGTTGCCTTCCAGAACATTTATAGTGTTACCCTACCCTCTTAATCGTAGCTACCTTCTGCAGACCACCCTATCCTAAATCCCCACATAACAAATGTTCCCTAATATGGCTAATAAGACTTTTATTCCCATATCCCACCTCCGCAGCCTATGATGCTCTGCATCCTATCTACTACCATCCCATGAGAACCCTGTCATAACAAACATCTATTCACCCCCTTCCACAAAGCCTCCAGCATCGTCCTTGGGGAATCCCTTGTGCAGCCTCCACATCCTGGGTATCAATGTGTGGCAGCATTTGGGAGCTCCCATTCAGCCATCAATTCTCATTGATCAGGTTCAATGTCGCATGTTAGAGGGATCTGGGTGTAGAACTCTACTGCTGACGGGTTACTGCATTTGGACCCGACAGTTACTGCAAAATCCATTCCCTCCTCACCCCACTAACATGCTTTCTAGCTCCATTCTCCTGTGCTGGGCAACAAAAGAAGACACAGGAGATCAGCTGGGACTCAGGAAGCAAAGAATAGAGAGGGGCGGGACCAGTCAGAGGTGGTATTTGCCAGTTTGCCAAACTACTCAAAGTCTCCACTACCGGTTCTCCAGAATTGATCAGAACCTATTGAATACCACCTCTGTTCATTTTGTTTAAAAGCTAAGTAGTCCCACCTAGCTGGGTGACCTGAAAAAAATGGGGTTTAAATTCCTATGTGTGAACAACAACTAGTGAAAACAACTTGTTGTTAACCTTGTTGAATAATTTAGTTCTATGTTCATTATTTTCAACAGCACCTACTAAATTCTAAGAAAACCATAAGTGGGGACAAAGATAACCACTAGTAGTTGACATTTAGATATAAACTACATCTGTACGCAAATTATCTAGGTGGAAAAGGCTAATTGCCTGATTGGACCACTGTGAGGAAGCCACCATGTCCTTTTGACAGATTGATGGAAATGGAGGGAGGCAGAAAGGAGTTAAAATGACCCCCTCTTGTTCTTTTTAATTGACTTCACTGTTTTAGCTATATTAAAAAAAACCTATCCCCTTTTGCCCTAGATGTCTACATTAGCTATCCAGAAAAGGAAGAAATAACCCTAGGAAAAGAGAGAGGCTGGGAAGATAATATTCTATCCCAGAATGTTCTTATTTTATTCAGAATTTTTTTAAAAAAATGTGTCTTGTATTGCTACTTTTAGTCTCTTAGGATTAACTATCAATCTCTTGCAAAAAATCTCTGATGTCCAGGGACAGGGAAAAGTTAAATCTCAATGGGGCAGAACTAACTGCAAATTTTTTTCAAAGATTTCCCCACAACCACCACTCTATCTTCCTTAACTCTATTGATCTGGGTTTTTTTCCCCTTGGATGAATCATTAAGAGAAATATTTTGCTTCATTAGAAGCATACTGAGTTTAAGGGTCATATTAAAGTTTTCCATCCATTTTTTTTTTAAATGTAGGTCATTTTCTTTTCTTTTCTTTTTCCATTTCTTTGGTATAAACCCTGACATACACTGTATTTCTGGAAAAGGTGTCCTTTTCATATTCATCTGATTCCATTTGATCTGAGTGATTCCTGAATAAACTTTTGAAGTGCAAAATATCTACAGCTAAGCACGTCACAAAAGGTATGGTAATATTATGCACTTGCACAGCTAATCCAAATAACTGCAAGCCTTCAGAGAAAGATAGGACAACACAGAACATGGGTTGAATCCTGTTGGGTGGGTGGGTGGGAATATGCTTTAAGCATTATGGCATGAAGGCAATGTCTAGCTATAATGCATGCTTGTCATTTCTGTAGGATTAACAGGCTCACTTGCAAATCTCAGCTTAATGAAAAATATCCCTCAGGCTCAAGCTATTGCTGAAATTTGTGTTCTTTTTTTCTTGTAGTGCTTATGCTGCAAAAAATCATTTTCATTTTGCTTATTTATTTATTTTTGCACAAAGCCAAAAGAAAGTTTGAAACTATCATAATTTTTAATGCATATCCATTGGGTTTTCTTTAACTCCGTATTTGGCTTGGGGGAGAAAGTCTGTGCAGAAGAATACCATGGTATAAAGTCAGTATATTGAATACACTGCCTTCATTTTACAGTGTGTTCTGTTCTGCATTTCAATATTGAATCAACTTGTTCTCATGGCACTATCGAGATTGCAAAAAGATGGTTTGAAAAGCTGCACCTCCTTCTGTGGAATCTTATTCTATGGTAGTTACCAAAGCAAAAATGTTGAACATTTTTTGAAAATCAAGATACATTTGTCCAACTATCTTGACCTTAAGATGCCTAATTTTATTTTGACATTGTTGTAGGGGAGTCATGGTTGACACCTTCTATTTCCACCTTTCTTTTCCATTTTTTTCCTTTCCTTATTACCTAATATGAATTGTGTGGAATTCTGCCTGAACTTTGGAAACCAAACCATTATTTGCATTCCTCAAATCTTGTGGATTGATCCTCCTTCTGGACAATAGCAGGTGCATATTCAACTATCTCTGTCTGGTTACTCAGAGATAAAGGAAAGAATTCCAGGATGGCAGTTTTGTTCAGCCTTGTAAAATCTTTTGGCCTCCTTCATAGAAGGATGCATATTTGAGAAAATTCAACATTCTCACCAATTAGAGCTTCAGAGCAAATTTGCCTGCTCCAGTGTCAACAGAAATTTGAACTATGGCTTTTGAAATGAGATTTAACAATATTTACTAGCATCTGCTTTGGCTTTTAGATTAAAAAGAGATTAATTAAGGCCAACTTAAAATGTCAGTTAATGGAAAGTTCTAGGCTATTATGGATTTTTCTCAAAGGAAACCACTCTATATGAATGTTGTTCATAAATTGCATTTTTATCTCAGTCCCCATCTTCTGTTTTCAGTTCTTTTACTGACACACCTGTAGGAGTAAATAAAAATAATATTACAATGTTTTGCATAGTTTCTGGATGGATAAATCTTATTGAATACTATGAAATTCTCATATAAAAGAAAAGGCAAAAGATTGTTGGCTACTCTATAGAAGGAAACATCTCTCTTGCATATTTTCAGATCCTAGCAGAATTGCTGTTTTCCTCTTGGCATGGGACTGTGATAAAACTTTACTTTCAAATATTAAATAATTATTAACATTCTAATTTCTGGTTTCCTATATTATCCTGAATATATCTGTTGCAGCATGACTCTGGAGCAATGTAAGAGTATCTGTATGGACAGCCATATATCCATATATATCAATTGATGGTTAAAGAAAAACAAGGTCTAATACTAATATAATACTAAAACAAGGTCTAATACTAATATAGTAATAATGTTTGGTTGGTCCCACTGAAGTAACTATGTTTGGTTGGTCCCACTGAAGTTCTCACTGCTATTACATCAAAATAGTAATAGCAATGGCAACAACAAAAATGTTCAGTTTTTAGAATTTAAAGGGTTTTTTTTGTCATTGTCCTTTTCCTAGATAGCAAGAAAAAGAAAAATGGGGGAAACACCCCCTTTTTCTCTCTCTCTCTCTGAAAAACAAATCCATAGAGTAGGCCTTTTGTACTCTATAGCTTCTTTTTTAATTAGGTTCATAACTTTCATGATATTAAGCAGCTAAATTTGGATTGGATTGGAATTGTTCCAAATTTCATTATATATTTTGTCTATGAGTACTTAAAATATCTATGCATCTTGACAACCCTGTGGGTCTTGACACCTGCATCTTACTGAACCATATTATTATTTTGCATATCCCCGTCTTTCCCATTTAACTCATTACTGATGAGCTTTATTATAAATTTCTTCTTTCTTTTTTTTCTTTTTCTTTTTCTTTTTCTTTTTTTGGTATGGCTGTTTCAGATTGCATTATGCAATATATATTTCACAGCTAACTCAGGTTATAAAACAGAACTGTCAAAAATATGATGATAGCATTGCTGAAATTGTGCAGGTTCATATTCAACAGAAAACAAAATATATTTACAGACATTGAAAGAGTCAGACAAGGGTCTGGAAGTATGTCTTTGGGAATGACCCAGCTAGGTAACTTATCAATTTTCCCTACTCAAACCCTGTACTGTGGGTCTTTGCTTCCTTCCTATCTGTATTAGAATTATCAAAAATCTTTATAAATATGAAGTAGTCTGATCAAATGAGGCTCATTTACATCTTAGCCTATTATTAAGGTTCCTTTACCAATCAAGCTAATTTCATGACAGAGAAACTGCTATTCTATTAAAGTCTACTATGACCGACAGCACTGAGCTCACTCCATGGCCAAATTTAGCTCACTAGTTATTTATTTTTTTTCCAGTTTATTGTGAATCCATATAAGACAATTGCAGGCACTGAATGCAATCTGTATTCAGAAAGGGGAGGGGGAAATGCTACTTTTATTATTTTTATTTTCAATTCTTGGCTGCCATTTCACAGTTACCATGTTTGTTGTAGCCTAGCTAAAGTAGCCCAATATTATTGGGTTATTTTACACATTTTATGTAAATTATTGTTTTGTTCAGGTTTTTTAAAAACCTTCTTAAGAATCCTCAGAAAAACCACATGGAACTACAGTGCATGAATGCCTGGAAGTATTTTCAATAAAAATGAAAGTTTTAGAAATACAGCAGTATGCCAGCAATGTATAGTTTGTATTATTTGTAGCAATGGTGATATGCTTTGTCTTTGATATGCTGTTATTGTCTGTAACTGTAGCTGGAAAAAAAGGAAGAAGACTTTTTGGCACAGATCAGCTAGAGTGCTTTGAAATAGAAAAGCATGTCCTTTAATTGTTTTGCCTAACATTTAGATTGATTCTTTTGCAAAAATCCATACAAATATCCTAGGAAGTTTTTTGTTTTTTTTTTGTTCCTCTGGATTGACTTTCATTCTTCTGCTATGCCTTTAAACTCACAAATGAAGAGGAGAGCTATGCATTCTTTTGCATGTCTATTCAAAAGTAGCTGTTATTGAGTTCAATGAGATTTACTTCCAAGGGAAGATGGCATTGTACTGTAGATTGATTCCTCACACACATCTGCAAAGCTAGCAAGAACTGTTAATCATTGCTTTTCTTTTCATTTCCTCCTAACTAAAGATATATTCCTGTGGTTGCAGAAAACTAATTATCTCTTGTGCAAGTGACTTTGGCCTTGTTCATGTGAATTACAGAAAGGGTACATCTATTCCTAGATTAGGAATGTGTATGCCTGCTTCTCTCCACCCCCATCCCTCGTGTGTGTGTGTGGGGGGGGGAGTGTAAAGAAGGATTATTTGACAAAATAAAACCAGCATCTTAGGAAAAGAGCTCAGTTAGAAATATTCCTGACATTTTAGGTGTTTATTTATGATACCAGTTTATTTGAGATGAAATAAATTTACCTCAGGGAGGTGTCCCAACATATAGCTAACATCACTGTTTCATATCATATTATAATGTGATTTTAATTATTCATAGATGACCCTAAAAATAATTTACTGAAGCACATTGATTGAAATGCTTTCAGACTAGTCAGCTAGTTGATTTACAAAATCATCTGTCATGTATGGCGAGATATGCTTCTGATGCAGAAAAGGAACTTTAAACTAGCTGTTGCTAAAATAAAAATATATTACTTCAAATCAAATGCTTTAATAAATTTTTAAGCAAGTTTAAAAAAAAAACAGGCCAGGTCTTAGATCTTTTTATTAGGAAGAAGAACTTAGTTTAAGCTGATGGACTTTGGTATCCTTAATGATCTTGGCCATCTAATTTATAGAAAAGAAGTTTCCAAAGATCTCAGGGCACATATGCAATACTCTAAAGCAATGAAAGGAAGTGTACTTTTGAGTGATCTTGCCATCCTCTAATTTCTACTCACCACTCAGTGGTCTCACATTTGCAACCTAAAACTTTTATACTGGTCTAAAGGAGACAACCTCTTTTTTGAATATAAGTAGACAGAAGGCTCAGCCTTAAGGACATAATCTACTCAACTCAATTATATTGTGAAACTATTATTAGTGTATGCCCTAATACTGTCCAAGGTATTTCAGGAGGGTATATCATTGTCTTTTAAGATGACTTTGGTTTTTCAAGATAAGAACACTATTACAAATGGTACTACCTACTGGGTGCAATGAAAGATGCTGACTGTCATTTTTAAAGCTCTAAAAATGGCTTAATACCTGAGTATCTTTGGACCACCAGTAAGGTTTGATGGAACAACCTCTCTCTGTATCTTTTCTCCTAAGCAATATCATCAACAAAGAGTAGACAAGTGGGCTTTTTGAATTTCTGCTCCCTTTTTGTGGAAAACATTCCCCGGGAGATTCAAATTACCCCAAACCTCTTGGAATACAAGAACACCATGAAAACTCTTCAAGCCTTGGAGGCTGAGATATTACATTATTGGTTTTTTTTCATAGTGAGTTATTTATTGAACAGTTTATAAGTATAGAACAATAACAACTAATGTATGCCATATATTATGTATTAATATAATATATATTATGTATTAATATATATATTACATTTGTAATCAGATTAAAATAATACAATAATCACAGTATTTTAGTTTTTATTATTGTGATTCTTATATTGTTTTAATATGTATGCTATAAATCATAACAGAAGCAATATTGAAATACAATGAAATATATTTCTTCAGTAATGATTCATAAACATTAGACAAGAAGATAGATTCCAAAAAAAGTTGTCGTAAGTCAAAATATGTCATATAGATAATAGTGCCCATCACTATTAGACACATAAAATAAAGTCCTCTCCATCCATAAATAGGCAGCAATGCAATGATCACCAAAATAATACATTATATAAAAGACATATATGAACTCATAAATAGCCAAAGCAGAACTTCTCCATACACATACCCATTTCTGAACCTTATACGCTCTTCTGAAGTCTTGTGTGAAATGATTCAACTTTTCAGAAGGTTCAGACAACAAAGGAGGACAATTTCCTGCACTTTTTGTAGTGCTTCAGAAGAGAATAATTAAATGATTTTAGGATAAATAAAATCTAGTGTTAAACGCTGAAGCTCAAGAACCTGTCTCTGTGGATATCTAGCTCCATGCAGTTGGATGACATGTAAGCTGAAAAAACTATTTAGATGGTATATGCTGAATAGCAGAGCAAGCTAACTAGCTATAATATGATTTCATTTAAAATTCTATCTTGATAGAAGAAGCAGTTTGTATGGAGCAGGGGGTAAATTTTTATTTTTATTTATTTCTCTAGCAAATATAAGATAACAGGTATAAGTATAAACAAAGTTATAAATACATGAAATGGATACATATAAGAAAAAAAAAACAATAGGACAAGGATGGTAGGCACGGTGATGCGCTTATGCACGCCCTCTACAGACCTTTTAGGAAAGGGGTAAGGTCAATAATAGACAGTCTAAGGTTAAATTTTTTGGGGTTTGGGGAAGAAACCACAGAGTGAGGTAGAGTATTCCAGACATTGACCACTCTGTTGCTGAAGTCGTATTTCCTGCAATCAAGTTTGGCATGGTTTATCTTGAGTTTATATCTATTGTGTGCTCTTGTGTTGTTATGGTTGAAGCTGAAATATTCATTGACAGGTAGGACATTGTAATATATAATTTTATGTACTATACTTAGATCGGACCAAAGGCAGAATAGTTCTAAGTTGTCTAGGGCTAAAATTTCAAGTCTGGTGGCATAAGGTATTCTGCAACGAGTAGAAGAGTGGAGAACTCTTCTTGTGAAATATTTCTGGACTTTCTCAACTGTATTAATATCAAATACATAATGCGGGTTACAGATTGATGATTGCAGTATTGGTCATATTGCAGTATTGGTCGAGCAAACGTTTTGTATGCCCTAGATAGTAGAGATATTACAGGAGAAAAAACTATGCAGGATTAGGTTAACAACTCTTAATGCCTTTTTGGCGATGTAGTTACAGTGGGCTCTAGCACTTAGACCACTAGAGATGAGTATTCCAAGATCCTTGACAGAATTTGGATCCTCAACAAGGTTTTGACTATTCAGCTTGTATTTCATTTTCTGATAATTTTTTTTTTGCTAATATGTAAGATAGAGCATTTCTTTGTTGAGATTTAAGTTGCCATTTGACTGACCATTCAAGGCCTTTTTGGAGGGTAGTAGTATTGTCTGTGGTGTTGAATAGCTTTACATTGCCAGTGAAGAGAACGCAGTTGCTCTTAATATGATCACAGAGGTCATTTATGTAGAGCAGGGGTCCCCAAACATTGGGCCATCGGTACCGGTCCATGGATCATTTTGTACTGGGCCACAAAGAATGAATAATTGTGATTAAAATATGTATAAAAATATGTTTTTAGTAAAGAAATAGCAAAGAAGCCCTTTACTATTGGAGAAAAATTGATTTTGCCTTGAAAAAGTGTTTCTGCATGAAACTGGTCCCTGTACAAAAAAGGTTGGGGACCACTGATGTAGAGGATGAAGAGAGTTGGTCCTAGAGTTGGTTTTGAGGGACACCATTGTTGACAGGTACAGAATTTGATAGGACACTCCCAATTTTGACCATTTGTTGTCTGTTTGACAGGAATGCTTCTATCCAGTTATGCAGGTGTCCAGAGATACTGTAAGATTTTAGTTTTAGGAGTAGTTTGTCATGTACCTCTGAATCAAAGGCTTTACAGAAGTCTATGTAAATTGCATCTGTTGCTTTGCCCTGATCGAGTTGTGTAGTCCATATGTTTTTGCAGTGTAAGAGTTGCAGATTACAGGATAGTTTTCTTCTGAAACCAAATTGTTTATTAGAGAGTAGGCTGTTTGTCTCTAAGTGGAGGATAATGGCTTGGTTAATAATTGATTCCATGACTTTACAGATGACGCAGCATAAAGAGATTGGCCTGTAATTTTCAAGTAGGCTGGGGTCTCCCTTTTTGAAGATGGGGATGACAGTAGCTTGTGACCATAGGTTTGGCAAGGAGCTGGTCCTTGAGGATTTTTCAAAGATTATGCTTAGAGGTTTGGCTATGGCAGTGGATAGCTTTTTTAAGAAGTAGGCACATGTTCCATCTGGTCAAATAGATAGAGATGGTTTTAGATTGCATAGTGCTTTTTCAACACTGTCTTCTGTAAAATCGATATGTATTAGATCATTGTAGTTGTCTGTAGTTCGGCTAGGAAATACTGGGCATGATCCACTGCTGTTTACAAATACTGAACCAAAGAATGTGTTAAAGAGGTTGGCTTTAATGGTGTCATCATTGCAGTCTTTACCATTAGGTCCTTTCAGGGGTGGGATGGACCTTGAGTCTTTTAGTTTGTTGTTTCCAAAATTGTAGAAAGTGCGGGTGAAATTGGTGCTTAGAAGTTTTTCTTCTGGTTTAATGTGATAATTGGTGCATTCAGTCTTTATCTGAATAAATTTTTGTATCGGCTTTTGAATTTGATCCCGTCGTTGTTGTTATTTTTGTGTGGACGTATGTTGAGACAAAAGTCAATCATGTTGTGGTCACTGTTAGAAAAGGGTTCTTTCATTTGTATTCCATAAATTGAGTTCAAATTATTTCAGAAGATGAGATCAAGGCAGTTGTTAAGCCCAGTATTGTTGGTTACTAGTTGTTCCAGTCACAGATTTGTTCCAGCATTGTAGAAGGTTGCATGTGTGGGTTCATTTTTACACTCATTTAGCATCCAGTTAATATGAGGTATATTGAGATCACCAAGAAAGATAAAAGCATGTGGCAGGATGTTCCCCGTGTTAGTAGTGAATTTAACTTGTTTACATGTTCGATGTCATAATCAGGGGCTTTGTCACATAGTAAGAATTGAAATGTGATATTTAAGGACAGTTTACAGACGATGGTCTCAGGAAGAGCAAGCTTCTGGGTACCTTGGATGTTTTTTAGATATAGGGACTTTTTTTATAGAAGATAGCAACACCACCTCCTCTACGGATTTCATGATCTGATCAGTAAACATGATAGTCTCTTACTGTAATGGAGTCAGGGAGAGATGTGTTGAGCCATGTTTCACAGACAAATACCTGTAGTTCTTTGGATGTTGGTAAAATGCAGCTTCAATATTCCCATCATTGGTACTGCTAAGAGTTGCAGTTCAGCACCATTTTAATGTTCACAAGATAATTCCACACAGCATCTTCTGTTGAAAAGATTTCATGTAACATGACTGAGGTATTATTGGCCAGAGAGATTTAATTGAGCTGTTGCCAGCATATATTTTAAATATATTATAGCATATATTTTCAAAATGCTGATGTCTTTGTCTTTTCAAATAAATTCCTGGATTTTTTAGATATCAGCAACCAAGCATTAAGAATATGAACTATAAATATTTTATTTGGGAGAATCATTTTTTCTGAAAATGCTTATTTATTCAAAAGATTTAATCTGTTTCAAAGGAACTTTTTATATCAATTCAATTTCAAGCTTTCTGTTGCTATGATCATTATATTTGAGAACATGCACATGTCTTTGGAAGGAAAAAAAGAATCACATCTATTGAAATTCTGGCATTTGGGAAATATTGACAGATGTGTTACTTTCTCCCATTAGCAATACATACCATCAAGATATATTCAATAATCACATTTTAGATTTTATGGCATGTTAATATAACAAAAGGCAAAGAGTACACACACATGTGCAATCAAATCAGCTAAGGAAGGCAGGCAATGGGAAAATATGAATAGATATGAATCACTGTTTGGGTCGCTTTCAGATATCTGGATTTTTAACAACAAACTGTATTATAGTACCTTCCATGTTATTATGACATTGCACAAGAATGAGCAACCTTTAAATGTCTTATACTAATTATGATGGTGATGAAGATGAAGAAGAAAATGGTAATAAAACTTATTTAGGATGTAATTTGTCATTATGCAGCAGCAGCTAAAAAAGCTAATGCAATCCTTGGTTATATAAACAGAGGCATAGAATCAAAGTCACGTGAAATATTAGGACCATTTTATAAATCCTTAGTAACACCACACCAGGAATACGGCATCCAGTTTTGGCACCACGTTACAAAAAAAATGTTGAGATTTTGGAAAAAGTGCAAAAAAAAGCAATTAAGGGCCTGGAAACAAAAACCTATGAAGAGTGGTTGCAAGAATTGGGTATGGCTAGTCTAGCAAAAAGAATTGGGGGTGACATGATAGCAGTTTTCCAGTATTGAAGGGCTGTCACAAAGAGGGATCAACTTATTTTCCAAAGTAAGAAGGCAAGACAAGAAACAATGGATGGAACCTAATCAAGGAGAAAAGCAACCTGGAATTCAGGAGAAACTTCCTAATCATGAGGACAATCAACCAGTGGAAGAGCTTGCCTGCAGAAGTTGTAGGTGCTTCATCACATATTTAAAGAAAAAACTGGGCAGCCACCTTTCTGAAATGGTGTAGGGTCTCCTACTTGAGCAAGGGATTGGAGTAGAAGACCTCCAAGATCCCTTTCAGCTCTATTCTGATTGAGTATGGATATGAGAACATGGATTTTTTTTCCATTGTTTTTGTTTGCTAAAAAAGAAAAAAAAGAGACACAATCAAATAAATTTTAAGGGTGCATTAAGTCTATGGGAGAGTTAAAACATTTTTTTTAACAGAATTTTGAAAATTGGTCAAGAAAATGGTCAGCTTGTCATAATTCAGGAGTCAGCAATTTCATTTGAGGAGGTTTGTGGGAGCTTAAGCAGTCTATTGACTATTCATGTGTGGCAGAAACATTTTTGGACTTATCTTATCCAAATATTTTTGGATAAGACTTTTAGGAGTGCTTGAATTTAAGCTCATAGGGCCTTAAGTCAGGATCTCTCCCTTGATTTGCTTTTTATCCTGATGTCCTTTAGGAAAGCAAGAGAGGCATTGCTTCATTTGAAAAGAAGAATCAGACTTTGAAAGACTTCCCCATGGTTCATTGATCAGGAATTCCTGAAATCAGCTTAGCCTGCCCTCAGACTACTGCTATTCTTCTTAGTATGTCCAAAGGGATTTTTGAAGCTAGGCTAATTACCCTACTACAAATCAAAAGCCAGAAGCCTGACCGAGCTAGCCATTGTTCTCCATGGAGTTTCAACTAATTGCAAACAATTATGAAAGGAAACCTCTTGCTGTTCCTCTTCTTTTTGAAAACAGAGGGTGTACTGTCTCTGCTCTGGCTTCTTTTTTCTCATACAATTTTGCATCTTTTAAATGTAAGGTTTCCAGATTACATATATACTTCCATATACCCCTAATTCATTGTTGCTTTAGCACCATAATGGTGAATCTATGCCACACATGCTGGAAGTGGCACACAGAGCCACCTCTCCAGGCATGCAAGCTGTCACCCATTGCTCTCCCAAGTTCCGGTGCACCAGCCAGCTCATCTTCATGCACACAGGAGCACCAGAAACTGGAAGAGCAGCTGCCCGGTGCACATGAGTGGAGGCTGGGAGGCTGCTCTTCCAATTTCTGATGCTCCTATGCATGTGAAGACCAGCTGGTCTTCTGATTTTTGGTACACATATGCATGCAAAGACCAGCTGGCCAGTATGCATGCATGCATCAGAAACTGGAAGCACATGCACACTGGGTGGCTGCTCTTCTGGTTTCTGGCATGTGCATGTGCACCAGAAACCAGAAGACCAGGTGGCTGGTGTGCATGCATGAGCCAAAACCAGAAGAGTAGCAACTGGGCATGTGCTTTTCCCATTTCTGGCACATGCAAGTGTGCAGTTGGTACCAAAAAGGTTCACCAACACTGCCTTAGAAGCTTCCCATTCTTTATTTAGCAAACTATAACTCTTTGGTTCCATTATCTTTTTTCTATTGCTGCTATGGCAACAGATATGATAAGGGAACGATCTGACTGTTTGATATAAAGTGTTGGAATAGTAACTGAGTCTTCCTTTTGTAAATATTTGCAGTCAAATGCAAATCTTATCTTCAGTCATCTCCATTGCTGTTCTCAAGTGACTTTCCTCATTGCATCAATCACAATGCATATCCCATAATGTATGTGTTATACTTGCACTCCTCCACCAGTTTTCATGACTTTTAGTGTACACTCAACAACCATGTGAGATGTTGGGTCATCCTTCAGGAGAAAGGCAGTGCAGTGTGATGTGACCAGAATGAACATTAAATTTTAGGCTGACATATTTTTTTAATTCCAATGTTGTAGAATCTTTTGATCATCTAAGAAGACTATATATTATAAATTGAAAAATAATTGTAATGGTGAGCAAACTTCAATAATTATTTACTTACCTAAACAGATAAACAGAAAGTTCACAGGAGGGCAAAATGAAACAAGAGGGAACAGGAATGACTTCCAACTTCCTGCCAATTTCCACATTAACTTTGCTTCTAGGAAGCTATTAGGAAGCATCAGAGTTCATGATCATGTTACCAGTAGGACAACTTTGTTAATCAACCTGGTCTGAACATCATGGAGATTTTGACTGCATGAAAATAATAGGACCTGGATTTCATATGTGTCTTTTAAATTAGTATATTTTTGGTACTTTTATTCAAAATTGTTGCAACATAATGCACCTTGGGCTAATTTGAATGTACAGACAAATAGATAACTCAATGAGAGCTTTAGTAGTTCACAGATACATATTCTGCTCTTTCATTTTGTCTTGGTATGCTCACTGGAATGATTGCTTCATAACAAAATGGAGGTTTTGTTATAAGACACATATAAGAATATTAGCACTGCCCTGTTGGAATGGACCCCTAGACAATCTAGTTCAAGGGTATCAAATCAAGGCCTGTGAGGTGAATCCGGTCCACAGGGGTCTTAGGGGCCACCCTGGAAACAGTGAAGGACTGGCCCACAATTCCTCTATCGAAAACAGAGCTCAGTAGGACTACATGCAGCCCTAGCAAGCTGCAATTTTACTGGCAGAAGGTTGCTGGAGGTTGTCACAGTCAGAAGCAGAGCTCAGGAGCACATTTTTGCTGGCAGAGCACTTGGGCCACCACAGGCACCCCTGACACAAGTGACATCAAGTTGGCCACACCCACACTTACCCCCCAAGGTCAAACACAACCCTCATTTGGCCCCCAATAAAATCGAGTTTGACACCCCTGATCTAGTTCAGTAGTCTGTTTTCACAGTGGCCAACCAATTGCATAACTATCAGTTTCCTAGCATATGGCTTCCAAAAGCAATCACACTGCCATCAAGGTTAGTAGTCATTGATCACCATGACTTTCATGAATCTGGTCTAACTATTTTTAGAAATCAGACATCCTGGAAGCTGGCATCACTTTTTGTGGTTCAAATATTAATTTAGTGTTGTGTTATGTGTTGTGTTTACATTCCTAAATTCTTACCTCCATGGGGTCTGTCTGCTATGACAGAGTATAACTCACAGATTTGGCTATTGTTCCCTTTCCTATTAGTTTTGTTGAAAGGCAAAACATTCTTCCAGTATGCTTGCATCTTTCTGAATAGATTTTCATTCACTGAAGTGATTAGTCATTGTCTTTTGATGGAATATTTTGAACTTCCCACTGTAGCTTTTTGTTCTGGAATTTCTGTTTGTCTTCCATTCAGTAATCAGTGGCTCAACCATGAAGTTTTCATACCTAAACCATATACTTTATTAGCATGGTATAACACCCAGGTTTAACCAATCCAATTGGGATTGAATTTTCTGTTGTAGAAATATCCTTTAAAAGCCACCTTTGATCAAGCCACTGAGGGAAAAATAGAAAACAGGGTTGTTCTATAGCACATTATAGAACAGCCTAATCATAATATGTCAGAATGACGAAATGTGCATTGTGATGTTATAGTTCAAGGCCTGTCCTTTTGTGCCTGTGTGGCAAAGTATATGCAAGTATGTAAGTGACAATTTACATTATTACATTGTGATTGAGGCAGTTTCATCACCTCATCCTCCACATGCCCTTCTTCCCTATTTAAGTATACCTAGTAACTCCATTATATGTTCTCCCAATAGTAAACATTTCATGAGGCCGTAACAGAGAGCTAAAGTGCTCTCTGAAAAAAAAAAAGTTAATTCAATTTTCTGTTTCTGAACTATTTGATTATCTGAAATGTATTTTACATGAGTAATGGAAGCACATTCAACCACATTTGTATGATTTGTACTAATTACTGATTAATTCTCCAGTTGCATCGAATGCGGAGGGTATTCACACTTTTAAGGTTGGACCCTTGCCCTAAAAATCCTATCTTCTGCTAAGTCAAATCAACTTCTTTTTTTATTAAGTTCACAAAATGCATTAAAATCTACTCCTGCTCTTTCTATCAAAGCTAGAAAGATGAATGTTCAGAAAGATTTTCAAATAACCTGAAAACTGACACCCAACACTGTATCTCTACTATATCTCTTCAAGGGTGCAGTTCTTTTTTCCATTTGGAAGAGATGTCATTGAAATATCATATCTGAGATCTCAGGATTATATTCTTAAAACATTGCAAATGTTTGTAATGTATATATTCACATTTATAAATCACTAGAAATTCATTTTCAAATAAAGGAACAAAGAAATAATTAAGATTCAGAAAAAGAACATCTCCCTTTTAAGACATATTCTGTGATTGTGTTTCTTTAAATATATGAGAAATACTATTTTTAGCAAAGTGTGTGTCATCTCAGGGATTGAACTAAAGCTGACATTCTTAATGAGCACAGAGTTCATAACTCATGCTTGAAATTATGAGAGGCAGTAGTTCTTACATTTCCACTGAACATAATAAAAACAGAAATTCTCAGTAGATAAATGTAATAAACAACATTTTAGAACACATTGAAGATTCACATCATACATAAGAAATTGCTATATCTTTGAAAAATCCATTACAATCAACTACTAATGTCATTGGATTAAATTCAGTGTTTGGCAGTCCAACATCCCAAAGGCACTATCACAATGATAGCATCTTTCCTATAATCGTGAAAGATCCATCATTTCCTGTCTTGTTCTAAAATTTGCTTTTTTTTTTTTTTTGTTAAAAAATTATTTTACCCAAGGCAGTTGGAAAGCAGAACACCTCAGTCTTTATCTCTTCTGGCTGTTTTTGTGCCTCATCAAAAAAAAAAAAAGGTGTGCAGTGACTGAAGGCCAAAGTGAGCCTCTCAATCAAATAACAAGAAAATAACAGGAAAATGGCCATTTTATTCTAAGAGATTAGAGTAATCATAAGAAAACCATCTTGCAGATATGGAAGAAACAGGTTTCAGAAAAACCAAAGGAATGTGAGATGAGATATCGCCATACAATGGAAAATAGAGGCAGGTGTTGTTGTTGTTTTTTTTACCTTTTAAGAATCCTTTCCAATCACTTGCATGATTCTACCAAATGAGGTGATCAGAATAGTTAGTTAATATCTTGCTTTTCCTTTTGAGTTTATGAATATATAAATATGACTTCATCCTTTTCTTTTACTTTGTTTATTTCTTTATTTTCTTATTCTTTGCCATGATTCAACCTAAGAAGACTCTGTAATTCAAAAAGACAGTTTTATGTTAATCAGGTTGCAGTATAGCATCTTTTCAACATAGCATTTGACACACTGACAGAGATCACATAGCGGGTATATTTAAAACATCGAAAATAACCATCTTGATGCTGGCCCTAATTTGATAGTGGTTCATTGATCTTGTCGATTGAGAATTGCTTTCAAAGTTGCAAAGAAAGATCAGCAGGAGTATCTGCAACAACTGACATGTATTAATCACTCAATTAATAATTTACAATAGTTAAAAAAATGTATCATCCTGGAGCTTAAATTAAATTTCATGCTTTTATTTTTTTCTACTTTGCTCCAAGAACTATTTCTAATAGGAATTCATTCTTGGAGATATGCTTTCACCTGTACATTTTATACCTACAATTTCAGTCTGGCATATAAAGGGGAAAAAAATGTCTGGGTTGCTCTGTGCCGATTTTATTACTTTTCTGATTTTCTTGGATTTCACTCTGATGTTCTGTTTAATGAGAATCCTGCTTCTAGATGGAACATCTTTTATTACCTTCAGGGCTTATAGAGTCATTTATAAGTTGGCATCTTTGCACATCTTCAGAACCAAAACCTGTAATGGATGGGGTTATAAATACTGTACATTTGCTGAAGCTCAATGAAGTCTCCAGACAACTTGCCTTGAGTGTAAATGATTGGATTGAGAAAAAGAAAATAAATAATAGAAAATAAATAAAAAGCAAGACAAAACAAAGAGGTGGAAAATGAACCAGAGGAATATGAAAAGTCCAAAAACTTTCATATATTTTAGGGTGTAATGCAAATCCCATCACTACCATCATAATTAATGTAAAAATGTTCCCAATTTGAAATGTTCCTATTTGCCTGACCATGTTGCCTGGGCTTGCTCATAAGAAAATGCAGTCCCCATAAATTAGAGGAGCAGATGTCCAGCCGCTCCTCAGACACATATTTAAGGTAGAAGGATATTATGCCCAGTCATATCTTTGAGTCCTCAAGTTCTATGGCACTAGAACACTCTTTTCATCAACTGAGCCTATGGCCACAACTTTATTTATTTATTTTTTGAACAGAGATAGCTGACTATAAATACTATTTGTAGATCATTTTCATCTGGATTTTTCAAAATTGCTTAAAATATGCTTTATGGAATATTGAACTAACCCAGTGATGATTGCTGAAATAGATAATACATATCCATAAAATTGTTAGAAATATAAACATCAGGTTGGAAAATTTCCATATCTGATGGCAATGTCACGCAGTAGAAAATGTCATACAATGTCATACATACTGTAGAAAATTATCTACTGCAGGAAGAAAGGCTGAGTTTTCTTTTCTGTAAGTAGTTCTTTCTGTTAAATATTACTGTCACTAGAATACTTTCAGGTTTTTTTTCAGAAATCACATTTAATTCCTTAATTAGAGAAACGGTAGCTTAAACTATGGAAATTTGTATTAATGTTCAAAATAACTTCATATATGACAAAGATATCCTGTGCTGGTTTCAATTTAATCTGGAAACCATTCATAGAGATGAATACTGTCCATGGCTGACTGCCATATTTAAAGTCTGGGTTCATTAAAATAAGGCTTCTACATTCTTTCACCATTGCTATTTATTTACATAGATCTTTTTGCTAATCTGACACTTAAAATGTTGATGTTAATAAGGGATGTAACATTCTGAAAGTACTAAAACCATCATGAAACTGTCTTTATATGGTATTTAGGAGAACAATGAGATATTCCTTCCAGCAGAGCAGTATGTACCTTATTTTAAATTATTTTATATTATTGCGCAAACTTTTCAATGTAGTATCTCTTTTTTTCTCTTCTTTTCACATTCTTTCACATTCATCCCTACTTAAAGGTGAGGAGTGCCATGCTAGCCTTCTCTCTAATGGGATTTTGAATTCCCATCTTCTTCTTTTTTTAAAAAAAAGTTTTTCTTTTTTAAGAGAAACATATATGAACAAAACATAAAAACATAAAAACCATCTTTCATTTTATATACATACAGTGTATCAGTTGTTTACAAATCTTTTCTGCTATCCTTTTGTAATCACTGCTCCCAGTTTATATCAATTTTCACATTGTCAAACTAACACATGTTTATATATTTATCAGCTATTAACCATCCAAGACTAAAGTATTTTTAAAATCTTTCTTCATATTTCATCATCTATTGAATATTTTCTACTTTCTCATCTGTCTTTTCAGTTCTTTGCTCAATGTTCTCCATTCTCTTTTCAATCTTCTGAATTCCTTGCACAATCATCTGTAATGTCACTTCCTTCTCTTTCTCCTGTTATAAAACTGTCCATATTGACCATTGTCCTCCAGATGGTGAAGAGGCTATTCATACTGAGGAAGCTGGGGATGTTGTCTTTCTGCTCATCTTGAAGTACTTATCTGTAAAGAAAGAAAGAGAAAAAAGAGAAAAGGAAAAAAAAAAAAAAGGAACACAGGCAGGCAATTGTCACTCCAAAAAATAAAAAGGGGAAAAAAATCTTCAGGCACTTGTATACCTTAATCCAATTATTTCTCTTAATAAGAAGGAAAAAAGGAAGAGAGCAAAAAAAATAAAGAATTTACATTCTAGTTCCTGGAATAAAAGGTTGAAATCCAAATATAAAAATCCAACTGAAGGAGAAGTAAAAGAGGGAGTGAAAAGTAACAAACAGTTCTAATGTGAAGCCAGCCACTGCCACTGAGTATCCAAGGCTGTTAGATAAATCAACTCAAAGTTTCTAGTTCCAGTATTTTCAAGGTCACTTCAATCTTCCTTCTTTCAACTTCAACTCTAGTTATCTATAATTTCACAGATGGGCACCTGCGTAAACTATCTGCCATGTTCATCCCACTATCTTTTCCAGTGCAAAACTCAGAGTCCTTGAGTATAACACGGATGCATAAACAAATAGAAGAAAAAGAAACAATATGTCCAAGCCTCTAGATGGCAGTGCTACTTTTTTTCCCTTCACTTTCTCTCTCTCTCTCTCTCTCTCTCTCTCTCTCTCTCTCTCTCTCTCTCTCTCACACACACACACACACACACACACACACACACACACACACACCTGCATCCAATGCCAGGAACACAAGGAAAAAATAAAATCCTTTCTTTTAAAAAGGAAATAAATCTCAGCTCAAAAGAAGAGTCTTGGTCAAAACAGACTTTAAAAAAATTGGTAAGAAAATACAAACAAGAATAAGAAATTTTAAAAAGGTCCAGTCCAGTTTAAAATTAAGAAGCTTTGCCAAGTTCTAAGTTTCAATAAAAAGGGGAAAAAACCTTTCACTTTAACGAACTTAATTTTACCACTTAAACTCTTTTCTCTTCACTTTTAATTCACTTTAATTCTTTCAGGGTGTTCTCTTCAAGAAATAATAAGTAAAAGTTCATCTCACCAAACTGTCACACTTTCTTTCAATCTCTTCCATTCCAGAACTGTCCCACCTTCAGCAGCTTGAATGGCTGCCTCTCCACCGCTGGCAACAGGGCTTTTCCTGGATCAACCAGGGACTCTACAATGTCCCTGGGATTGACAGGATGTGCCCTTCTCAGTTACCGTCTCTACTGGACAGTTTAGGTCCAGTGGGACCGTCCTGCAATGGAGATATCAGTGGTGATCTTGGAGCTTCAAGATCACATGCTGTACCGCTGAGATGCTAGCTCCGCCCCCTCCCATCTTCTTCTTAACCACTGAATGTCTTTGTAATTCAGAAGAGAAGAAAGATGAAGAGAGACTAGGAGAAAGAAGAAAAAGAAGAGACCAGCATATTAACCACTTTGGCAGAAAAAAAAAAAGAGAGAGAAAAGAGAGAGAAAAGAGAGAGAAAAGTTGAAGAAGGGCAGCTGAGGAGGAGACTAAAGTCTTCTCTAACATCCCCCTAAGTGAACCTCAAAGATGTCTTGCTTAACACTTAACATTTAAGCAACATTAAGCAACATTTAAGGACATCTTTCATATAATATAGCCTTTTCTCATTCCTAGCTAATAGCTGAAACTGTCTAACTATGTATGTGTGCAGTCAAATCTTTAAAATGCGTTCTCTCATCTTTTCTCTTACAAGCCTTCTTTAACCCAGTTAGATCTTACTCATAGTCCTTATCTAAAAATAGCCTGACTGACAAAGAACTTTCACAATAGAACTGCACTGACTAAAGGAAGGCCACTACCTTATCATCACTTGAACCCACATACCCCAACAGGTAATTTTAGATAGAGGAATAAGAGACAGAAAATGCTACGCATTATTTCTAGACCTCTGGCTCTAATTCCTTCTCCTCCTCTTCCTCCTTATCATCAGAAGATAAGTTCAGCAGTGCCATAACAATGGTTCTCAAGGCAACCTCATGTAGAGAGCATTACGATAGCCCAACTGAGAGGCATGATTGTCTGAAGGGCTTCTTTATCTAGGAACAGATATGATTGGCACACCAGATAAACCTCTGCAAAAATCCTCTTGGCCTCAGCTTCCATCTACTTTTTAAATCAGAACTATGAATGTAGGAGGACCCTCAGTTTGTTCATTAGTCTCATCATCTTTAAAGACCAAGCATGGAATGGGCTAAGCAAACAATGCTACCCAGTGTTTTCAGAATTGAAACTGAGTTGTTTTTCTTTCCCCATCCAAGCCCACACATCATCCAGGCACTAGATCAAGACATGAACACCAATACTTGATTGGCCCAGAGGTGAAATGTAAAATTGGGCTATCATCAGCATATTGATTATACATTACCATAGACTGTTGATGACTGTGAAAAAAGGGGAGAGGGAGGGAGGTTGAGAGAGAGAAAGAGAAAGAATTTCCTACTCTATAGATATTCTACAGGTAATTCGGTCATTCACATTGCTTTTTACCATTCTTGCTTCTCAGTCTTTTCCCCGATCACAATTAAATACTGTACATTGTTATAATTGTTCAAAGTATTTTTATATCAATATATTTATCCTTTCTGAGGGCTCTATTCTGTGTTTGAAGAAGACTATTTCAGACTATTAGCTCTGAAATCTCAAGTAATGTAAGGCTGTTGGACTTTTTTCCTCCAAAAAGGAGAAAAAAAAATCTTCCAGTCTCTTTCAGAGATATAATGCAATGTTCCATACTTGTAGAAAAGGAAATGTTATTATGGTTCTCAGAGGAACTATGTAAATTCTTCCAGGAAGAATATTTTATTTCTTTTCTTTTATATTTTACCTTTAGGAGTTTAATGACAAGTTGTATAAAGTGAGATTTGTGTAGCAAATGGTTAGTAAAAATTTCTGTAACACTCTCTTCTGATAAACATGTCTCATGAGTCAGTCACTAAACTAACAATTTCCTCTTCTCTCCATTCTTTGACTCCAGTCTGACAACATTTGATTTGGGGTTGAGTTCTATTGAGATGAATGGAAGTTATGCCTCATTAATCAACTTTAGTTTAAGGATTGGTTACATTTCTGATGTTGATTTTATGGTTTACTTACTAATGTCAATGGGCAAATAATAATTAAGATGTTGTAGGCATTTTTGAATATCACGAGGAAGGCATTGCCAAGAGTAAATGGAAAAAAAATGAGATTATAGGTTGATAATAAAAGTTGTTTCCAAAATTGCGAAATACATATCTTGGAAAATTTACTTTCTGAATCTTATTTCCTTCTAATTAGAATCTATGAAGTTTTTTTTTTTTTCCATTCAGAATTCAATATAGCTCTGTCAATTCCACACTGATGCTTCAGAAAGAATCCTCAACAGCTTTCTTTAAACAATAAATTCTGAGAATTCATTTTACAGCCCCCAGTCTGGAACCATTAATCTTATTTGCAAAATTCTGGACTCAATATTATAAAAATCACATCCTTGACAATCTAGAGAGATTTTCTCCTGCTATTAGGAATTGGGTTTATAAACCACTGGTCTACTGAGCATTTTAAATTACTTTTTTTTTAAATTAAAAATTAATGTTCCAATTTTGAAACTAAAAGTAGTCATGACTATAGAGAATAGAACACATATATGATCTAAGACCATCACTATATTGTAGAATCAATGTTTAATTGTCATTCTCTAGTTAGCCTGGAAATTGCAATGCTATAGATTCTATAGAGTTTTAATTAAGACCTCTACATTATATAATAACAAAATATATATCTTGTGTTTATATGCTGTTAAGGGCAGTTCTCTAAAAATAAGAAGTAATATCAAAAAATGAATTAACTGCTTAAAATACAATACAAGCTTAAAATACAAGCTGAATAGTCAAGACCTTGTTGAGGATCTAAACTCTGTCAAGGACCTTGGAGTACTGATCTCTAATGATCTAAGTGCTAGAGCCCACTGTAACTACATTGCCAAAAAGGCATTAAGAGTTGTTTACCTAATCCTACGTACTTTTTTCTCTGGTAATATCACACTACTAACTAGAGCACACAAAACATTTGCTAGACCAATACTCAAATACAGTTCATCAGTCTGGAACCCACATTACGTATCTGATATTAGCACAGTTGAAAAAGTCCAGAAATATTTCAGAAGAAGTAGAAATATTTCACTCCTCTACTCGTTGCAGAATACCTTATGCCATCAGACTTGAAATTCTAGACCTAGAAAACCTAGAACTATGCCACCTTCGGTCCAATCTAAGTATGGTATATAAAACCATACATTGCAATGTCTTACCTGTCAATGAATACTTCAGCTTCAACCATAACAATACAAGAGCACACAATAGATACAAACTGAAGGTAAACCACACAAAACTTGATTGCAGGAAATATGACTTCAGCAACAGAGTGGTCAACGTCTGGAATACTCTACCTGATTCTGTGGTTTCTTCCCCAAACCCCAAAAATTTTAACCTTTGATGGTTTATTATTGACCTCACCCCTTTCCTAAGAGGTCTATAGGGGGCCTGCATAAATGCACCAATGTGCCTAGTGTCCCTGTCCTATCGTGGTTTTTTTATTTTTCTTATATGTATCCATTTCATGTATTTATACAAAGTTTGTACTTATACCTATTATCTTGTAAGCGATTGACAAATGCAATAAATAAATAAATAAAATAAACTACTGATCATATGAAATTTCTTTTCTGACCACTTTTCAGACCTGGTTAATATTTTCATGGAAGATCACTAAGAAAACAGCAAGGTTGTAGTTGAGATTGGGAGTCAAAATTAAGAAGAAGGCAACAGACAGTTTCTGGGCTATCACCAAGAGAATTGCAAAGTTGTACCTATGTAATCATTATGAATTGAATTTGACTTATACTCATCTTTACTTTTCCTATCAATGCATTTTGTCTGCTCTACTATCACTAATGGTTTAAGTCCAAACCATGACTCACTTTAAAAAAAATGTATGATATGTAGACCACATTTGAGATGAAAAGATATCCCTCATACTTGTTTGAGGAAAAACTACAAGAAGAAAATACTTAGCATTTCAGAAAGAAGAATTCTTCTCCAGGAATGGCAGATTTGTACTATTACTTATGGAACAAAGTAACCCCTCCCCCCTCAAAAAAAATATGCAGTGATGCGTGGTTGTGTATATGGAAGAAGCTGTGAGCTCCTTAGATTAATTCAAGTGAGAAATGGTTCATTGGCATAATTTCATTAACTTCTCAGAAAACCCTGTCCCCTGAAATAACTATACACCCTAGGAGCTCACCCTGGGAGCTTTGATGAATAACGAATAATAATATGAAGTTATTACCTATTCAGAATTCTGTTTACCTTCCTTCCCCAGAAGTTATTTCAAAGAAAGTAAGCTTAGCTGCTCAAATACAAACTTGCAAGCCTTTAAAATAGACATTTTTATTTTGCCTAAATTACTATTTGACCCATCAGTATATTTTGGAGAACAGTGGTACAATTTATTTTGAGCACAAAATACTTGATAATGCTTGAACTTAAATCTGAACTAAAATCTTAGAGCAGTGCTACTAAACAAAATTCCCTTTTCAAGTTGCATTCAATAGAGCTAAATGAAAGAACTAAAATATGGTATCTGACTTGTTCAATAAATATTCCAGTAACTCACATAATATGTTTTTATAAATAGATTATTTATAAATAATCCAAAGTTGTAAATTGATTCTCCTATTTAATAATATTTTTTCTTTTTGAATATCTAATCACTACTCGTGAACTTTCAGAGACATCTCTGAAACTATTAACAGAGTTTATACTAAACAAACTATAACAGAGACATCCCATTAAACTATTATGGGAAATTTCTTACACTCTTATCTGATCTTAATATATATTTTTGCACCATGCTATCCTTTTTGTGCCATTTAGAAGCATCAGTAGTTTGTTGTTTGCTGGCATCTTGTTTTGAACCTTCACAATAAAGATTATTCTGTTGTTACTCATAATTTTTAAGCAATTCAGTAATTGCAACACATGGACTTGATGGAAGCATTTGTTGTTGATTCAGTCTACAATAATATATGAAAACAAGGAATGGGGAGGGGTTGATTTTTTAAAAATGTGCTTAGAGAATTTATGAAACCTACTGATAACCATGATGTATGTCTTTGTTATAAAAGTAACTTGAAAGGGAACAGGGGAAGTCCAAGTATTAGAAGGTAGAGAAATGAAATTTATATAGATATTTTTCTGTTATCCAGTAATTGAAAACTTAGAAGATATTAGTCTTAATAATTAAATTAGGTTAAGTATTACAAGCCACAAAGGAGCAGAACTAGCATCATAGTTGAATAAATAAACCTAGAGTGAAGATGTAATTAAATAGAAAGCTGTTTGTTTCTTGGGGAAATATAAATTGGCAGAATCCCATAAGTATTGTATATATGGTTTTGAGCAGTAATTTTACTAAATGTGGCAATAAACTAATAATGCTCTGGATATAGATTAAACTCACAGTTCTTTTTTTTTCCCATTTCATCTGTATGTAGAATTGGTTTTGCAGATATTTAAAATAATTGCTTCTCATTCTTTCTATCACAGCCCTAAAAAAAGAAGTGGAAATGTGAAAATGTCAGATATAAATTTAATAACTCAATCAATAAGCTCATAAAATTCACATAATATATACTTAGACAGCATATCCTTGAGACTGTTCTCTTTCAAGATAAGAAACTGTGTACAAAGTACAGTAAGATAGTAAGACATGAACCAAAGAAATTAAACAGATAAGAAAATAGAAGTAACATAGATTTAGTTTATACTAACATGATTCATTTCTTTTTATACTGTATACAATCATACCAATCATCCCTATTTCTCCACATCCATATGTTATTTAATTTATTGGATTTTTTTTAAAAAAAATGCTGAACTCTGCTTTTGAAAACCCAACCTACTCTATCGAACTATATATTTCTCATTTTCCCATTTTCTCTTCATATATTCACTTTCCTGAAAGTATTTGTTTTGCAATTTAATCCTGTTTTATATAGATGAGCAAATTGCTACATTTCAATCTTACTACTTACTGCTACATGTTATTCACTTGTGTATTCAACCCAATTCACCCTTATATGTTAATTCTTGACCCTAAAAACCTTTCTTTTCATACTTTATTGCATATACATAAGTACCCACTTCATTTGCTTTCTTCTGACTTACCCATCTCTTACTCCTATGTAGCAAAGTAGGCATAGGAGCCAGTTTTTGTGTAGTGGTTAAGGTATCAGGCTAGAGATTACTACATCAGGATAGAAATCAGGAGATTTTCTCTCAGCCCCAGGTCATTTTATTGCCCTTGGAAGGATGAAAGGCTGAATCAACCTTGAGCCAGTTAGGATTGAGGCAGAATTTTTCTGCAATACTACATTCTAACCTCTGTGCCACTGGGGTTCCAAACTACTTCTGAAAAAAACTTGCCAAGAAAATTGCAGGAGCTTTTCTAGCCAGTCTCTGAGATTCAGACATGATTAAATTAAAGAAAACAAAATGCTAATAGAGAGACTAAATGAAAAAAAATATTCATGTACTAAATGGATTGAGCTGGGAAATAAAAAATAATAATAATAAGTTGTTCTGCCATTGCATAGTGTTTGAAATATTGCATGTCAGCTGCAGGTAGTATCTGCAAATCAGACATGATTGAATTGAAGAAAAAAAAAACCAGATTGACATAAATTCTAAATTTTTGATAGTTATGATCCTTTCTCAGTTTTTCAAAACAGACTACTGTGTAATATCGTCTTCTAATTGAAATAGCTTTTTAGATTTTCTAGCAGGGTTGCTTTCCATTTTCCAAAGGCACAGAAACTGGCATCAGGATGTGAACATTTTACATGATGGGAAACTGGTCTCATGTATTTTATCATAAGATATGATTATAAACTTTATTAGTATCATATTCAAGTCCAGCTTGAGCGAATACCAAATTAAACAATCTTTTATTCTAGTCAAACAAACCAGTTTTATGAACTTTACAAAAAGGATAAAAAATGTTTCTCACAAAATTCATTTTCTAAATCCACTATTCTAAATCCAATTGATGAATTCTATTTGAAGTACACCATCTGACTTTCTTATCCAGAATATATTAATTCAAATGTTTTATAATACCAAGACAGCCATGATAGAATATTAATGGGCTCTGTTGGAAACTTAAAATACTTCTGTATTTTTTTTAAAGTGTAATATGAATCTGTAACTGTTCTATAACTTATTTAAATATTTATTTCCAAACATATATGCCTGTTCATTTCATACGGTGATTCTAGGTGATTCACAACAAGCAATAAAACCAGGATAAAAATGAACACATATATTAATCATATCATAATAGAATATTATCCCCAAATAAGTAGTGAATTAAAATGCAGATAAAATGAGAAGTTTTAGGAAGACTTGTTATAAGGTGATGATGGTGAACTTATGGCACATGTGCCAAAGGTGGCACACAGAGCCCTCTCAGTGGGCATGCATGCCATCACCAGCTGCTCTTTGGGTTTCTGCAATGCACATGTGTGCAGGTCAGCTGTTCTCCAAAAACAGGCTGTTTTCTGGGCCATTTTTCAGGAAATTTTCTGGGTGTTTTATGGGGTGTTTTTAAGCCTGAAAAATGCCTCCAAAACAGGCTGTTTTCTGGGCATTTTCAGGGGAATTTTTAGGCTGTCTTTTGAGCTGTTTTCAGGCCCTCTTTGGCCTGGAAAATGGCACCAAAAATGGCCCCCAAAATGGCCAAAAAACAGGCATGTGTGCACCAGCCAACCAGTCTTCGGTTTTCTAGTGCTTTGGCATGTGCACATGCACAGGCATGCGTGTGCATTCTGCTTTGGGCATTCAGTGCCAAAAAGGTTCGCCATCACTGTTATAAGAATTGTGCCAGATCACCATCTTATGTCCTCCCAATCTGAAATTATTATTGAAATATTTATTTTCCTCTGCCACTACTATCAAAGTTCAGTTTACCACTATCAAACATAAAGTTGGGAAGAGGTCAAAGGTGATATGAGGGGAGATGAAGAAAAGAGGACAGTGAAGAATTTCTGCCACATGATAGTATTGAAATTTTAGAACAGTTTTTGAGATGCTTTATTTCTTCCCTTTGCTTCAGAACAAACCTCAAAAAACAAAATAACCATCTGAAAGAGCACAATCCTTTTTCCTCCTTAATCTTTTGTTATTTCTGTCTGCAATTCACTCTGAAAGACAGTATGTTTTATACTCTGGCCTTAATATTCCCTATATATTCCCTATATTTTCCTTACAGCAAGGACAGAAGCATATATTACATGGGATATTGAGAAATCAGCACTCCCTAGTTATTGATGCGATTTGCTGGATCTGTAATCTTATAAGCGCAGGAATGGAGAGATGGTACTGTAACACACCTCAGATAAAGTTCCCATTCAATCTAGTTTTTATTGTATACCAACGAACAATGTTATTTTGTGATAATTTAAACAAATTTCTTTAGGCAAAGACATTTGGCATTCTGTTTTTAAATAGTAGATTATTGTTTGCATTATTTGAATTTCAAAAGAATTTTGAAAAAAAAAAACCCCACAAAGGTTCACATATGATTCAGTAAAAAATATGAACCTACTAGTGCAAGAAGGAGTGGAGAATTCCATGTACCTCAGGAGGTACCATTTTTAAGTAAGGAATCTGGCAGTGAGAGGAATCTAGTCCAATAATTTAACACCCTTAAGCCCATGTTACACTGAACCAATGGATGCAAAGTGGAAGTAAAACGGACAAAAAAGCTTGCCATCCATTCGAAAACGCGATGTACTCACTGCCTCCGTTTTGCTTCCTCTCTATCCATCCAGTTTCCTCTCTATCCGTTTATTGACATTTCATCTGCTCCAAAAGTTTTGGGCTGCCCAAAAGTTTTGCGTGGAAAATGTATCCAGTTCGTCCGTTCTGCATCCGCTACGCATCCATTACGCATCCGTTACGCATCCGCTATATCCGCTATGCATGCATTCCGCATCCGTGCAACTTACATCCGCTTGGACGCAGGGAGGAAGCAGAACAGATGCAGAACGGATGCAGAACGGAAGCCAAGAGGATGCAGCATGGAAACAAAGCGTTTAAAACGGAAAAAATGTTCACAGAGGGGACCTATCTCGGATATTAAGGATGTATAGAGGATGCCTAGAGGATGCAAAGGGACACCTATACTGCCTATAAAAGGGGGGAGCAACTCGTCTGCATCTCACTTTCAGACCAGCAGCCCACCTGTGCAGACCTCTGCAGCCTTCATCTGACTCTTCCTCTTCCACAGCATCCAGTCATGTCCACCGTGGATCGTAACACAGTCCTTTTGGCAGCCACCATCCTTCTGCAACAGTACGAAGCCATCTACAGGCTCTGTGAACTCTACTACGGGATGAAAAAGAGGCGGCCAAGAAGCGTCTGGGTACGAAGATGGATTGGGAGAAGAGCAGAGTATGGGTTGTACAACAAGCTGATGGTAGAGCTCAGGAACGAAGACACTCGGGCGTTCCAGAACTTCATGATGATGCCTCCAGCCATGTTTGACGAAGTTGTGCAGCGCCTCACACCCAGGTTGACCAAGGCAAATACCAACTTCTGGCCCAGCCTGGAACCTGGGCTCAAGGTGGCACTCACTCTGCACCACCTGGCCTCAGGGACCACCTACAAAAGCATGCAGTACGGCTGGAGGGTGCCACACAACACCATCAGCATTGTGGTCAGAGAAGTGGTGCAGGCCATCATCGAAGAATACAAGGAGGAGCTCCTCCAGTGCCCGTCCACTAAAGAAGGATGGAAGAAAGTTGCAGAGCAGTGGTATCCCACACCGTTGGAGCCATAGATGGGAAGCATGTGGCCTGCAAAGCTCCAGGCAAGTCGGAGTCCACTTATTTCAACTACAAGGGCTTCTTCAGCATCATCCTCTTTGCCATGGTCGATGCTGACTACAAGTTCATGTACATCGATGCTTCAGGCTATGGCTCATATTCAGATGCCCAGGTATACAACGCCAGTGACCTCAAGGAGGGGCTGGAAGGCAACCTCATCGTGGGCTTCCCAGATCCAGACCCACTGCCCAACGACACACAAGATGTGCCCTACTTCATCGTGGGGGATGACACCTTCTCCCTCAGAACCTACCTCATGAAGCCCTACACTTCCAGATGCCTCACCCGTGAAGAGAGGATCTTGAACTACAGGCTGTCCAGGGCAAGGCGGGTTGTGGAGAACGCCTTTGGCATCCTGGCCAACAGGTTCCAGGTACTTCTCACCACCATGCAGCATCGCCCAGAGACCATGAGGAGGATCGTGGAAGCTTGCTGCATCCTGCACAATCTCATGCGCACCCGCTACCCAGTCTTGCAGAACAGGCTTGTGGACCGTCAACAAGGCAATGGGGACATGGAGCCTGGGGAATGGAGGCAAGGGCGAAACCTGATAGACACTGAGGATGTGCAAGGCCCCAACAGAGCCTCACGTGAAGGGAAGAAGCAGCGCAACCTCCTGAAACACTGGTGCAACTCCCCAGCTGGAGCAGTGGAGTGGCAAGACAGGATGGTAGATGCTTAATGGATGCTTCCTTCAGCCTGTCTCATCACACGGATGAGATTGGGCCATGTATGTTGGGTGGGCCTACAATGAACAGGGCGTTTAATAAAGAGTTGTGTTTGTGTTGCCATGTGTGGATCAATGCTTACATTGTTATTGATAAAAAAGGGCCCTAGGTGTGGCACCTGGGAGGGTAGATCATACAGTCCCACTATGTTTGCACTGAAGGTTTATCTATCCCACAGCTATTAGCCATCCCAAAGGTATCCCTGCCCACCCCACTGCTATCTTAACCCATCCCACAAGCATGCAAAGGCTTAAACCATTTCTAAAAGTTTCCACCAAGACTTTATTGAAAAAAAGAAATGAAGCAAGTGTGTGAATCAAAGATAAACTTTATTGAACAATAAGCCATAACAGAAAAATGACCCAAGACAAGTGTCCAAATAAAGTCCACAGGTAGCCAGCTACCCGGTCTCTGGCACTCTTATCGGTCACTCAGTGGTGTGCCCAGTCTCAGGGGTGAAGGGTCCAGGTGCTGTGGTGGTGGGTGGTGCTGGAGTGCCTGGCCCTGAGAGGACAACAGGGGACGGTGTGTTGAGGAAGGTGTCGGACAGCTGGCTCAGCCCTGTGATGCTGAGAGGTCCTTCCTCCATGCCATGGGGTGTCACCCCCAGTACTGATGAGACATGTACTGAGGCCGGGCTTGGCTGTGGGGTGGAGGAAGGAGCAGTGTAGTGGGGCTGTCTGCTCTGCAGCTGGGTGAGGACTGTCGTGAGTGGCATCATTGGCGTGGGTGGCATCGCTGTCGTCAGTGGCATCATTGTCTTGGGTGGCATCGGTGGCATCAGTGGAACCAGTGGCAATCGTGTCGTCCAATGACTCTGTGCCTGGACTGGGAAGGGCTGCTGCCTGTGCTGCTGAACCTCCTGGTAGCCATAGCCCTGGTAGGTGAGGGCCTGTGGGAAGCCTTGTAATGGGAGGGACATCACCTGTGGTGGAGGTGGAGGAGCAGACCTGGACTGGGTGGGAGCAGGTTCCTCTGGGTCTGGAGGGTTGTGAAGCAGCTCAGTGATTCGGTCCTTCACCAGCTGGTACTGTGGATCCGCCATTTCCTTGAGGGTCTGGTTGACATAGGTGAGGAAGGGCTTGCGGTTGGAGGAGGAGGAGTCGGTGTGGATCAGCTGAGAGGGGAGATCTATGCTGGTGCAGATGGTGTCCCTGATCTACAGCAGGACAGTGTGGCTCTGCCCCTCCTGCTGTCCGGATCTCTGCCTTTCTGCGGAGGCGGAGCTGGGGGGGGTGGATGCGGCTAGGACTGTGGTGGACTCGATGTCTCCTCTCTCCCACCACACCAGGGAGTCCTCCA
>BLBF01000031.1:23252910-23319450 GCA_015471245.1 Laticauda colubrina | reverse complement strand
AAACCTGATAGACACTGAGGATGTGCAAGGCCCCAACAGAGCCTCACGTGAAGGGAAGAAGCAGCGCAACCTCCTGAAACACTGGTGAAACTCCCCAGCTGGAGCAGTGGAGTGGCAAGACAGAATGGTAGATGCATAATGGATGCTTCCTTCAGCCTGTCTCATCACACTGATGAGATTGGGCCATGTATGTTGGGTGGGCCTACAATGAACAGGGCGTTTAATAAAGAGTTGTGTTTGTGTTGCCATGTGTGGATCAATGCTTACATTGTTATTGATAAAAAAGGGCCCTAGGTGTGGCACCTGGGAGGGTAGATCATACAGTCCCACTATGTTTGCACTGAAGGTTTATCTATCCCACAGCTATTAGCCATCCCAAAGGTATCCCTGCCCACCCCACTGCTATCTTAACCCATCCCACAAGCATGCAAAGGCTTAAACCATTTCTAAAAGTTTCCACCAAGACTTTATTGAAAAAAAGAAATGAAGCAAGTGTGTGAATCAAAGATAAACTTTATTGAACAATAAGCCATAACAGAAAAATGACCCAAGACAAGTGTCCAAATAAAGTCCACAGGTAGCCAGCTACCCGGTCTCTGGCACTCTTATCGGTCACTCAGTGGTGTGCCCAGTCTCAGGGGTGAAGGGTCCAGGTGCTGTGGTGGTGGGTGGTGCTGGAGTGCCTGGCCCTGAGAGGACAACAGGGGACGGTGTGTTGAGGAAGGTGTCGGACAGCTGGCTCAGCCCTGTGATGCTGAGAGGTCCTTCCTCCATGCCATGGGGTGTCACCCCCAGTACTGATGAGACATGTACTGAGGCCGGGCTTGGCTGTGGGGTGGAGGAAGGAGCAGTGTAGTGGGGCTGTCTGCTCTGCAGCTGGGTGAGGACTGTCGTGAGTGGCATCATTGGCGTGGGTGGCATCGCTGTCGTCAGTGGCATCATTGTCTTGGGTGGCATCGGTGGCATCAGTGGAACCAGTGGCAATCGTGTCGTCCAATGACTCTGTGCCTGGACTGGGAAGGGCTGCTGCCTGTGCTGCTGAACCTCCTGGTAGCCATAGCCCTGGTAGGTGAGGGCCTGTGGGAAGCCTTGTAATGGGAGGGACATCACCTGTGGTGGAGGTGGAGGAGCAGACCTGGACTGGGTGGGAGCAGGTTCCTCTGGGTCTGGAGGGTTGTGAAGCAGCTCAGTGATTCGGTCCTTCACCAGCTGGTACTGTGGATCCGCCATTTCCTTGAGGGTCTGGTTGACATAGGTGAGGAAGGGCTTGCGGTTGGAGGAGGAGGAGTCGGTGTGGATCAGCTGAGAGGGGAGATCTATGCTGGTGCAGATGGTGTCCCTGATCTACAGCAGGACAGTGTGGCTCTGCCCCTCCTGCTGTCCGGATCTCTGCCTTTCTGCGGAGGCGGAGCTGGGGGGGGTGGATGCGGCTAGGACTGTGGTGGACTCGATGTCTCCTCTCTCCCACCACACCAGGGAGTCCTCCATGTGCTCCACCACAGTTACAACAGCTTTCTGCGTGTACTCCACCGTGGCATGCTCCACAGAAACCTGCCTGGAGACAGGGACTGACTCTCGGCCGGAAGAGGACTGGCTCTCAGCAGGCTGCCGGAGAGAGAGGGTCGTGAGAGGGGCTGGTGGTGCACCTCGGTGGCGGACCTCACCCTCCAGGAAGCTGCACCTGACCATGAAGTAGGTCTCTCTGTCTGTCAGCTTCACAGTGGCCTGGCCAGATTTCTTCAGGTGCTGCTTCCTGTACCAGGTATGCATGTGCTTCCACCAGCTGAGGAGCACCTCCGAAGTGTAACCCATACTCTCCGCCCTCTCTCTCAAAGCAGCCTGCTTCCGCTTGGTGTCCCTGTACAGCCGGTGTCCCTTCTGCCACAGATAGTCGTTCTCTCTCAGCCATTCCAGCACCTCATCCTCGTGCGCCTCCTCTCCTATTGCCTCCTCTCCCGTTGTCGCATACGCCTCTTCCTCCCTTTGGCAGGACCAGATAGGCCCTCATCAGAGGGGCTCCCAGGTAGTAGGGGCTGCTCCTCCACACCAGCAGCAGCAGCAGCAGCACCAGCAGGATCATCATCATCATCATCATCATCATCATCATCATCATCCTCACCAGCAGGATCATAATCATCATCATCATCATCAGCAGCAGCAGCAGCAGCAGGATCATCATCAGCAGCAGCAGCAGCGGCGGCAGCAACAGCAGGATCAGCAGCAGCAGGACCAGGATCAGCAGCAGTAGAATAAGCACCAGCAGGGCCAGCAAGCCCAGGAGCAGGAGCAGGACCAGGAACGCAAGCAGGATGAGCAGGACGAGCAAGACCAGGAGCACGAGCAGGATCAGCACGTCCAGGAGCACAAGCAGGATGAGCAGGACCAGGAGCAGCTTCAACAGAGTAAGCACCAGCAGAAGCACCACCACCAGGATCAGCTTCAGCAGAAGCCCCAGCAGAAGCAGAGTCAGGGACAGGGGGCGGGAGGGTGGCCCTGTCCCTCTTGCCAGGGATGGTGGCAGGCTGCTGAGGCTTTCGCTTCTTCCCCATGGTTGTGGGGTTGCTGGCTGGCTGGGAGGCTGGCAGGCACCAAGGCTGGCAGGAAGGCTGGCAGGAAGGCTGGCAGGAAGGCTGGCAGGAAACCAGGCATGAAGTCTGGCAGGCAGGCACCAAGGCTGGCAGGAAGCCTGGCAGGTAGGCTGGCAGGAAGGCTGGCAGGAAGCCTTGCAGGTAGGCTGGCAGGAAGGCTGGCAGGAAGCCTGGCAGGTAGGCTGGCAGGAAGCCTGGCAGGAAGGCAGGAAGGCAGGCAGGCACCAAGGCTGGCTGGCAGGCAGGCTGGCAACAAGGCTGGCAGGCAGGCATGCAGGCAGGGCAGGCAAAGAACTCGAAGTGTCCAGCAGCAGGTCTTTCCTTGGAATGCTGGCCACGTGCGAGCTGCTTCCCTTTACATCTGGGGGGCTTACGCAATGCATCCCCCCCGCATGCACAATTAACGCTCAGCATCCGTTAGGCTTCCGCTGTGCATCCGCTTCATCCGCTGTGCATCCGCTGTGCATCCGCTTCATCTGCTGTGCATCCACTGTATCTGTTCCGCGTCCACTTTGCTGAGCCCCCCCGGAAGCCTAGCGGATGCGCCATCCGCTCTCATCCGCTTCCATCCGCTGTGCTTCCTTTCCGCATCCGCTTTTTATCCGCCCTGAGTCCTCCCCGCGTCTGTGTTATCTGCTCCGGTTATGCAAATTTTTGCCCCTTTTGAGAGTGGATAACAACGGCTGGAACATTTTGCTCGTCCGCTGTGTCCTTTTTGCATCCATTGGCCAGTGTGACATGGGCTTTAACAACTATTCTAGTTTTAATTGGGTACATACCAGTTTCTGCATAGGAAAAGGAGATAGGGGAATCATTGGATACACCTAAGATAGTTCTGAGGAACTTGCTTGAAAGAATTCCATGTCTTAAGGAGTAGAAATAGCCTTCTGAAGTTGTGGGTATTCCAACACTGGAGGTTTTTAAGAAGAAATTGGATAAGTGTTTGTCTGAAATGGTAAAGGGTTTCTTGCTTGAGCAGAAGGTTGGACTGGAAGACCTCCAAGATTCCTTCCAACTCTGTTTTTCTGTTTTTCTGAATTCTATCAAATACCCTATAGCACTACTGTGAATGAAAAGTAAGGAATTAGTATAGCTTTTAAGCAGAGCTTGGATTGTAGATATTTAGTGACCAGTTACATGCCAGAATTTTAGGATTCCTGTCGAAGATTTTTCAGTTTTTATTTCTGGGGGGGCCTTGTAGTCTATTAAAGAACATCAATTACCTGAAGCATTAAAAGACTGCTCAAGTATCTATAAGACAGAATTTATTCTATGTTATGCTCCTCAATTCTCCATTTGTGTCTTTTCCTTTTCTCCCAAATGCCATGATTTTTCTTCATTCATAGTTAGACATTAAAGGAACAATAGCTATCCAAAACTCTTAACTGTCTGCATAAGCCTATCTATCCAACTGTATTCTATGGTAGAATATACACAATAAATCATCTGCATAAATACAGATAAGCTTCTATTTCTTGCTTTTGTTGGAAAAAAAATTATATCCAGAGTTGAAACAATATCTGTAATGAAGTGAACCTAACTTTAATGTTGAGTATTTGTATATAAAGTCATGACCAAAATTAATAACCTTTGATCCAAATTCAATTAATAATTCATTTCTATCAATAGAATCAAAAGCTACATGAAAATCCACAAAAGCAGCATATAATTTTCTGTGGGCATGTTTCATATAATTATTTATCAGATGATCTGATAACCAACCATGATACTGCTCTAAACTTGCTCTAAACCCTACCTGTTTCTTTCCAAGCACACCAGTCTTTTGATCTATTGGCTACATGTTTTACATAAATTTAAGCTGTGATATTAATTAGACAAATGAATTTAATAGTTCTCTGGATAGCTGTGATCACCTTTTTTTTATGTTGGGATCTCTATGCTTTTGTTCCAGCTCTGAGGAAATTGGCAAGAGGAATTAACATTAAAGAGTTTAGTCAAAATAGACTTTCACCAGAAGATAGTAACTTTTAATAAAACACCAGGGATCTAGCATTTTTAGGGGCTTTGACTGATGGCAGCACCAGGATCAGATGCTTGCATTCTTTATAGAGCATAAATAGGAATATATGTAAAGAAGGAGCTACAGGAACAGTGCAAGCAAAATTCTTGTAAATAATTCCACTTACATTCAGTGGAATATCAAAAGCTAAGGTAAATCATGGTGTCATTTCAAGTTAGAGCCTGGACATTGATAACTTATTAACTCAAAATGCAATTCACCTCAGTTGATCTAACCTAATTCTAACAGATAATATTTTCTGACTCTGGAAAAAGGTGGTAGAGCATTAGCTGGTTTCATAGAAGCTCTCTCTGGTTCAAGGCCTGAGTGCTGCACAATAGAGTGAAGTCCCATTATTTGCCCAAACTCCTGCCCACGTCGCAGTTTGAAAGCATGCAAATGCAAGTAGATAAATAGGTACCACTGAAGCAGTGGAAAAAGGAGTTTATAAAGCATAATTCATATAAAACCATATTTACACTTTTTATATTTAGTATAGGTCAATAAGTCATATTTAGCAAAGGCTAGCTTTCTGTCACTCTGCTGACCATAATAATGTGAAAGCCATAAGATTGCTGAAATAAGGAATTTGAAGTAACCACTTTACTGTAAACAAGGGGGAACGTGGAAGATTACTGGTGGTGTAAGATAACTGAATAGTCATCATGATACTTGTTATTTCCTCTTTATACTTCCTTCATAGAAATATAAGAAAACATATAACGTATTATCCATATTTGGTAAAATGTACTAATGTAACGCCCATGTCTGTGCTGAGGTCATAATGGGTATAAAAATGTTATCTTAGGAAGAAAGGAGGGTTCAGAATTTGCCATGCTAATGCTCTGAACCTTTGTGCACAAATAAAACCTGTACTCTCCAACCTTTCATGGTCTTGTGTCCTGATTTGGAAGCAAGATTTGCTGCATCATTTAGGGTGACCCAGATGGGACATTAGGGGCCCTGAGGCCCTCTGGAGGGTCCATCTCTGATCACTTTGATCAGAGCTTTCTAGTTCCTTGGCATATAGTCATGTTGGTCACATGACAACGGAAGTGTATTTCAATATTAGTTCCCTTGGTTAAGAAATGGAGATGACCATCACCCCCTAGAGTAGAACATGACTGGACAGGGGAAATATTTCCCTTTTTTATGATCAAATGAGGCAACTAATTAATCAAAGAATAAAGATATGAAGTTACAAAATGAAGTTAACAGGCTTCCCCAGTGCCATAGATAAACAGATATGGGAGCCAGTAAGTTATTTGTTAACTCCAAATTTCCCTAAGCTGAGAATCACATTCTTTAAAACTAAATTTAAAATTTTACCATCTGAACTTCTTCAAGGCAAGAATAGTAAAGATTCCTGTAGCTGAGTTTATCTGCCCATAGAGTGATGATTGTATTGAAACCAGCTCACATTTATTATTACGTTATACATTTTATGAGGTTATTAGGTCAATCTACATTTGGCCCCCAATTGATAAATTCCCCATGAGTGCAGATACATTTTACATGAATCTTCTCATGCAGGATCTAAAACCACCAATTACATGTGCAGTAGCTAAAATTTGAAATTCCACAAAGAAAGTAAAACAAAATAAAAACTTTCAACTTTATTTTAAATATTGCTTTTAATTTGATATATCTTAACCAATAAATCATCAGGGGATATATAATTTTTATGTCATATCTATTAATATTTTTGATTTATGTTACTTGGGCAACAAAAATATTAATATTGTAATAAAGTTATGAATGTTGCATTATGTGATTTATTTTCCTAATTGCACATTATTGTATCTATTTGCTTCACTTTTTAAATTTTTTGCTGATCGTTGACTGAATAGATGTTATTATGAATTGTTTGTTTTAATGAGAAGGGTGGGAAGGGAGAGGATTAGATAAATTGGAGAATTATATAGAGTAACATGGGAAGTAAATGATCTAATTTATTAGTTATCCCATTCCTTTTGGTGGCCTCTAAGATATTCTTATATTTCTTCAGATTGTCCTCTAACAGTTTCCAAATTAATGTTGTGTCTTTAGAATCTATGGCAATCAGGAAAAGTGCCAAAGAATAATTTGATATAATGCCTTTTTGTGGTTTAGGAGAATTTTATGTCTCTTTTTCCTCCTAATGAGTTCCATAACTGTATGAAGCCTTGAAAATTACCTGAAACTTCTGGAAATAAACCAAATTATTGGTGTACTCAAAGGTTATACTAACACCATATGACGAATACAACTGAACATAAAAAAAATGGAAAGTTGTGTAATATCATATGGCAAATGAATGGTAATAATTCACTTCTCTCAACACATATTTTCTGCAAAATAAAAAAAATAAATGGTTTAAAAAAGAGACTACTTATGGGGATTAAAACCTATTCTCTAAGTTTATCAATAAAAAGGGTTAAGGACAATGAAAAATGTGAAAGGAATATAAATTCTTACAGTTTAAGATATGAAAGAATTTCCTAATGCAGGTTAAAAAGGCCCAAAGGGGTAGTTATCCTTGAACTGTTTTCATTCTTTAAGGTAGCTAGACGTGGATATTGCCAAAAATAGGATACTGGGAGAGATTTGTTTGATTTAGCATGGCAATTCATCAGAATTTAGCTGAATCATCTAAGCTGGGTTTCAGGGAAAAAAGAGCAGTTCAAATGAATTGGATTTTGCACAAATAAGAAGTCTAAATTTTCTGTCTCTTGTGCTCCTGAGCTGACAGACAAAATAACCTTGCTAATTGTTCTCATTTGTGTATTGACTTCCTAATGTGAGGATGTGAGGATTGCATTTCAGTTATCTATTTTGTTGTTGTTGCCACTTTTCTGAAATATGTTGTTAGCGACTACAGCAGGCAAAATATGTCTTGTGAATGAATGAAACAATGTCTTTAACCACAGCGAGCAACCTAATAAACTTTACTTCGCAGAGATTGCATAAACATGTAGTGCAAATGTAGCAAAATCCTGTTCCTTGTACCCATCCAACGATAGCTAGATATAATGTACAATTGCAGTAAAGCCTTTTCTGTTTATCATACTTAAGTACTTATAAGAAATAAATAAGAAGTTCCATCCAATAGCCCCATTCTTCACTATTATGCACCTCCAACTTGGTGTCTGAAAATTAATTAATTGTATCTGCTGATTGTGTTTGTATTAATTGTAATTATTTATCTGTCAAATTTCTCTAATTTACCTAGATTGGTCATGTAAAGTTAGTAGCCGCCATTTTCCTCTTGAATTTGTAAGTGCTGTAGTTTTAATACAAAAATCCATGTAGCTGAGTTTCCAGTGGAAATATTTCCCTCTCCTTTTTGCTGCACTAGTTTTCATTGTATTGGATAAATATGAATGTGGATGCTCACACTGTTGTATGAACAGGGGTGGTATTCACTTGGTTTGCACCAATTCAGGCAAACCAGTAGCAAGGATTTGGCATGAGTCATCAAACCGGAAGTAAGTTCTGGCTGGCCATGCCCCCAACCTGGTCGCTTGGTAATTACCTCTTATGTAGGGCAGGACAGCTGTTCCATAGGTCTGTTGATCTTCTAGGTCTCTATTATGTCTTAGTGTGTTTTTGTGGATCAAGCTAGTGATTTTCTTTTTGTGGAAGCCGTTGGCTGTCAGTACTTTAGTCAGGGTGCATAGTTCAGTCTTTTATGTGTCTTGTCTGCCAGGCGTTTGGTTCTGGTGATTAGTGTTTTGGCCACGGAATTTATCTGTGCTGGGTGGTGGTGGGATTGGGTGTTGAGGTAGCGGTTGGTGTGTGTTTTCTTCTGGTATACGGTGTGTCCTAGTGTGCCATCTGTTCTTTTGTAGATTAGTACATCTAGGAATGGTAGCTGTTTTTTTATTTCCGTTTCCATGGTGAACTTGATTTTGGGGTGTGTGCTGTTTAGGTGTGTTAGGAAATTGTTTAGGTTTTCTTTTCCATGAGGCCAAATCACAAATGTGTCATCGATGTATCTTAGCCATAGTTTGGGTTTGTGGGTGGCATTAGCCAGGGCTCTGGATTCGAGTTCTTCCATGAACAGGTTTGCAATGACGGGTTCAGGTCCTCGATAGTGTTCTAGAGTTCCAAAGAAGACATGTGTTCCTCATTTAAAACATACTTCTGCATAGAACTTAGTGTGTCTTGCATCAAGAAAGTAACTTTTAGCAGTACTTTTAATTGAAGAAAATAGTAGGAAAAAGAATTATTCTCTGTCTGAGATAGCATTTCTGAATCAATGTGGTGCCAGTGAAATAAACAAATGGGATGACACATCCGAAGGGCTTCCAGGGGAGAATTGCGAAGTGGATGCATAGCGGAAGGAGCGGATGTATAGCGGATGACGCGGATGCATCACAGATGCCTATAGGAAGCAAAGCGGATGCATAGTGGTTGCATAGCGGATGCAAAGAGTTCACTGCGCATGCGGGAAGTATGAATTGCGTCAGCTCCATGGATACAAAAGGATGCAACTTGCACGCAGTCAGCATTCAGAGGAAAGACGTGCTGCCACATACATCTTCAAAGAACACCATGGTTAGTCAGTCAGGGAAGAAGAGAAAGCCTGTGTCTACTCCTGCCAGCCCTGGCAAGAAGGACAGAACAACCATCCCATCCCCTGGAACTGACTCTGAAGCTGCTGGTGCTGCTTGTGCTGCTGGTGCTGCTGGTGCTGCTGGTACTGCTGTTGCTGCTGGTGCTGCTAGTGCTGCTGGTGATTCTCCTGCTGCTGCTACTGCTGGTGCTGCTGCTATTGCTACTGCTACTGCTGCTGCTGCTGTGGTGGAGCAGCCCCAAGTCCCTCATAGCCCTGCTGCTGAAGCCCCTGCCAGAGGGAGGAAGAGGCAAAGGAAGCAGAAGGGAGAGAGGAAACAGTACACCATGAAGAGGAGGTACTGGAATGACTGAGGGAGAACGAGTACCTGTGGAGAAAGGGCCACAGACTCTATCGCAACACCAAGAAGAAGCAGACAGCTTGGAGACAAGGCAGAGAGCCTGGGCTACATTGCAGATGCCCTCCTGGGATGGTGGAAGCACATGCACACCTGGTATGGCAAGCTACACCTGAAGAAATCTGGGCAGGCTGCTGTCAAGCTCACTGACCGGGAGATGTACGTCATGGACAAGTGCAGCTTCTTGGAGGGTGAGATCCACCACCGAGGAGCAGCCCCTCTGAGACCCCTCTCCCTCAGCCAGTCCTCTTCCAGCCAGGAGACAGATACACTGTCCAGGCAGGTGTCTTCAGAGGACCCCACAGCAGAGACCCCTCGACAGCTGTACTCCCCATGCCGGAGGACATGGAGGATCCCCTGTCACAAATGGAGCAAGAACTGGCAGCCACCAGAGACCAACCCACCCCCACCCGCAGCTCCACAGGATGCAGGTAAAGAGGCAGATTGGAGGGCCAGAGCCACACTGTCCGGTTGGAGATCAGGGACACAATCAAGTCCGGCACAGATCTTCTCTCTCAGCTGGTCCACAGCGACATACCATCCTCGAACCGGAAGCCCTTCATCACCTAGGTGAGCCAGACCCACATGGACCTGCCCGAGGCCCAGTACCAGGTGATGAAGCAGAAGATAACAGCACTTCTGCACAACCCTCAAGGCCCAGCTGAACCTGCTCCTACCCAGTCCGGGTCTGCTCCTACACCCCAGGTGATGTCACCGCCTTTCCACAGCTTTCAACAGCCCCTCATCTACCAAGGCTAGGAGTACCAGGACTTCCCAGAGCAGAGTCAGACCTTTGCAGTCCAGATCTAGGTTCATCGCACGCCACAGACGCCTCAACTCACCCAGATGCAGACCAGACAGCCCCACTACACTCCTCCTTCCTCCACCCCACAGCCAAGCCCGTCAATGGACAATCTGTCATCAGTCTTGGGCCTGACATCCCAGGTCCTTGATGAAGGGCCTCTCAACCTCACGGGACTGAGTCAGCTCTCTGAGAGCTTCCTGAACACACCATCCCCTGTTGTACTCTCAGGGCCAGGGACCCCAATGGCGCCTCAGACCAACACTCCAGCCACAACCACCTCCACAGTCCCTGCCCTCTTAACAGCTGAGACCAGGGAGATGCCTCAGAGTGACTGAGAATAGTGCCAGAGACTGAGATGTTACTTCTTCACTTTATTTTTGCTTAAGACACTTTACTTGGTTCATTTTGCTTTTTTAAGCCCATGGCACACTGAACCAATGGAAGCAAAGAGGATGTAAAACAGAGAAAAAAGCTTGCCATCCATTGGAAAACGCGACGTACTCACTGCCTCCGTTTTGCTTCCTCTCTATCCAAACAGCATCCGTTTATTGACGTATCATCTGCTCCAAAAGTTTTGGGCTGCCCAAAACTTTTGCACAGAAAATTTATCCAGTTCGTCAGTTCTGCATCTGCTACACATCCGCTAGGCATCCGTTATGCATCCGTTATGCATCCGCTATATCCGCATGGCATCTGCTGCACATCCGCACAACTCGCATCCACACGGATGCAGGGAGGCAGCAGAACGGATGCAGCATGGATGCAGCACGGAAACAAAGCGTTTAAAATGGAAAAAACGTTCACAGAGGGGACCTATCTCGGATATTAAGGATGTCTAGAGGATGGATAGAGGATGCCTAGAGGATGCCTCGCGGAAAACCTATATTTCCTGTAAAAAGGGGGAGCAACTCATCTGCATCTCACTTTTAGAACAGCAGCCCAGCGGTGCAGACCTCTGCAGCCTTCATCTGACTCTTTCTCTTCCACAGCATCCAGTCATGTCCACCGTGGATTGCAAAAAAGTCCTTTCGGCAGCCACCATCGTTCTGCAACAGTGCGAAGCCATCTGCAGGCTCTGTGAACTCTACTGCGAGAAGAAAAAGAGGCAGCCAAAAAGAGTCTGGGTCCGAAGATGGTTCACCAGAAGAGCAGAGGACGGACTGTACAGCAAGCTGATGGTGGAGCTCAGGAAGGAAGACACTCGGGCATTCCAGAACTTCATGAGGATGCCTCCAGCCATGTTTGACAAAGTTGTGCAGCGGCTGACACCCAGGTTGACCAAACAGAGCACCAACCTCCGGCCCAGCCTGGAACCTGGGCTCAAGGTGGCACTCACTCTGCGCCACCTGGCCTCAGGGACCTCCTACAGGAGCATGCAGAACGGCTGGAGGGTGCCATCCAACACCATCAGCATTGTGGTCAGAGAAGTGGTGCAGGCCATCATCGAAGAATACAAGGAGGAGCTCCTCCAGTACCCCTCCACTGAAGAATGATGGAAGAAAGTTGCAGAGCAGTGGTATCAGAAGTGGAACTTCCCCCACACCGTTGGAGCCATAGATGGCAAGCACGTGGCCTGCAAAGCTCCAGCCAAGTCGGGGTCCACTTATTTCAACTCCAAGGGCTTCTTCAGCATCATCCTCTTCGCCATGGTCAATGCTGACTACAAGTTCATGTACATCGATGCTTCAGGCAACGGCTCATGTTCAGATGCCCAGGTATACAACGCCAGTGACCTCAAGGAGGAGCTGGAATGCAACCTCATCGTGGGCTTCCCAGATCCAGAACCCCTGCCCAACAACACACAAGATGTGCCCTACTTCATCGTGGAGGATGACGCCTTCTCCCTCACAACCTACCTCATGAAGCCCTATACCTCGAGACTCCTCACCCGTTAAGAGAGGATCTTCAAGTACAGGCTGTCCAGGGCAAGGCGGGTGGTGGAGAACGCCTTTGGCATCCTGGCCAACAGGTTCCAGGTACTCACCACCATGCAGCATTGCCCAGAGACCGTGAGGAGGATCATGGAAGCTTGCTGCATCCTGCACAATCTCATGCGCACCCGCTACCCAGTCTTGCAGAACAGGCTTGTGGACCTCCAACAAGGCAATGGGGACATTGGGCCTGGGGAATGGAGTCAAGGGCAAAACCTGATTGACACTGAGGATGTTCAAGGCCCCAACAGAGCCTCACATGAAGCGAAGAAGCAGCGCAACCTCCTGAGACACTGGTGCAACTCCCCAGCTGGAGCAGTGGAGTGGCAAGACAGGATGGTAAATGCTTAATGGATGCTTCCTTCAGCCTGTCTCATCACACTGATGAGATTGGGCCCTGTATGTTTGGTTGGCCTACAATGAACAGGGCGTTTAATAAAGAGTTGTGTTTATGTTGACATGTGTGGATAATTATTACATTATTATTGATAATAAAGGGCCATAGGTGTGGCACCTGGGAGGGTGGACCATACAGTCCCACTATGCTTGCACTGGAGGTTTATCTATCCCACTGCTATCCTAACCCATCCCATAACTATTTCCCATTCCACAGGTATCCTAACCCAATCCAAAGCTATCCTTACCCATCCCACAAGCATGCAAAGGCTTAAACCATTTCTAAAAGTTTCCACCAAGACTTTATTAAAAAAAAGAAATGAAGAAAGTGTGTGAATCATAAATAGACTTTATCAACAACAAGCTCTAAAACAAAAATGAGTCTCTGGCACTCACTCTTGGTCGCTCAGTGAAGGGTCCAGGTGCTGTGGAGGTGGCTGGTGCTGGAGTGCTTGTCATCAGCTTCTCCAGAAGCAGAACCAGCAGAAGCGCCAGCCCCAGAAGAGCGAGCCCGTGCTGCAGAAGCCCCAGCAGAACCAGAGTGAGGGCCAGGGGGTGGGATGGTAGCCCTGTCCCTCTTGCAAGGGCTGGCAGCAGATGGCTGAGGCTTGCTGTGCTTCCGCATGGTTGTTGGGTTGCTGGCTGGCAGGGAGGCTGGCAGGAACCAAGGCTGGCTGGAAGGCTTGCAGGCAGACAGGCACCAAGGCTGGCAGGAAGGCTTGCAGGCAGGCAGGCAACTAGGCTGGCAGGCAGACATGAACCAAGGCTTGCAGTCAGGATGGCAGCAAGGCTGGCAGCAAGGCTGGCAGCAAGGCTTGCAGGCAGACATGCAGGCAGGGCAGGCACCAAGGCTGGCAATCCGTCTTGCAGCAGTTCTTTCCTCTGAATGGCGACCTGCTTCCGAGCTGCTTCCATTATATCTGCGAGGCTGACGCAATGCATCCTCCCCGCATGCGCAATTAATGCCAGGCATCCATTAGGCTTCCGCTGTGCATCCGGTATGTATCCGCTTCATCCATTCCGTGTCCGCTGTGCATCCGCTGAATCCGTTCCATGTCCGCTTTGCTGAGGCCCCCCAGAAGCCCAGCGGATGTGCCATCCGCTCCCATCCGCTTCCATCCTTTGGCCTTCCGTTCCGCATCCGCTTTGCATCCGCCCTGCGTCCTCCCCACGTCCATGTTATCCGCTCCGGTTATGCAAACTTTTACCCCTTTTGAGAGCGGATAACAATGGAAGGAACATTTTGCTCGTCCGTTGTGTCCTTTTTGCATCCGTTGCGCAGTGTGACATGGGCTTAAATATAGTCATACAGTTTATTTAAGACAGTTATTAATAAAGGTTATCTTTGCTTCACACACTAGGTTCATTTTTTTTACTTAATATAGTGTTGGTGAAAATTTTGAAAAAATGGTTCAGCCTTTGCATGCTTGTGGGATGGGTAAGGATAGTTGTGGGATGGATAAGGATAATTGTGTGATGGGAAAGGATAGTTGTGGGATAGGTAAGGATAGTTGTGGGATAGGTAAGGATAGCTGTTGGATAGATAAACCTCCAGTGAAAGCATAGTGGGACTGTATGGTCCACCCTCCCAGCTGCCACACATATGGCCCTTTTTTATCAATAATGATTTATTCATTGATCAACACATTTCAAAATAAATAAAAGTCTTTATTAATGCCCTATTCATTGTAGGGCCACTCAACATATATGGCACAATGTCATCAGTGTTATGAGACAGGCTCAAGGAAGCATCCATTAACTATCTATCATCCTGTCTTGCCACCCCACTGATCCAGCTGGGGAGTTGCACCAGTGTCTCAGGAGGTTGCGCTGCTTCTTCCCTTCACGTGAAGCTCTGTTGGGGCCTTGTACATCCACAGTGTCTATCAGGTTTTGTCCTTGCCTCCATTCACCAGGCTCCATGTCCCCATTGCCTTGTTGACAGTCCACAAGTCTGTTCTGCAACACTGGGTAGCAGGTGTGCATGAGATTGTGCAGGATGCAGCAAGCTTCTACGATCTCTGGGTTCTCCTCACAGTCTGTGGGTGATGTTGCATGGTGGTGAGAAGTACCTGGAACCTGTTGGCCAGGATGCCAAAGGCGTTCTCCACCACCCATCTTGCCTTGGACAGCTTGTAATTGAAGATCCTCTCTTCAATGAGGAGGTATCTTGAACTGTATGGCTTCATGAGTTAGGTTCTGAGGGAGAACGCGTCATCACGCATGATGAAGTAGGGCACATCTTGTGTGTCATTGGGTAGGGGGTCTGAATCTGTAAAACCCATGATGAGGTTGCATTCCAGCCCATCCTTGAGGTCACTGGCGTTGTATGCCTGGCTATCTGAAGCTAACCCGTTGCCTGAAGCATCGATGTACATGAACTTGAAGTCAGCATCAACCATGGCAAAGAGGATGATACTGAAGAAGCCCTTGTAGTTGTAATAAGAGGACCCTGAGTTGGCTGGAGCTTTGCAGGCCACGTGCTTCCCATCTATGGCTCCAACGGTGTGGGGAAAGTTGCACATCTGATACCACTGTTCTGCAACTTTCCTCCAGCCTTCTTCAGGTGTGGGACAATGGAGGATCTCCTCCACGTATTCCTCAATGATGGCCTGCACCACTTCTCTGACCACTTTGCTGATGGTGTTGTGTGGCACCCTCCAGGCATACTGCATGTTTCTGTATGTGGTTCCAGAGGCCAGGTGCTGCAGAGTCAGTGCCACCTTCAGCCCAGGGTCGAGGTTGGGATGGAACGTGGTGCTTGGCTTGGTCAACCTGGGTCTCAGACGCTGTACAAATTTGTCAAACATGGCTGGTGGCATCTTCATGAAGTTCTGGAATGCACGAGGGTCTTCATTCCTCAACTCCACCATCAGCTTGTCATACAGTCCAAACTCCATTCTTCTCATGATCCATCCTCGGACCCACACAGCTCTTGAATGTCTCCTTCTTCTCCTTGTGTAGAAAAGGTGAAACAGTCTGAACAGGGCTCGGTTCTGGTGTTGAATGATCGCAGCTACCATAAGGACTGTGTTATGATCCATGGTGGAGAACAATTGATGATATGGTAGAGCAAGACCAAGGGTGAAGAGGTCTGTACATCTCGGCTGCTGGACTCAAACTGAGATCCAGATGATTTCCTCCCCCTTTTTATAGGAAATATCGATCGTCCATTAGATGTCCTTCCACATACTCTAGACATACTGCAGCCATCCTAAATATCTAAGATACATCCCATTTACAAACATTTTGTCCATTTTAATGCTTTATATACGATATGCATCCGCTTACATCCTTTCTGTTTCCATGCTACTAACACTGTGTGGACGTTCTATGTACCTTTTGTTTCCTCCCTCTTTCCGTTTTCAGCTGCAGCGGATGTGAGTTGAGGGGATGTCCAGAGGATGCTGAGAGGATCCAACGGATGTTTAACGGATGATAACGGACATAGAACGTTTGTTGCCTGTATATGTCGTGGATGTACATCGTACGCGGCGGAAAGTTCATCCATTCAAAAAGTTTTGTGCAGCTCAAAACTTCTTGTGTGGATGAAATCTCAGTGGACAGATGCTCAACGGATAGAGCATATGAAACACGTATGCAATGAGTACACAATGGATGCATAGCGTTTTCCAACGGATGGCAAGCTTTTTTGTCTGTTTTCCATCCTCTTTGCATCCGTTGGTGCAGTGGGACATGGGCTTTTCCAAACTCTTCAATTTCTTTTATTAAAGCAGTCCCGGTTTCATCTGGTTACTCTAGAAAAAATACTATATCATCAGAAATGCTTGTATTTTATACTCTTCTTTTCTGATTGTAACTCCCTCAATCTCTTTTTTTCTTCTAATGTTTGTAAACAGTATTTTTGAAGAGAGGATAAAGAGTAGGGGTGACAGTGAGCATCCTTCTCTCACTCCTTTATATTGAATTTTTCTGTTCTATCCTCATTAAGTAGCACACTGTCTGTCTGAGCTGAAAAAAATGTCGATGTCATCCTAATAAGATTGATCCCAAAGTACATGGCTTTTAGTTGTTCTTTTAAAAAGCTGCCAGTTTACATTATCAAATACATTTTGTGTGCCAGTGCTGCTTGTTTTTCTGGGTAAGCCTCATAGTATTCTGAGACATTTATTACTGTTCGGGTATTGTTTTTAATTTGCCTGTTTGGTAGAAATCAGTTTTGGTCAGTGTGTATAATTTTGTTCAGTATTCTCTTGAACCTTTCTGCATCTCTATAATTTTCTGGTTTGGTTCTTCCACCCAACAGAACAGACACAGACTTCAGAGGATAATTAGGACTGCAGAAAAAACAATTACTACCCATCCTGCCTTCAGTTGAGGACCTGTATACTGCACGAGTCAAAAAGAGGGCTGTGAAATACAGACCCCCTCATATCCTGGACATAAACTGTTTCAACTCCTTCCGTCAAAATAACGCTATAGAGTACTGCACACCAGAACAACTAGACACAAGAACAGTTTTTTCCCCAAAAGCCATCACTCTGCTAATCAAATAATTCCCTCAATACTGTTCAACTATTACAAAGCATGCAATACTGTTACTGTTAATCTTCTCATCACTCCGTTATCACCCATCCCCTCCCACTTGTGACTGTATGACTGTAACTTTGTATTTTGTATCCTTATGATTTGTATCCTTACTGACTGTTTCCTAGTATGATTTGATTGTTTATTGTACCCTATGACTATCATCAAGTGTTATACCTATGGTTGTTGACACTTGATGAATGTATCTTTTCTTTTATGTATACAGAGAGTATTTATACCAAAACAAATTCCTTGTGTGTCACACTTGGCCAATAAAGAATTCTATTCTATTCAGTCTTAAGTATTTTGTAATCAACATTCAGCAGTGATATGACCTATAGTTTTGAATTCGTTGGTGGTCTGTATCCTCTTTTGGAATTAAGGGAATGTATGTTTCCTCCCATGATTTTGGTAATTTCGCTGTCACCAGGGCTTTGTTGCATGCTTCTAACTTTTGTGTTTCTAATAGTTCTTGCAGTGTTTTATATAATTCCCCCGGGATCCCAGCTGGTCCTGGTATCTTGTTATTTTTCTGTTTCTGGATAGCCTCATTTAGTTCCATTAGTGTTATTTGCTTGTTCATCATTTCTTTATTTTCTTCTGAAATTGTAGCTAAACCTTTCCTTTTAAAATATTGTTGGATGCTTTCTTCTGTTATATCTTCCCACTTATATAACTCCTCAAAGAAGGTTTTCACAATTTTTTTTCTGTCTGGTGTTGTAATATGCCATCATCATCTTTCAACTGCTGTATCGATAGCGTCTCTTTTTCTTTTTTTTAACTTGTGCGATAATCATCTTCCCCATTTATTTGTGGGTTCAGAAAAATTTTGTTTCATCCTTTTCATATTTTGTACCTATTCTTCTTGCATCAACATGTTCAATTTATGTCTGACCATAAGTCTTTTTTCATTTATTGACTTATTTTGTGGTTCTTTTTATAATGCTATTTCCAGATTTTTAAGCATAATTTGCAATCTAGTTTGTTTTCCTTTTTTTCTTTATTTCTTTGTGCTATGTATGATATTGTTAAGCCTCTTATATATGTCTTTGTAGTGTCCCATAGATTCTGAATGGATGTTTGTTGTTTTCTATTTTCTCTTAAAAAGATCTCTAAATCCTTTTTCATCATTTTGGCATATTCTTTTTCTTTCAGGATTCCTTGGTTTAACATCCATCTCTTTTTACTATTTTGTCCTTTCCAACTTATTTTAATAAGGTTATAATGTGCCCATATGTCTCGTGAGATAGCTACATACTGATAAGAACTTGGGGAGGACAGTCTTTAATTGGTTTGACTGAAATCACCTGCAGCCACCAGCACTCCATCTGGGTAGGCCTGTTGCTGTTTGCTAATAGCAGTTAATAGATGACTCATAGCTGTAGTCGTATTAGCATGAGGAGGTATATATATTGCAGTTATTATTACAATATTAAACTCACAAGGCAGATAAATGGGATGGCATTTCACTGCCAAACAACTCCCAATAAGGAAAACAGTCAGTGTCCATTATTTAAATGTTTGTGCTCCAGCTGTTATTTAGGTAAACACAAAGCCCCCTTTCTCTATTTTTCTCACAGTCAATGCTTCTATCAGCCCAATATATTAAGTGCCATTGTAATTTGATAGCCTCTCCTGGAATGTAGGGTCAAGCCATGTCTCTGTAAAGACCATAACACAGCAGTCCCAAATGTTTTTTTCTGCAGAGAGATAGTAAGTTCCAGCCCCTCAATCTTGTTAAAGAGAGATCTAACATTTAAAACAAAAAGACTTGGCAATGCAGGCTTGTGAGGAAAATTACCTAAACTTTACATGTAGTCCAGTTCTACAATCTCGTTTCTGCCTATGTTTTGTTTGTCTCCTCCATTTCCTTTGCTCTCTAGCAGAGTAATCCACAATGTCAGTCTAACCAGCTCAGGTGGAATGTTGTGTAGATAGGGAACATCAGGCCAGCCATGGAACAGGCTTGCATAGGAAAAGAAATCTAATAAACACACCCCAAGACAAAAGCCACAACATACCAAACTAGCCAAAAGGCAGGAACTACAGATAGAAGATTACAAAAAGCCATAAAAAACTAAAAGAGATCAGAGGAAAAAAACAGTAATACAGGAAGCTGCCCCTTTCGCACCTCCTTATGGTTGCCTTTTGGCAGAAAGAAAAACAAACTGACAGGATGTTAGTGTCAAAACCTTATACACAAAGGGAGGGAAAAAGGTATAAAATTGGGAACTTATCATTCAATAGCTAGCTAGCCCCGGGAACGCAGGGACGTGTTTCTAGCCTTCCTGAGAATAAAAAAGATCCAGCTTTAAAGCAGTTGTCTGTATCCTTGCACCAGAGCTCTCCCAGCAGGAAAATTTGAACCCTCAGAGAAAGGTACTTTCAGCCTTTCAACAGTTGTAACTTGAGGCACCTGGTTCAAAAATACCAATTATAGTACCCTCCACTAAAACAATTTAATAAGCTTAAATACAAGTGAAATGTTTTTTTTTTTTAAATAATTGACAAGCATATTATAGGAGGCAAAACTTAGGAAAGAAAATATTTTAGAAGTTTTACAGCTAGTTTGACTCGACAGCAGTATATATTGCATTATGATATTTCCATAAGGAAGCTAATAAGATAGGTAATCATAAAAATCAATTTCTCCTCATTGTCCTCGTACAATGAGAAACATAGAGATTTTTGCCCAAATGCCAAGTTCTGTGTTAAATTAAGACAAATTGGTACAGATGTTAGAACTGGATGCCTATCACAACTGCCTGAAGTTCTATGATTCAGAATTTAGGACACTGAAGATATGTTGCAAAAATCAATACATTTGTCTCCAGATTTTCTTTTAGTAACCAAAAGGGCTCTACCTTCTCTTTTTTCCTCATTCAATTTTTTCCTCATTCAGTTCAACGAAGGCTATAGATGGAAAGCAGTTTCTAGGTTGGTTAGCCTTAATAAACATACTAAACTTAAATATAAAGATTGTTTGAGTGGTTTTCCTCTGAAAAGCAAGAAATGATGTCAACTTGGACAGCTCAATTTCTGAGAAACTCAAAAAATTTTTTGGAGAGTTTTGTGGAATAGAAGGTTTTCTAGAGAAGGGAGTCACTAACAGGTCCAACTTTTAATCAGTCTGTGGTTCACTAGAATGCTCTAATCACAGTGGGTTTTTTGGGGGTGGGGTGGGCTTGAAGGGGTGTTGAAATAATTGTGATAGGCTTTTGTAACTGTTCTCTTTTGGATTTAACTTCAGATTATATTGAGAATTGGTGCTTGTTCATTCATTCTGCCTTGATTATTCAAATATCATTTTATGTATCATAGTTGCTTAAGCCCCTGTCACACTGCACCAATGGATGGAAAGAGGATGTAAAATGGACAAAAAAGCTTGCCATCCATTGGTTAACGCGATGTATCCGTTCTGTACTCACTGCCTCCATTTTGCTTCCTCTCTATCCGTCCAGCATCCGTTTATGGACGTTTCATCTGCTCAAAAAGTTTTGAACTGCTCAAAACTTTTGAGTGGAAAATGTATCCAATGCGTCCATTCTGCATCCACTAGGCATCAGCTAGGCATCCGTTCTGCATCCGTTACACATCCGGTATATCCGCTAGACATCCACTGCGCATCCGCGCAACTCGCATCCGCTCGGATGCAGGGAGGAAGCGGAACGGATGCAGAACGGATGCAGAACAGATGCCTAGCGGATGCAGCATGGAGACAAAGCATTTAAAATGGAAAAAACATTCGCAGATGGGACCTATCTCAGATATTAAGGATGTCCAGAGGATGCCTAGAGGATGCCAAGAGGATGCAAAGGAACACATAGTGGAAAACCTATATTGCCTATAAAAAGGGGGAGCAACTCACCTGGATCTCACTTTCAGCCCAGCAGCCCAGCTGTGCAGACTTCTGCAGCCTTCATCTGACTCTTGTTTTTCCATAGCATCCAGTCATGTCAACTGTGGATCATAACACAGTCCTTTTGGCAGCCACCATCGTTCTGCAACAGTGCGAAGCCATCTACAGGCTCTTTCAACTCTACTACAGGAAGAAAAGGAGGCGGCCAAGAAGCATCTGGGTCCGAAGAAGGATCGGGAGAGGAGCAGAGTATGGACTGTACAACAAGCTGATGGTGGAGCTCAGGAACGAAGACACTCGGGCATTCCAGAACTTCATGAGGATGCCTCCAGCCATGTTTGACGAAGTTGTGCAGCGGCTGACACCCAGGTTGACCAAACAGAGCACCAACCTCCGGCCCAGCCTGGAACCTGGGCTCAAGGTGGCACTCACTCAGTGCCACCTGGCCTCAGGGACCACCTATAGGAGCAGGCAGTACGGCTGGAGGGTGCCACACAACACCATCAGCATTGTGGTCAGAGAAGTGGTTCAGGCCATCATCGAAGAATACATGAAGGAGCTCCTCCAGTGCCCCTCCACTGAAGAAGGCTGGAAGAAAGTTGCAGAGCAGTGGTATCAGAGGTGGAACTTCCCACACACCGTTGGAGCCACAGATGGCAAGCACATGGCCTGCAAAGCTCCAGCCAAGTCGGGGTCCACTTATTTCAACTACAAGGGATTCTTCAGCATCGTCCTCTTCACCATGGTCGATGCTGACTACAAGTTCATGTACATCGATGCTTCAGGCAACGGCTCATGTTCAGATGCCCAGGTATAAAACGCCAGTGACCTCAAGGAGGGGCTGGAACGGAACCTCATCATGGGCTTCCCAGATCCAGACCCCCTGCCCAATGAAATGCAAGATGTGCCATACTTCATTGTGGGGGATGACGCCTTCTCCCTCAGAACCCACTTCATGAAGCCCTACACCTCCAGACTAGAGGATCTTCAACTACAGGTTATCCAGGGCAAGGCGGGTGGTGGAGAACGCCTTTGGCATCCTGGCCAACAGGTTCCAGGTACTTCTCACCACCATGCAGCATTGCTCAGAGACTGAGGAGGATCGTGGAACCTTGCTGCATCCTGCACAATCTCATGTGCACCCACTAGCCAGTCTTGCAGAACAGGCTCGTGGACCTCCAACAAGGCAATGGGGACATGGAGCCTGGGGAATGGAGGCAAGGGCAAAACCTGATAGACACTGAGGATGGGCAAGGCCCCAACAGAGTTTCACTTGAAGGGAAGAAGCAGCGCAACCTCCTGAGACACTGGTGCAACTCCCCAGCTGGAGCAGTGGAATGGCAAGACAGGATGATAGATGATTAATGGATGCTTCCTTCCGCCTGTCTCATCACATGTGTGGATGATTATTACATTATTATTGATAATAAAGGGCCATAGGTGTGGCACCTGGGAGGGTGAACCATAATGTCCCACTATGCTTTCAATGGAGGTTTATCTATCCCACAGCTATAACCCATCCCAAAGGTATCCCTGCTCATTCCACAGGTATACCTGCCCACCCCACTGCTGTCTTAACCCATCCCACAAGCGTGCAAAGGCTTAAACCATTTCTAAAAGTTTCCTCCAAGACTTTATTAAAAAAAAACAAATGAAGCAAGTGTGTGAATCAAAGATAGACTTTATTGAACAACAAGCTATAAAAGAAAAATGACCCAAGTCAAGTGTCCAAATAAAGTCCACAGGTAGCCAGCCAGCCAGTCTCTGGCACTCCTCTTGGTCACTCGGAGGTTTGCCCAGTCTCAGGGGTGAAGGGTCCAGGTGCTGTGGAGGTGGGTGCTGCTGGAGTGCTGGTCTGAAGCACCACTGGGGTGCCTGGCCCCAAAAGGACAACAGGTGACAGTGTGTTGAGGAAGCTCTCGGACAGCTGGCTCAGACCTGTGATGTTGAGAGCTCCTTCCTCCATGCCATGGGGTGTCAGCCCCAGTACCGACGACAGATATACTGAGGCCGGACTTGGCTGTGGGGTGGAGGAAGGAGCAGTGTAGTGGGGCTGTCTGGTCTGCAGCTGGGTGAGGACTGGCATTGGTGGCATCTGTGGCATGGGTGGCATCGCTGTCGTCGATGGCATCATTGGCATGGGGGGCATCGGTGGCATCAGTGGAACCAGTGGCAACGGTGTCGCCTGATGACTCTGTGCCTGGACTAGGAAGGGCTGCTGCCTGTGCTGCTGGACCTCCTGGTAGCCGTAGCCCTGGTAGGTGAGGGCCTGTGGGAAGCCTTGGACTGGGAGGGACATCACCTGGGGTGGAGGAGCAGACCTGGACTGGGTGGGAGCAGGTTCCTCTGGATCTGGAGGGTTGTGAAGCAGCTCGGTGATCCGGTCCTTCACCACCTGGTACTGGGGTTCCACCATGTCCCTGAGGGTCTGGTTGACATAGGTGAGGAAGGGCTTGCGGTTGAAGGATGAGGAGTCGGTGTTGACCAGCTGAGAGAGGAGATCTATGCTGGTCCAAATGGTGTCCCTGATCTCCAGCAGGACATTGTGGCTCTGTCCCTTCTGCTGTCTGGCTCTCTGCCTTTCTGTGGAGGTGGAGCTGGGGGTGGATGCGGGTATGGCTGTGGTGGATGGAAGAGGACTGCCTCTCAGCAGGCTGCCAGAGAGAGAGGGTAGACAGAGGGGCTGCTCCTCGGTGGCGGATCTCACCCTCCAGGAAGCTGCACCTGGCCATGACGTAGGTCTCTCTGTCCATTAGCTTAACCGTGGCCTGGCCAGATTTCTTCAGGTGCAGCTTCCCGTACCAGGTGTGCATGTGCTTCCACCAGCCGAGGAGCACCTCCGAAGTGTAGCCCATACTTTCCGCCTTCTCTCTCCAAGCAGCATGCTTCCGCTTAGTGTCCCTGAACAGCCGGTGTCCCTTCCGCCACAGATAGTCATTTTTTCTCAACCACTCCAGCACCTCATCCTCGTGTTCCTCCTCAATGGAGTATTGCCTCCTCTCCCGTTGTTGCATATGCCTCTTCCTCCCTTTGGCAGGACCAGATGGGCCCTCATCAGAGGGGCTCCCAGGTAGTAGGGGCTGCTCCTCCACACCACCACCAGCAGCAGCACCAGCAGGATCATCATCATCATCATCATCATCATCATCATCATCATCATCACCAGCAGAATCATAATCATCAGCAGCACCAGCAGCACCAGCAGGATCATCATCATCAGCAGCAGGATCAGCAGCACCAGCAGCACCAGCAGGATCAGCAGCAGCAGCACCAGCACCAGTAGCACCAGCACCAGCAACACCAGCAACACCAGGATCAGCAGCAGCAGAGTAAGCACCAGCAGCACCAGCAAGACCAGGAGCATGAGGAGGACCAGTAGCACGAGCAGGACCAGCAGGACGAGCAAGACCAGGAGCACGAGCAGTACGAGCAGTACGAGCAAGTCCAGGAGCACGAGCAGGATGAGCAGGACCAGCAGGACCAGAAGCAGAGTAAGCAGAGTAAGCACGAGCAGAAGAACCACCACCAGGAGCAGCTTCAGTAGAAGCTCCAGCACAAGAAGAGCGAGCCCGAGCAGCAGAAGCCACAGAAGAAGCAGAGTCAGGGACAGGGGGCAGGAGGGTGGCCCTGTCTCTTACCAGGGATGGCGGCAGGTTGCTGAGGCTTTCGCTTCTTCCCCATGGTTGTGAGGTTGCTGGCTGGCAGGGAGGCACAAAGGCTGGCAGGCAGGCAGGCAGGCACCAAGGCTGGCAGGCAGACTGGCAGTAAGGCTGGCAGGCAGGCAGAGAGCAAGGCTGGCAGGGAGGCTGGCCAGGAGGCTGGGAGGCAGGCTGGGAGGCAGGCTTGGAGGCAGGCTGGCAGGAACGCTGGCAGCAAGGCTTGCAGCAAGGCTTGCAGGCAGGCATGCAGGCACGGCAGGCAAGGACTCTATGTATCCGGCAGCAGGTCTTTCCTCCAAATGGTGACCTGCTTGGGAGCTGCTTCCCTTTATATCCGCAGGCCTTACGCAATGCATCCCCCCCACATGCGCAATTAACGCTCGGCATCCATTCAGCTTCCGCTCTGCATCCGCTTCATTCGCTGTGCATCTGCTGTGTCCGTTCCGCGTCCACTTTGCTGAGGTCCCCCGGAAGCCTAGCCGATGTGCCATCTGCTCCCATCCGCTTCCATCCGCTGGGCTTCCGTTCCACATCCGCTTTCCATCCGCTCTGTGTCCTCCCTGCATCCGTTCCTTTCCGTGTTATCTGCTCCAGTTATGCAAATTTTTGCCCCTTTTGAGAGCGGATAACAACGGATGGAACATTTTGCTTGTCCATTGTGTCCTTTTTATGAACGTTTTGCATCAGTTGGGCAGTGTGACAGGGCCTTTACTCTGTTAATTTGCTTTCCAAAACTTTGTAGATTTCCAAAGACAGATAAAGCCACTTTTATTTTCAATCACTCTATATTGGATTGAGTGATCTGGCACTTTTTGATAAAGTTTTTCCATTTTGTTGAAAGATGTTGTATGGACGATCTGTTTCTTTTTTCTGATGTTCAGGGTTGCTGCAATGTGTTTGTCCTCATCTATGTCGTGTTCTTGCACAGTTTTCTTGTGGAAAGTTGGGTAATTACTTTGGTAATGGAATCCTTGGTGGATATTTTGATGTGGATATTTTTATAATAGATATGTGTTTCTAATTTACCATCACTTCCTCTGCTGATGAGGATATCCATGAAAAGTAGTATGTTGTTGTTTTCTTATCTTGTGAATTTTATTCCTTTGAAGACGTTGATAATTTTGTGTGTGTTCTCCAGTTTGTATATTTTTTATGATGACAAAGATGTCATCTATGTACTGAAGCCATACAGTAGGTTGTATGTGTGGGAGTGTTAAGCACTGTATTACAGTCTCCGCTATAAGTCTTGAAAGCAGTGATCCCATGCCTTTGATTTATTGATGCTTTTGATTTGTTCATATATTTGTCATAGAACTGAAAATATATAGTTAGGCAAAGGTTGATGTTGTCCATGATTCTTGGTGTTTCAATCTTGGTGTATTTGATTAGGTTGGGTATGCTGTGTAGCACTGTTCTAATGAATTCTTTGGCTAATTCTAGGTCTATGAAAATAAAGAGTATTGAGGTCTAAAATGAGACAATCATTTCTTATGTATGTATATGTTTCTAAACTGCCCATTTCCCTCAAGGAGGAGTTCTGGGCAGTGTACAGGATAACTGACATATAAAACATTAGAATATTAACATTAAATATTTTTTATTTAGAATATTAACATTAAATATTTTTTAAAAATTAAAATCATGAGATTATACTGTAAAATTTGAAAGAAATAAAAAATTCCAAGATGGCCATTTAATAATAATTAATAAAGGCAGAGGGAGGGCTGTCATGGTCTCATGGTCCCAGACAGCTCCCTAATTGCATGGTTCTTTGTGCCTTCACAAAAAGGCCACAGAATCCTTTATGGAAGGCTATTGTCATATGTTTGATATTGATGGAATATTTGTTACACTCTGTGAGATGTCCAAGCTTTTTGGTCAATTCTTTAATAATATTGTATTTTTGGGATCTCTGGTAATTAATGATACAGTTGGATGGAGATGGTATATCTGGTTTGTGTTTTGGGCCCCCCATAAAAGTTTGAGAAGATGGGTTCACTGCTTTTCTTTTCTTTTTTCTTTTGAATAAACTTTATTAGTCTTTTATATCTTTAAAAACCAAAAAAAAAAAAAATTATGACATTAATAGTAGGTGACATATCTCATATACTTCTATTAATAGTATATGACGTATCTCATATACTTCTATTTTGTGCTTATTTACAAATATATACAGTTCATGCGAATATAAACCTTTAATGTATAAAATGCTTACCATTAATTCTTTTCATCATCCATTTGTCCTAATTCAATCCAATCATACAATTTTCCCTAAATTCTATTATATTCAGACTCCTCTTTCTCTTGTAACATCAGGGTTAATTTATCCATCTCGGCACACGCCATTATTTTTTGAATAATCAATTGTTCTATTGGGATAGAGTTCTGTTCCCAACATTGAGCATAAGCAATTCTAGCAGCAGTTGAAATATGTAATATTATATATTTTGTATCTTTCCCATATTTCTTTTTAATCATCTCTAACAAAAATAATTCTGGTTCCAAATCTATTTGTTCCTTGAGGATCTCTTGTAACCATTTTTGAATTTTAAGCTTTCTGGGCTTCTAAAAAAGACCACCACATATGATGAAAAATACTCCTTTTCTTCTTGCATTTCCAAATGCTGGGTTCATGTTAGGATATATCTTTATCAATCTTGCAGGAGGCAAGTGCCATCTATAAAACATCTTATAGATGTTCTTTTTATATGAGGCCAATTTTGTTAGTTTATAATTTAAATTCCAAATATTCTCCCACTCTATCAAATTTATATTATGTCCAATATTTTGAGCCCAAGTTATCATACATCTCCTAACCACCTCTTCTTCCAGTTCTATGTCTAATAGGTATTTATAGATTTTTGTTATTTTTTTTAATCTGGGCCTGTTAAAATTTTATCCAAATGTTTAATTCTGAATATATTCCATAATCTTCTTTGGGGTTTTTTTTGTACCTATTTTGTAACTGCAGGAACACCCACCAATCAATATATATCCCTTGTTTTTGGAGGTCTTGGATCAAGTGCCTATGAAAGTTGTTGAGGTAATTCCCCGTAAGGAGAATGAGCGCATACAAGGAGACATATTTGAGTACAGTGTTTGAATAATACACACGCAGCACACAGATATACTGTACAATAAATGTAGGTTTTTACTGCCAGAAATGTTTAAGCAAAGTTCAAAACAAGCAGTCCAAAGTCATTCACTGGTAAATCAGTCAGTTTTCAATCCAGGGATAATCCAATAACAAAGTCCAGCGACAAAAAACAGTTCAGTATCAGACTTACATCAAATCCATGAATATTAGTCAATTAGAAAGAATGGCAAAACTCTCCAAAGAAGGAAAAAGAAACTCACTGAGACTTCTTCTGAGACTAAGACTAAAACTAAACAACCCAGGTTTCTGGGTCCATCTTATGGCCATTTGAGAAACCACACCCAACTACAATTTTTGCATTTTCTTAAAGATACAGTTTTAAAATGTCTATCCTGGTTTATATATTGTCCAACCCAAATAACTATTAGATGGTTTACATTCCTAACAAAAGTATTGTTTTTTTGTTCCTGTTTCCCACAAAAAGGCATGCCATCCTCTTTGCAGGTCGTGGTCCTCTAAGCTTAATGTTCACTTATTAGTTAGATTGACCCATTCTTTTATCCAGATTAACATTGTTGCATTATAATATAACTCCCAGTTCGGAAGTCCAAGTCCCCCTCTGCTTTTAATATCTTGTAGCACCTTTATTTTTATTCTATTTTTGTCTAATCAAATAATTTTTGCCATAATTTTATTAATCTCACTAAAAAATTCTCTAATTTGATGGGAATGGTCTGGAATAAATACAGAAATTTGGGTAATATGGATATTTTAATAGCTGCTATTCTTCCTAACAATGATAGTTGTAATTTAGACCATAAGTCTAAATATTTCTTTGTTTGTTGTATGAGTTTATTGTACTTATTCTCTTTTATTGTTATACATTGTGCCATCAGCCATATACTAAATATTTAATTTTATTTGTTATTTGTAGTCCCCTTACCTTTTCTAATTCTATTTTTTATAATTCCATTAAGTTTTTAGTTAAAAGTTTTGTTTTCTGTCTGTTGATTTTAAGATCTGCTACTTCCCCATATCTTTCAAATTCTCTGATTATCTCCTCCCCTGTCTCTATCAGATCCTCAATAAAGAACACCATATTTTCTGCAAAGACTTGCAGTTTGTATTCTTCCTTTTTGACTTTGGTTCTTTTATTCTGTCTAATTCACCTTAGTAAGGTCTCTAGTGACAAGATAAAAAGCAGAGGTGACAGAGGACAACCTTGTCTTACTCCTTTCCTAATTTCAAAATTCTGGATGTTTTCACCATTTATCACAATACTTGCCTTTTGGGTGGAGTATATTGTTTTTATTATATTCTTGAATTTGGTTCCTAGATTCATGTTATAAATTTGCTGTATCATAAATTTCCAATTTAGATTGTTGAATGCCTTCTGGGCATCCAGAAAGACCAGGACCACTTGTTTCTCTGGGTGAGCTTCATAATATTCCAAAATGTCTACTACTATCCTTAAGTTATTCCTAATATATCTACAAGGCAGAAATCTGTTTTGGCTGAATGGATATAATGATTCAATAATCTCTTCAATGTATTGCTATTATGGTCACAGATATTTTATAATCGGCATTCAATAAAGATATAGGCCGATAATTTTGAATTAGTCTATTATCCATGTCCTCCTTTGGGATTGACGAGATATATGTTTCCCTCCATGACTCTGGCATCTTGGCTTCTAACAAAACTTCATTAAATAAATCTTCCATCAGTGGTCCTAATTGTTCTTCCATCACCTGAAAAAATTCCCCTGGGAAATCATCCGGTCCTGGTGTTTTGTTATTTTTCTGATTTCTAATTTCCTGAATGAGTTCTGTAATGGTTATTTCTTTAATTAAATTTTCCCTCAATTCTTCTACTTTTAGTGGACTTCCTTCCTTTTTCAAATATTCTCTTATCCGTTCTTCATCTACCTCCTCATTTTTGTACAGATCTTCAAAATGTTGATATGCTATCTTCTTTTTTTCCTATATTGTGTGTTGATACTCTCCATTTTCATCCTGTAATTGATAAATTGTTCTTTTTTCCCTCTCTTTTTTAAGTCTATATGAGAGTCATCTTCCCAGTTTATTTGTATGTTCAAAGAATGTTTATTTGGCTGCTTTTAGATTTTTTATCATTTCTTCCTGAACTACTATATTGAGTTTGTATTTAATTAAAGATAGTTGTTCTTTAAATCTGATATTTTGTGGGGTATTTTTCAATTGAATTTCTATGTTTTTAATTCTTTCCTGTAATTTATTTTGTTGAATCCACCTTTCTTTGTTTCTTTTAGCTGTATAGGATATTATAATCCCCTGAGTGTAGGCCTTCATAGTGTCCCATAGATTTTGTGTCGATGTATGTTGTCTATTGTTTTCTTTAAAAAATAATGTTAACTCTTCTCTGAGTTTCAGAACAAATTCTTGATCTTTTAGTATTTGTGTATTTAAGGTCCACCTTCATCGTGTTTTTTTTCTGGCCTCTCCAGATTATTTTGATTGGACTGTGGTCTGCCCAAGAGTGTGGTAGTATTTCTATATCTTCCATTTCTCCTCCTGTTTCTCCACCCATCCAGGCCATATCAATATGTGACATGATTGATGTGAGTTGGAATAAAAAGTGAATTGTCTTTTTTCTGGATTCAAATTTATCCAAACATCTATCAAATTAAGTTCTCTGATCATATCGAGACATGCTTTTAGTAATTCTCTTTTCTTTCCTTTTTCCTTCTCACCTCTATAATCCTTTTTATGGTCTTCTATTGCATTATAGTTGCCTATAATACACATATTTTTTGCTTTAGTTCATAATTTTATTATGCAACTTTGTACAGAACTCTTGTTGATTTTCATTGGGTGCGTAAACTATTACTGTGTTTCTCACAAAATAAGGCCAGGCCTTATTATTTTTTTACCCCCCCAAAAAAAACAGCTAGGCCATCTTTTTTGGGGGGTGACTTAATTTTCCCCCCTTGCATCCTTGGGTAGGCAGGCAGTGATGGCTTGGATGTTGACCTCGGTATTGGTGGGGCACTTCGTATTGGGAGACCTTCCGCCATTATTGCTTTCCCTTCTTCCCATGCTACCGCAGCTTTTAGAGCAACACCACAGCATTTGGCACAGCCCCGCAGCACTTGGTGCACCTGTGGCTTGCTTTCCTGGCTCTGCACAGCCTGCCCGGCTCCAGTGTGGCCCTGGCAGGATGAGTGGGGGGCCCAGTGGTAAGGTGCTCGCTGCCTTGGTGAGAGCTCTGCTGCCGGACAGGAAAGCCCGCTTGTCAGTTGCGCTGGGTGCCCCAGGCTAAGCTCTTCGCACTCTGCCTAGCACCAGGCAAAGATGGTGGCTGGGCACTTCTCCCAGGGTGGGCCACTGTTGTGCTGTGGCCCTGGGAGATTCACCTCCCCATTTGAGGTTGGGCTGCCCTCTCAGGCAGGGAAGGCTTCATCATACCGGTAGTAGGGCATCATTTTTAAATTAATGGGCTTTGCCTTTGAATGATGCCCAGGAAGGCGGTGACAGGAGCACCTGAAGCTGAGTGTGTCCACTAGGCTCTGGTTGCAGAGAGGAGCCCTGGCTGGCCGTGCATGGCTGTGCCAAATGCCACATGGCTGTGCCAAATGCCGTGGCATTTCTCTAAACGCCATGGCAGCATGGGGAGAAGGGAAAGCAATGGTGGTGGAAAGTCTCTCATATGAAGTGCCCCACCAACACTGAGGTCAATGCAGGCAGCATCATATCCAGGTATGCAGCAAAAGTACTTCCTAATGGCAAACCCCCTCCCTGCCATTCTCCCCTCATTTTGCATGTTTAATGTAGGCCTTAATTTGGGGGGAGGGGCTTAATTTCATTTTATGCCTGTAAAACATGCTGGCACTTCCTATTGGGGGAGGCCATATTATTGGAGAAACATGGTACTAATAGTACCAATTTAGAGGGTATTACCACTTCCATCATCAAAATTCTTCCATTGGGATCTGCAAAGATTAATTTTGTTTTTATTTCCTCTTTGATATATATAGCTATTCCTCCCCCCGCCCCATCTGCTAAATTGGTGTAGTTTTCCTAATTTGGGACATTCTAAATATTTTTCATCTGCTTTTTGAATATGTGTCTCTTGTAAACATATTGTGTTTAATTAATTGTTTAATTAATTTTGTTATTATTCTTTTTCTCTTTATCGCTGAATTTAAACCATTTATATTAATTGATAGTAATTTCACTACTTCTCCCATCCTCTTAATTCTATCTGGCTCTTTGTTGTCTACTTGCCCTTATCTCTCTTTGTGTTCTATTTATTGCCTAAGTGCCCTTGTTCCTGTTGTTGTTCTGTCCCTTTCATTCTCTGATCTCTTTCCTTATTCTCTTGTTGTTGTTGTTTCTGTTCCTCCTGGCTATTGGATTTACGGTCTTCCTTGCTCCTTTGGTCCTCTGGTCTAACTAGTTGATCATAAAAATCTTGTGCTTTCTCTAGAGTGTTGATCTTTATCTTCTTTTATTCCTGTGTAGCAAGCATCCCCTCTGGGACCAGCCACCTGAAGAGGATGTCCCACTTAGTCAGTTGGGTAGCCAAAAATCTGTAATCCCATCTTTGCTCCCTCACCCTCCTCAGGATCTGCTTTAATGTCAGGATCTCTTTCCCCTTTCTTGTTATCCTCTCTTTCTCCTTGTAAACCTTATATGGACTTCTTTAGGCAATTTATGTCATCTAACATAGATTGTGCTCACTCTATATACATCATCCATTTCATTCAATATTTCATTCTTATCTAGCTGTCATGTTTCTGCTAGTACTTCAGCAATCACCAGTTCCAGGTTTTCTTCCTTGGCTTCCATGACGTTCTGGAACCTAACGTACAATGCTGCCCAGATCAAAGAGTACTTCAGTTCTTTATTTCTCATTTTAATTTCTTGGTTGACCATTTCTAATCTTTTCTTGGTTTGTTCCATTCATTTTCAACTTCTTTAACTTTTTAGGTTTCCCATTTCTTCTTTAATTTCATTTATATCTGCCTTCATTTCAGTATGATTCTTCATCATGATTTTCTGGAGCTTTAACATTGATTCTTGTAAAGTTAGTAGCATGGTTTGTACATTAATATTTGCAACTGGGCTCTGTTTTTCTAATGTTAGCATCCTTTCCATTGTTTTTTGTGTTAAGGGTGAGGCTGCCACCACTGAAGTTGTTGGCACAGGGATGACCTTCTTCCCAGTCTTCATTGTCGTAGTAGTGATGCTAGTTATTTCTTTTAATATTTCAGTTTATTTCCTTAAAATACTATAGTTATCCCAGATCACCATCAATTATTATGGGCCTCTAATTTCAAGAGCTTATCAATGTTATATTCCTAATCATTATAGCTCCGAGGAAATTCAAATTTCCTGTTTAAAGCTTAGGAGTCCTATAAATTCTTAATTTAATAAAATTCCCTTAATTTCTATTACTATGAAATATAAAATAGGTTTTAGAGAAATTATCAATTTATATAACTTTGTATATAATATGAACTCTAAGATACTTATTCAAATGGCCATAGTTGTCATCAATTCATCCACAATTATCAACAATAATTATCCCCCTTATTAATATTTTTAAACAGAAAGAATTTTTTTATCCAACTATATATATATGTAAGTAAATATATAAATAAATAGATATAGATGTAAGCTATAAATATATTAAGTATAAATACAATTATCCCCCTATTTATATTTTTAAATAAATTATTTATCCAAATGTATAATTATATAAAATAAATAAATATATCTAACTATTTAAATATAAACTATAAATATAATAGCTATAGGGATAAATACAGTTAATTAAGTACAGTTAATTATGTACAGTTCAGATTGATAACAATATTTAAACTCTAAATATCTAATCAAATACTCTTAACTTCTATAAACTATTTTTCTAGGTATCAATATATAATTAAATTTATTATTTAGTTATGAACATTTATTTCATTAAATATTTAAATCAACTATAGTTAAGCAGGGGAAAGAAAAAAGAACAACGAGAAGGAAAAAGTTCAATATTACAACAATTCATCAGGTATTGCACTCCTTGTATTTCCACCAGTTCAATTCTCTTATCTTTAAGGCAAAGTTGCTGAGTAACAGTTATTCTTCTCACTGGATGCTTGTCACTTCTGTTACTCTGGCCGGTTCCTTTTCTATCTTCATTCTCCTTAGCAGAGTACAATACTTATAGCCTAGTAATGAACATTTAACACAATCATGTCCTGTTCTTCTTTTGATCTTGAAAATGAAATGACCTCTGTAATCATATTAAGAGCAACTACGTTCTTTTTGCTGATGATGTAAAACTATTCAACACCACCAACAATACTGCTACCCTTCAAAAAGACCTTGACTATGTATCAGAATGGTCAAACAAATGGCAACTTCAAATCTCAACAAAAAAATGCTCTGTCTTACATATTGGCAAAAAAATTCAGAAAATAAAATACAAGCTGAATAGTCAAGACCTTGTTGATGATCCAAACTTTGCAAAGGACCTTGGAGTACTCATCTCTAATGACCTGAGTGCTAGAGCCCACTGTAACTAATATCCTACATAGCTTTTTCTCTGGTAATATTCCACTACTAACTAGAGCATACAAAACATTTGCTAGACCAATACTCGAATCCAGCTCATCAGTCTGGAACCCTCATTATGTATCTGATATTAACACAGTTGAGAAAGTCCAGAAATATTTCACAAGAAGAGTTCTCCACTCCTCTTCTCATTGTAAAATACCTTATGCCAACAGACTTGAAATTCTAGACCTAGAAAACTATGCTGCCTTCGGTCCGATCTAAGTATAGTATAAAATCATACATTGCAATGTCCTACCTGTCAATGAATTCTTCAGCTTCAACCATAACAACACAACAGCACACAATAGATACAAACTCAAGGTTAACCACACCAAACTTGATTGCAGGAAATATGACTTCAGCAACAGAGTGGTCAATTTCTGAAATACTCGACCTGATTCTGTGGTTTCTTCCCCAAATCCCAAAAACTTTAAACTTAGACTGTCTACTATTGACCTCACCCCTTTTCTAAAGCCCATGTCACACTGGCCAATGGATGCAAAAAGGACACAGCGGACGAACAAAATGTTCCATCCATTGTTATCCGCTCTCAAAAGGGGCAAAAAATTTGCATAACCGGAGCGGATAACACGGACGCGGGGAGGATGAAGGGAGGATGCAAATCGGATGCGGAACAGAAGCCCAGCGGATGGAAGCGGATGAGAGTGGATGGCACATCCGCTAGGCTTCTGGGGGGCCTCAGAAAAGCAGACGCGGAACGGATACAGCAGAAGCACAGCGGACGCGGAACGGATGAAGCGGATACAGAGCGGATGCAGAGTGGATGCAGAGCGGATGCAGAGAAGAAGCCTAGCAGATGCCTGGCGTTAATTGCGCATGCGGGGAGGATGCATTGCATCAGCCCCATGGATATAATGGAAGCAACTTGGAAGCAGATCGCCATTCAGAGGAAAGACCTGCTGCCGGACATATCAACTGCCTTGCCTGCCCTGCCTGCATGTCTGCCTGCCAGCCTTACTGCCAACCTTGCTGTCTACCATGGTGCCTGCCTCCCTGCCAGCCTTGCAGCCAACCTTGGTTCCTGCCAGCCTCCCTGCCAGCCAGCAACTCAACAACCATGCGGAAGCACAGCAAGCCTCAGCCATCTGCTGCCAGCCCTGGCAAGAGGGACAGGGCTACCATCCCGCCCCCTGGCCCTCACTCTGGTTCTGCTGAGGCTTCTGCAGCACGGGCTCGCTCTTCTGGGGCTGGCGCTTCTGCTGCTTCTGTTTCTGGAGGAGCTGATGACAAGCACTCCAGCACCAGCCACCTCCACAGCACCTGGACCCTTCACCCCTGAGACTGAGCGACCAAGAGGAGTGCCAGAGACTCATTTTTGTCTTATAGCTTGTTGTTAATAAAGTCTATTTATGATTCACACACTTGCTTCATTTCTTTTTTTTAATAAAGTCTTGATGGAAACTTTTAGAAATGGTTTAAGCCTTTGCATGCTTGTGGGATGGGTAAGGATAGCAGTGGGATGGGCAGGGATACCTTTGGGATGGGTAATAGCTGTGGGATAGATAAACCTCCAGTGCAAGCATAGTGGGACTGTATGGTCCACCCTCCCAGATACCACACCTATGGCCCTTTATTATCAATAACAATATAATCAATCATCCACAAATGTCAACATAAACACAACTCTTTATTAAATGCCCAGTTCATTGTAGGGCCACTCAACATATATGGCCCAGTCTCATCCGTTTGATGAGACAGGCTGAATGAAGCATCCATTAAGCATTTACCATCCTGTCTTGCCACTCCACTGCTCCAGCTGGGGAGTTGCACCAGTGTTTCAGGAGGTTGCGCTGCTTCTTCACCTCACGTGAGGTTCTGTGGGGGCCTTGCACATCCTCAGTGTCGATCAGGTTTTGCCCTTGCCTCCATTCCACAGCCTCTATGTCCCCATTGCCTTGTTCATGGTCCACAAGCCTATTCTGCAAGACTGGGTAGCGGGTGCGCATGAGATTGTGCAGGATGCAGCAAGCTTCCACGATCCTCCTTATGGTCTCTGGGCTATGCTGCATGTTGGTGAGAAGCACCTGGAACCTGTTGACCAGGATGCCAAAGGCATTCTCCACCACCCGTCTTGCCCTGAACAGCCTGTAGTTGAAGATCCTCTCTTCACAGGTTAGGTATTTGGAGGTGTAGGGCTTCATGAGGTAGGTTGTGAGGGAGAAGGCGTCATCCCCCACAATGAAGTAGGGCACATCTTGCTTGCCGTTGGGCAGCGGGTCTGGATCTGGGAAGCCCACCATGAGGTTGCCTTCCAGCCCCTCCTTGAGGTGACTGGCATTGTATACCTGGGCATCTGAAGCTGACCCGTTGCCTGAAGCATCGATGTACATGAACTTGTAGTCAGCATCGACCATGGCGAAGAGGATGATGCTGAAGAAGCCCTTGTAGTTGTGATAAATGGACCCCGACTTGGCTGGCGCTTTGCAGGCCACATGCTTGCCATCTATGGCTCCAACGGTGTGGGGGAAGTTCCACCTCTGATACCACTGCTCTGCAACTTTCTTCCAGCCTTCTTCAGTGGAGGGGCACTAGAGGAGCTCTTCATCATACTCTTCAATGATGGCCTACACCACTTCTCTGACCACAAAGCTGATGGTGCTGGGTGGCACCCTCCATCCGTACTGCATGCTCCTGTAGGTGGTCCCTGAGGCCAGGTGGCGCAGAGTGAGTGCCACCTTGAGCCCAGGTTCCAGGCTGGGTGGGAAGTTGGTGTTTTTCTTGGTCAACCTGGGTGTCAAGCGCTGCACAAGTTCGTCAAACATGGCTGGAGGCATCCTCATGAAGTTCTGGAATGCCCGAGTGTCTTCGCTCCTGAGCTCCACCATCAGCTTGTTGTACAGTCCGTCCTCTGCTCTTCTGGAGAACCATCTTTGGACCCAGACTTTTTTTGGGTGCCTCCTTTTCTTCCTCTAGTAGAGTGCACAGAGCCTGTAGATGGTTTCGCACTGTTGCAGAAGGATGTTGGCTGCCGAAAGGACTTTGTCACAATCCACAGTGGACATGACTGGATGCTGTGGAAGAGGAAGAGCCAGATGAAGGCTGCAGAGGTCTGCACCGCTGGGCTGCTGGTCTGAAAGTGAGATGCAGGCGAGTTGCTCCGCCTTTTTATAGGCAGTATAGGTTTTCCGCTAGGAATCCTCTAGGCATCCTCTAGGCATCCTCTAGGCATCCTCTAGACATCCTTAATATCCGAGATAGGTCCCCTCTGAAAACGTTTTTTCCATTTTAAATGCTTTGTTTCCGTTCTGCATCCATTCTGCATCCGTTCTGCATCTGTTCCGTGTCCGTTCCGCTTCCTCCCTGCGTCTGGGCGGATGCGAGTTGCGCGAATGCGCAGAGGATGCCTAGCGGATATAACGGATGCATAACGGATGTGTAGCGGATGCGTAGCGGATGCGTAGCGGATGCAGAACGGATGCATTGGATACATTTTCCGCGCAAAAGTTTTAGGCAGCCCAAAACTTTTGGAGTGGATGAAACGTCCATAAACGGATGCTGGACGGATAGAGAGGAAACAAAACGGAGGCAGTGAGTACAGAACGGATACATCGTGTTAACCAATGGATGGCAAGGTTTTTTGTCTGTTTTACATCCTCTTTGCATCCATTGGTTCAGTGTGACATGGGCTTAAGAGAGGGTATGCACACCCTCTACTTTTCTAAGTAGAGGGTGTGTGTAAGTGCACCAACGTGCCTACCGTCCCTGTCCTATTGTTTCTTTTTATTTTTCTTATATGTATCCATTTCATGTACTCATAACTATGTCTATACTTTTACCTGTAATCTTATAATCACTTGACTAAATAAATAAGAATTGTCATTCTTTTCTTTCCTTTTTGTTAGTTTCTAATCTCCCAGTATCTCTCCCAGGCAATCCGCTGCTCCCCAGTCTCTCTCCGATCGCTCTCACTTCCACCCATTCGCTGCTCTTCCGGAGCTCTGATCTGCCTTCTCTCACTTCTTTTGCCTTCTGCAACATACAAACCTTCCTTTAAACAGTCTCTGCTTGTCATGATCACTTTGTACACTCTCTGATCCGATACCTGCCACAGACTGTTGTCTTCAACAGCTTGCTTACTCCTCTCATCTGGGCTGTCAAAGTTTCAGGGCCGCCATTCAAAAGTGAATGCCTCTTGTGTGCAGGGCTCTGAGGGCTTCTCCTCAACATGGAGGGTGGTTGCCCTCCACTGCCCTGCTTCTCGAGTCTTCCCACATCATCATTAGTCTCTCCAGGATCCATGCACCCTATTGGGTCACTCCAGCACCAAGGAAAAGGGATGAAAATGGGAGCCCATTCTTCCTCGACTCTATTCATCCCAACATCACCACAGGAAGTCTTGGGTCCACTGCTTTTCATCTGCACTTTTCTTAAGTGATTTTGCCTTTCTTGGTGAGGGAGTTCTCTTGCTTGGATTGTCCTCTGCTTTGAGTTGGTTTTGTTCTTGTCTTCTTCTGGTCTGTGTATGATAGTTTGTCATGTGATTTCTTGGAGCTCTGTGGAATGTCCTTAAGTTTAAAATGCTCCTTCCAAGGCTGCTAAGAATTCTAGCTGATTAGCATCATCTATGTTACAGTTGAGGCCTTCTTTAGAATATTATTTTCTGTGATAGATAGTCAGTGGTTATGTCAGTCTTCAAGATCTTCTGCTATTGCTTTGCATCTTTTCGACTGTCATAAGTAATGGGGGGGGGGAAAGGGAGGTAGGAATAAGTTGGGAAGTGAGCTGGAGGTGTTACATTCATCTGTTGTATAAATGGGAGGGGGGAGCATAAAATAGAATTAGGTTTCTATTTCTCGCTTAGCTTTCTTCTCTCTGCGCAACTGCAACCCGTTATCAAAATATGCCAAGGTCAACGGACAGAGGCCTCATCATCACCTGAAGATGCCACATGATCATATCCACAACTTCTAATTGGAAGTGTCATTTGAACTATTGGGGGTGGGAACATTTCCATCACTTTCTATATGTGAATTGCGCGCCTAAATTCTCAGATTCAGAATTCTTTGGTTGCTACCACTTCACTTTCAGTAAAAGATATATTTTCTCTAAACTAAAGAGTCTAAGTATTTCTTTCCTGGATTTTGAATGGAGCTCCGCCTGACATTATTCTGAATCTCCTCCACCTGCCCACCCGGAGAAAATACCCAATTCTCTTCTGAGGGGGCCTGGACATCATGTCATCTTCAAATAGTGACCAGGAGGATCTGGGAGCCATTGGAGGCCAAGATTCTTTGCTGATGCAGGAAGCACAATCGCGAGCACAGCTCAGTCTGGAAGAGGATCCAGCTGTGGAGCCCAGATGGTCGGTGGGAGTTGGTTGGAAAGATCTGGAGAAGGACCCCCCCCCCCGGGGTCACAACTACCCACCGGCGTGGAAAAGAGGAGCCTTGGCAAGAGAAGGAAAAGAGGGAACTCTTGCTGGATCAAGCCAGGAAACTCCTGAATGAAGCCTTTGAACAACCTCAAGCTCCACAAAGGTATGAAGGGGTAGGGGAAGTAACCCCAGCCAGAAGAATCAGAGCAGCTCCCTCTCCCATAAATCAACCCGATCCAGCAGCAGCCCCGGGGCCTTCAGCGGGAGGTGTGATTCCTAGAAGGCGTAGAGCTCCTAGGCTGCCTCCGTTAGAAGTAAAATACGGAGGGGATCCCAAAGTCTTGGGATTTTTCTTAGCTCAAGTTTGGAGCCATATGGAGGAGTATGGGGAGGATTTTCCCTCAGAAGCAGCCAAAGTGAGGTGTGTTACCAGGGCTCTGGAGGGAATAGCGGCAGAGTGGATGGTGACTTTGCATAATGATAATGCTCCTCAGCTGCTGAATTATAACCTATTCATGGCTGCACTGCGGGCTTGGTTTGAGGACCCACTGGCGGAGTGCAAGGCCCGAATTAGGATGAAAACCATAAAACAGGGGCGGAGGTCTGTGGCTGATTACACTCAAGAATTTAGACAGTTAGCAGGCCATTTCCGAGGCTGGCCCCAAGAAGCCCTGATAGAACTGTTTAAAGATGGTTTAAATGAAGATGTGTACCAGAGATGCACTGCTAGAAGAGACCCCAATGACTTGCAGATGTGGTACCTGCTGGCAGAAGAAGTGGAAATTGATTTAATCTGAAGTAAATGGCGGGGAGGTTATGGGTGGAACAAGTTTTCCCCCTCGCACCCTCAAGAGGCTCCTAAACCTCAGAAGGGAGGAGTGGCGGCAAGACCCAACCCCTCAGCCTGCTTTCAATGTGGGAAAGAAGGTCACCGGGCTGTGAACTGAAGAGTCAAGTTGGAGCCAAAGGGGGTGCCAAAGGAAGGAAAGAAAACTTAAAAGTCCCCAGCGAAGCCTCGTGAAACAGCACTAAAGTCGAAAGAGACAGCAGAGGTCTCCACTCCCGCAGGAGAGGAATCGGAAGCCCCAGTGACCCCTGAGGAGGAGGATTCTGACTCGGAAGACGACTTCCTGGTAAGTCCAAGCATGGGCTCTATGACCATTCCGGTGAAGTTGAGGGTACCCAATTCAGGGGTCGAAGGGGAAATGCTAGCCCTGTTAGATTCTGGGTGCACCAGGTGTATAATAAACACGAAAGTAGTGAAGAAAATGGGCCTAAAGTTAAAACCTTTGAAGATGCCCATTTCCTTTTGCCAACTAGATGGATCAGTGGCTGGAGGTTGCCCTGCATGTTTTGTCATGGAACCTATAGAAATGATCATGGGAGAGCATGAGGAGACCCTGCATTTATTGTGGTCCCTGGGATGGAGCAACCATTAATACTGGGATTGCCCTGGCTCCGGAAATGGAACCCCCAGGTTAACTGGAGAAAGGGGTTGTTGCGCATACTCAAAAAGCAGCGACTGGGAGGAGGGGCCAGATCTCAGCCGAAGCCTGGGGGCCTAATTGAAATAGCTTCCACAAGTACTGAGCCCGTAAAAGATGAGGAGAAAATTCCCAAAGAGTATTGGGATTTAAAAGAAGTGTTCAGTGAGAAGGCCTCGGATGAGCTTCCGCGTAACCAACCAACAGACTGTGCTATTGAGATTTTGTCTGGGGTGAAGCTCCCGAAACCAAAGTTGTACTCAATGACCCCACGGGAATTGGAAGAGCTAAGATTGTTTATTGATAAAAATTTAGAACGTGGTTTCATTCAACCTGCTAGACCCCGGGTAGCGGCCCCAGTGTTGTTCCATGAAAAGAAAGATGGTTCCAAACGCTTGGTGGTGGATTACAGAAATTTGAACGCTATTTCTGTGGAAAACGTGTACCCCCTTCCTTTGATGAAGGACATGTTGGCCCATTTAGCGAAGGGAAAGATCTTCACGAAGTTGGATTGGAGAGAAGCATACTACCGGATTCGAATTAAGGAAGGGGATGAGTGGAAGACCGCTTTTAACTGCCCGATGGGTTGTTTCCAATTCAACGTTCTTCCTTTTGGTCTACAAGGGGCCCCAGCTGTATTCATGCAAATGATCAATCAAGTGTTACATGAACATTTATACAGGGGGGGTTTGGTTTATCTTGATAATATCCTTATCTACACGGAGACCCTGGATGAACATGTGAAGTTAGTGCGGTCGGTTTTACAGAAACTGTGTGCCGCTAAGTTGTATGCTAAATTGTCAAAGTGTGAATTCCATCAAGACAAAATTGACTATTTGGGATATCACATTTCATCTGAAGGCATAGAGATGGATCCAGAGAAGGTGCGTGCCGTTCTGGAGTGGGCTCCACCACGCACCAGAAAACAACTTCAAAGCTTTTGGGGATTTGCAAATTTTTATTGGCAATTCATCCCGACGTTTCCTAAGATAGCAATGCCCATCACAAATCTCTTGAAAACAAAAGGGGAAGTGAAGCCAAGGCCAGGAAAGCCGCTGGAGTGGTCCATGGAGTGCCAAGCCGCTTTTGAAAAGCTAAAACGACTGTTTGCTGCAGAACCAGTGCTGAAACACCCGGATATGGACACTCCTTTAGTGATTCAAGCTGATGCAAGTGATGTAACTATTGGAGCGGTATTACTTCAAATCAACGAGAAAGGGACCTTACAGCCTTTTGCGTATACCTCCCGTAAACTGTCTGAAACAGAGAGAAGATGGGCCGTCTGGGAGAAAGAAGCTTTTGCAGTTCGTTGGGCCTTGTTGACCTGGAGACATTTCCTGGAAGGATCAAAACACCCGTTTGAGGTATGGACTGATCATAAGAATTTGGAAGCCTTAAAAACACCCCGGAAGCTGTCCCCTAAACAAGTTAGCTTGGCCCAGTACTTCAAGTGATTCAATTTCTCATTGAAGTACATTCCAAGCGGGAAGAACTTCATGGCGGATGATCTCTCTAGACTACCTCAATATAATAGCATGCATCAGGAGGTGATAAGCCCAATTGTCTCAGCCAAACATCTAGCTGCCCCAGTGGTCACCAGAGCCCAAAGGAAGAACCAAGAAGTGGTCTTATCGAATGACCTTACCGAACAATTAAAAGAAGTTTTAAAACTGGACGAATGGTTCCTGGCTCATTCAAGTGACTATACAATTAGAGATGGTTTGGCTTGGGTGGGAGCCAAGTTGTATGTGCCACAGGTACTGAGGAGCCAAATACTACAACAGGCTCATGATTCTAAAGCAGCTGGCCATTTTGGATTTGTGAAGACCTTACATTTGGTTAAGCGGCAATTCTGGTGGCCTACTTTAAAGAAGGACATTGAAGCTTATGTAGCTAGCTGTCCGATTTGTGCTTCGGCAAAGAGACCTCCTGGTAAGCCAGTAGGATTGTTAAAAATTGTAGCTAGACCAACGACTCCCTGGAAGGAAATCTCTGTGGACTTTATAGTAGAATTACCCGAAAGTGGTGGAAACACGGTCATCTGGGTAGTGACTGATTTGTTTTCCAAACAAGTACATTGCATACCTTGTTCCAAGATTCCCTCTGCTAAGACGCTGGCTAAACTGTTTATTTCACATATCTATAGGTTACATGGCGTCCCGGAATGCATAATCTCTGACAGAGGGGTCCAATTTACCTCAAATTTTTGGAAAGAGTTCCTGAAGTTAATAGGCTCCTCCCAGGGGCTAAGCTCCGCCCACCACCCCCAAAACCAATGGGGCCTGTGAGAGGACTAACGCAGTGTTAGAACAATATATCAGATGTTACATAAATTATCAACAAGATAACTGGTCCGAATTACTACCATTTGCCGAAGTGGCATACAACAACTCCGTACACAGCAGTACTGGATTTACTCCATTTAAAGTGACTTCGGGACAAGATTTCGTTCCCATACCTGAACTTCCTCCTGAAAAGCCCAACATCCATTCGTTGGATGAATGGATAACTCAACTCCAACTTAACTGGCCAGTAACACGCAAAGCATTAGATGAGGCCCATCAAGCTCATAAGAAATTTGCAGACAAGAAAAGATCCCCACAGAAAGAATATAAAGTGGGTGACAAGGTTTTCCTGTCCACCAGATACCTGCAGACCACTCAAAAGTCAAAGAAGCTTGGTCCTAAGTACGTTGGTCCATTCACAATTGAATGGATTATAAATCCTGTAACGGTCCAGCTGAACTTACCCAAAACTCTTCGACGAATTCATCCGGTTTTCCATGTTAGTTTGCTAAAACCTGAACGTACTTCTGACCTAAGACCCATCCAGACTGACCCTCCCATACCAATATTGATTGAAGGTGAACAACATTTTGAAGTTAAAGAAATTTTGGATTCTCGCAAATGGAGGGGTCGACTCCAGTATCTTGTAGCCTGGAAACATTTCCCTTCTTCACAAGCCGAATGGGTTAATGAAACCGATGTTAAAGCCCTTAAGTTGATCAAAGCATTTCGTTCCAAGTATCCTGATAAGCCTTAGGAGTGTATTGTTTTGAAATTTTTTAATGATTAATAATTGTCTTTATATTTTCTCCTCTCTCTCTCTTCTAGGACTTCTAGGACTGATGATTTTCCTTTTTTCTAGGAGGGCCGAATGTCAGTCTTCAACATCTTCTGCTATTGCTTTGCATCTTTTCGACTGCCATAAGTAATGGGGGGGGGGGGAAAGGGAGGTAGGAGTAAGTTGGGAAGTGAGCTGGAGGTGTTACATTCGTCTGTTGTATAAATGGGAGGGGGGAGCATAAAATAGAGTTAGGTTTCTATTTCTCACTTAGCTTTCTTTTCTCTGCGCAACTGCAACCCGTTATCAAAATATGCCAAGGTCAATATCTTTTTCAGTAAAAGATATCTTTTCTCTAAACTAAAGAGTCTAAGTATTTCTTTCCTGGATTTTGAATGGAGCTCCGCCTGACAGGTTAGACATACTGATCATCCATTTGGGTTCTGTTGCCTACTTTATTCTAGGATTTAGTTTGAGTGCTTTGGTTTGTAGATTGTTTTTCCTTTTTACAGTGTGTCTCTGGGAGGTAGGCTTGATGGTGATTGTCAGCCTTTCTACATGCTCCATGTGATTATCTCTTTTAGTTGCTTCTTAAGATTTTCTGTGGTATGCTGATAAATATTTAGTTTGAGGAAATTTATTTGGCTTCATCTTGTTTGAAGAGTCGTCATTCAGCAATTATTTTTTCTTCTGTTCTAATTCTGTTCTAATGTCTAATTCTTGGATTCTGACTGGGCCTCTTAGAAAGGTTTTTGCCATTGCCCCCTCCCAAGGGCTGAGTGAGAAGGACTAACTTGTGGACAGCTAAGTGGACATGTGAATTTCTCTCTGTGGGAATTCCAGAATGAATTGCATTCATTTACAGTTTTCAGTTTAGTATTATATGGTGAATACAAAATGTCTGAGAGTGAAAAATATAGCCATATAGAATGATTTAAGTATCTATGTAATGTGATTAAATATTGAAGGAAGATAATTTGCCTATATTAATAGAGTTGGCTTTTGTCTTGCCCTCACCATGCTTAAGAACTCTTCAAATTAATTAGAAACACTCCAGTATTCACCAATTTAAAATATGTAACATAACTTTGCCCCTTTTGCCCCATAGCACTGTCATAGAAGATTAAAAATCAGGGGAAACCCCCCCCCCACAGGTTTTATCAAAGATTCTGTTTTCAACACAATTAATATCAAAATCTAGGAAATACCAACTTTGGATAGAAGAATGGTGCAGTATTATGGGTAACTTGTGTCTGATGTTATTTCTCAGGTATACTGTGATACATGTGGGAGTATATGCAGGGTGTGATTAAAAAAAGTCAAGGTTACAGAAGTACAAAAAAACAATTTTGATTGTACCATAACAGTCACCATCTTGAATTTTTTTACTAGATTCTTTGAATACCCCCTTTGAATACTCCCAGATTCCTTAGGATTATCTGTAGCCTAGATCTTTTTGAGATATCTGTAATATAACATTTATCTAAAGGACAAAATACAAAATAAAAATTCTCTCTAGAGTCATTAAACATCTAATTTGATGACAATGACAAAACCCATTGCAAAAAGATCTTGCCAAACTAGATCTGGGTCCTGCTTTAGACTTGATTCAAAAATATTTTTTTAGAGAAGATGGGAGCAAATGTAGAGGACCTGTTTGAACCTCTTTAAAGGAGCTGCTTCTCAGAAACACCTTCTGTCCCCATTGTACAGCTCTACAATCTCCCTTCTAAGAAAGAATATAGCTTTGTCCTTTGCTGTTTTATTGATTGGCCTTGAAGACAGTTGGGTTCCTTGAACCCAAGCTGATTTGTAACTCTGTTCTTTCTGTTTAAATCTCATCCAGTAGTATATACTTTTCCTTTTACAATAATGAACACAGACTTTTTGCTCATTTTGGGTGGTAATCTACACATGCTTACCTCTGAATAAGTCCTTCCGGCTCAGTGGCACTTATTTTTGAGCAGGCAAGTTTAACATTTCAGTGGCATTGTTCCACCCCCCAGTTCCTGCCCTTTAATGCCTGTAATTGGACTGTTTTCCAAAGCCAATAAGAAATCCTCTTTCTATCTGGTAAAGATAGCTTGGATCAAATAATCAAAGAGATCTGTATTTTCAGTGGCAAAGGAATGATAAGGATAAGAGGAAAGAGTTTGTTTTTGAACAATCTAATCTCTCCCACAGTAAGAATATAAACAGACTTTGTACTGTGTGAGAGAAGTCAAAGTGAAATGTTCATTTTAAAAAGAAAATGTATGGCAAAAAGCTGGTTTTCTGGCTCAAAATATCTGATACAGAAAAGTCTTTGACCTAGATTATGTTTGTCTTTAAGAGCAACTGGCAAGTTTTATGAGGAAATATCAGGTCCCAAGGGAAATCAGGAAACAATTGATAAAGATTTAGGATATCTGGCCTTATGAATTTCTTAAAATATTTGATCTCTATGAATTCACATTTGGATGTGATCAGTACTTCTTAGTATGAGAACTGATCATATCTATCCTTTTCATTCATGGTCCCCTACATTTTAAAATAAAATTTTCAGCTAAATATTCATGAATCAATTTAAAAATATGAATTATAGAATAGTTTTGTTTCTTTTAGTTTTTAAAGGTTAGTTTATTTTTTTCAGACAGATAAATTGGTTAAGTTGAAATGTATTTACTAGGTTTGTAATTGTTATCATTAAAATAAACTCCAAGTTTTGCTTAATATATATCATTACAAATATTTTTGTCCATTTTTTTTTCAGATATCTGGATAATATTTGAAGAAAAAAACAAAACAAATTTGTGCTGGTTTTGAAAGAATGTTAAATGAAGGTGGCCACTTGAAGCATAGGAGACTTTATTTGAGAGTGAGGTGCAGGAATCACCCAATCCTACCTGTTGAAGGTGGCCACAAATCAAGTTTCCAAGATGGCTTCTTTTACAGGAACATTCTTTCCTAGAAAGTGCACAATTTAGTCCACTTTCTGGGGAATTTTGGAGAGTACAATTGACCCACTGGAGAGGAAATGCAGCTGAGTGCCCTGCGGGGTTTATAATCCATAATTTTCCTGATTCAGATTGATGACCTTGGGAGTGAAGTGCTTCCTGAGAAGATCTATTAATACAACAGGAAACTCTATAACTTGAGGGGATTTTCTTGTTTGGGTAAACTGAGGTATTTTGCTAATTTCATCTATGTTAAAATATGCCTTACCAAATCAAATTAGTTTAAGTAATTGGGCAAGCTTTTCATTCTTTTGCTGGCAGTTCACTGTGAGGTTAGATAGGAAATAGGGATACGGTGATGTACTGTGGATATTTGGCAAAATGAATATGGCTAGAAACAAATTAATTTATCTATCCCCAATCTGTATGCATACCAATGCCAGTTTAAATGAGAGCACAAACCTGGATGTTCTCCATTGCAACAGGATCAGAAGTCCCATGAGGCACAGCAGTGTCAGTAAAATTGATAGGGCCATAACCAGACTATGATTTTGCAAGAGCATTGCAAAAGGAAAAACAAGCCAATATAAAAATGACTGAGATTTCTCAGAGCATTTGATGTGTTTTGGTTTTTAATGCCTTAACAATTAGAAATGTTGACACTTCTAAGAAAGATTGAGAGAAGAGGAGGGCAAGTGACACATGATGAGCCTGCAAAGATGCTGGAAGGATTATAGTGATTACACTAAGTCTACAGAAATTTTAATATGTCTGAAAAATTTTTGTGCCATGGCAACTATTTCTTTTTGACAACTTCTCCTAAAATTGCCTTCCATTCATCACCAGCTATATTTGAAGCAGTTAAAGCCATCTTCAGCTACACCAGTTAAAGTCGTGACTTCCCATGTCTCCCAATTGTATTTTTGGTATGGGCATGATCTGGTCTGCTTCATCAACAATGCTTTTGATGCCCAACGTCTACTCATCACTTTAGGCTTGATAGGAGCATGCCTTCTGTCAAAAAAGCCAGCACGCATAGGCTTCCATAATTATAGTACTTTAAGTGATACAGGATACCTGGATTGCATATTATGCCTGACCAGCACATTCTAATGTGCTTATTGGGTTTCTTTTTAAGATTTAGGACTTTTGAATGCACTAGTCTTGAATACGCATGGAGAGTTGACTTAAACTAGTAAATGGAACCTAATTCTACCAGTTTATACATTGCTGATTCTAGCACCAATTAGTCACATAAGTTAGAATGATCTGTTCTGGACTGCAAAGATCTGTCTGATATTCAATGATAGAAAAGACACAAAGAAAGTCCTAACTCTTAATGCCAACTAGTGGCCAACAGGAATTCTGCTGCTTAGTTCTGGTAGTCCTAATTCAAATGTGTAATATGATTGGCTTTACAGAATTACAGTAATTTGCAAAACAAAATCCCCAAAGATATGCACTGATCAGTCCCTCTCTAAGTGATCTGTTGTACAGAATGAAATATTTATTAAATGGAGGCTATATGAAAGATTCAAGTGATAGAGCCTTATGTCTTGCTTCTGTCCTAATTTTATATTAAGCAAATGTGCTAAAAAGGTTTTGCTAAGAAACCCTCAATAGGCATTCATCCAAACCTTACACTGACTGAATTATAGATTTGTTCCCCATAAATTAATGTCAAGCTAATGTTTTAGAAGACAGCAATATAAAGGTGTTATTGGAACAGAGACAAGATCATCAGTGCTAAACTATAGTAATAAAAACAAGGTCTCCAGTGAATTGCTTGGCTTAAAAGATATTTGGGATATAACGAAAAAAATAGCCCATATCACAACAAGGGGGAAAAATCAAGAACAACTGTGGTATCCAAAAATCAATATTTAGCAGATGGCAACTGATAAACTTTTCTGAGGTCAGAAGCAGGATCCATCTTGGAATGTGCTTAGATAGGAAACCACTACAAATTCCAATGGAGATCACTAAAGTAACCCACAGTTCAGGAATTAAAAAAGAATTATAGTGAGAAAATACAGTGGTAAAACATTTTTATATCATTTTGTATCAGTTGTATCCATGCAAGCACCAGAAATTAAATTCATTTCAAAGACTCTTTACCTCTGCTTATTTCCCTATATGTTTCAAATGGAAAAAATGAAAACAAACATAAATGATGATGATGACGCCCATTTTATTTTTGCTTAAAAAATAAAATTTACCACAGTATAATTGACATTATGGCAGTACCATATTGTCAGCACAATTTAAAATTCTTTATTTTCCCCTAGAGGCAAAACATACATTTTCATCCAACACTACATTGTAGTTTCAAAGGATGGAGTTTGTATCATAATACTATGATACAGATTTTGCATTTTATTCACATGGTAGTTACACATGGACAGATATGATTGACAAGTGGAATCCAGAATATTCTTAAAATCCTGGGAAAAAATATAACATTTATATAACTCTTCCACAACTCCACAGCTGTTACACCTCAGTATGTGAACTGCTGTATATTTCAAGCCATCCTTAATTAAATCAAAAATCAATTTTAGTGGTTTATGAGGTCATTTCTAGTTTCAATGGAGAAACTAGAGTAACTGCTAGAAATCAAAGTGACCCATCAAAGTCAAATTAAACTTAACATTATTCATCATAACCATATCTCATCTAATTCTCTTCACTTTATTTTTTGAGTGAGATAGATTGAAAATAAAAATACTTTATTTTTGCAAATGGCAAGTGATTAATTTCATTTCATTTTATTATGAATGGTATCAAAAGGTAATCAATTTCTCTAGATTTTCACAGATCTTTGATGAAGCCAAACTTTTTAAATATTTTTTTAACCAGCAAATATTTTTCACTACACTTTTACATTTTGACCTACTAAACTGATTGTTAGTTTCATAAGGTTCTCAACTAGAATTATCAAGTGAAAAGTAATGGTTTTTTGCCACATAGAAATGTTACAACTAATAAAACTAAGAAGCAAGTATTCTTCAGTGTAAAGTGCCCAATAATTGTCACATATCGCCTGAATCCATAAAATATGCCATACATTTCTGACTGTTTTTCAACTCCAAAACAGAATTATATTAATGTGTAACAGAAGATAACTGAGAAATAAATGTTACATCTATATGTTTACCACGGACACCTGTGATTCACTTATAATTTCCAAGACATCTATCTACCTTTAAGAGTTTACTGCTTGGTAATACGAGGGCTATCCACAAAATAGATAACGTTTTCATCTGTAGCAAGAAGGAGTGGAGATAGCACGGCCATCTTTGGTCTGTGTGTCCGCCGCTTAGCCTACATCTAGTCGTGCTAGTGGGAGGTTCGTATCATTGCCCGTTATTTCACAGCAAACATTTGAAATGTGTGCTGCAATTGAAAATCCCGTGAATTGTGAGGTGCAATCAGTGATAAGGTTTTTGTTTGTAAAAAACCATAAACCGATTGAAATTTTTTGGCAACTGTGTGAAGTGTATGAGGACAACATCATCACTGAAGGTGGAGTGCACCAATGGTGCATTAAATTTAAAAATGGATGAACTAACATTCATGATGAACAGCGGAGTGGATGTCCAAGCATTGTGACTGATAAACTGGTCACGAAAGTCGATGACAAGATTAATGAAAACTGCCATTTCACAGTAATGGAACTTTCACTTAGTTTTCCACAAATTTCATGCAGTTTGTTGCATGAAACTGTTGCACAAAAGCTAGGCTACCACAAATTTTGTGCAAGATGGGTGTCAAAAATCCTGACAGAAAACCACAAGAGTCAGCGTATGGCTGCATCATTGACATTTCTGTACTCTTATGACAAAGATGGAGATTCATTTCTTGATTGAATCGTAACTGGAGATGAGACTTGGGTCAAACATGTGAACAGCGAGACTAAATTGCAGTCTATGGAGTGGGGGCACACAAATTCCCCCCAAAAAACAAGAAAATGTTTGCAAACATTATCTTCACGGAAGATTATGGCGTCTGTTTTTTGGGATAAGAAAGGTGTGCTTCTTATCGATTTTCTGGAACATGGTGCAACAATAAACTCTGTGAGGTATTGTGAAACATTGCAAAAACTAAGAAAAACAATTCAGAACAAGCATAGAGGAAAGTTAAGCTCAAAAATTTTGTTTTTGCATGACAATGTTCCGACCACACACAGCAAATCGCACTTGAGAAAATCTTGCACCAAGCAACTACCAATTGTTTCTGAGGATGAAGATCTGGCTTGGAACACAGCACTTTGACAATGACGTGGAACTGTGGGCAGGCGTGACTGGCTCAAATTTCAGGCGGCTGAATTTTATGACAATGGAATTACAAAGCTTCTTCACCGCTATGATAAGTGCCTCAATTTGTTCAGTGAATATGTTGAAAAGTAGTATTTAAGTGTCACTTTCAAGTGTATATAATTAAAATATTTTCCTACATTTTGTTTTTTTTCTATTGCAAAACATAATCTATTTTGTGGATAGCCCTCGTATAAAGCAATCTGGGCATCATATCAGAACAGTAATCATATATATGTTTACCAAGCATAAGTGATAATGTATTTTCATATTGCTGTAAGTGGAACATCTCATGATGGTTTTAGAGATGATGAGATCCTGAACTTATATGAAGGAACATGGCCAGTTTATTTGGTAGTATCAGAACAGACACTATTGATTGAAAGGGAAATATTCTATAGCCAATGCAAGGCAGAAAAACTCAACAACAATTTATGTCACAAACCATTTTATTTATACAGTGTATGCACAATGAAGTTTGTTGCTTGCTTATAGCAGGTGAGTAGTAGACTATGACTTGCAAATCTTGCACACCCTTCCCCCCCCCCCAAAAAAAAGATACAAAACTTTATCAGTAAAAATCACTGGTCAAGCAAACAAACTCCTAGACAACTCTGTCACTTGTTGGGTCATCTGCTGAGACAAAGATAGTACATCTGATATGACCAGAATATAATGTAAACTTAAGACTAACCATATTTTCTTAAGCAAATTCCAAGTGGTCCCAGGATCACCCAAGAAGACTATATATTAAAAATAGAAAAATTACCATGTTTCCCAAAATAAGACCTATCCCAAAAATAAACCCTAGTTTGATTTTTACATATGTGCCCGATATAAGCGTGAGTCAATCCTGAGCTCATTTATTGGCTGAAGGGGTCTTTCCTGATGGCCTCTGATGGTGAAATGAAGTCAGGGGACACTGCACACATCAATCCAGAGCTCATTTCTCATCTGCAGAGACCTTTCCTGAAGGCCTCTAATGGTGAAACAAAATTGGGGGTGTTGCCTACAAGTGGTCACAAAAGAAGTGGGCCAACAGTGGGCTCCTGCTGAGCAGGGCTGTCAGTGCCAATTCCTTGAGGTGAGTCAGTGGAAGACAATCCTGACAAAAAAAGAATTGTAAAAAAAAGTGTAAGACCAGGTCTTTTTTTCAGGGAAACACGGTATTTGTATTGGCAAATGAACTTCAATAGTAAGTCAATGTTTATCTATGATCACAGGCAGACAAAAAAGCAGTGAGGACAGGACTGATTTTTTTTTATTTCATGCAGGCTTTCCCATTGACCTTGCAATAACAACTTTGCAAATAAAATCAGTCTAAACCCTATGGAGATTTCAGTTCTACACATGAGCATTGGGTTCTGGGTTTTTAATGCATTCTTTAAGTTAGCAAATTTTAGGTATCTTGATTTAAAAATTGCCATGGTATTATCCACCATTTCAGCCAACCTGTGGGTATGAACAGATAAACACAGGAGTTTTAGTAATATTTAGATAAAAGATAGTTGTGCTCAGGAAACTTTCTTGGATCAGTATTAGGTTATTCCCCAATGGTGGCCAATTTTAGAAGCTCAGCTGAACTACTAGCATGCTGGTATAATCCAAATGGCAGAAAAAGGAAGAGGATTTTTTTTCAACAGAATTCTGTAGAACTTATGGGGAAAACTCCTTGTTAACTTTTTCCAAGCTCTTGAGGTTCCATTGTCCAAAGAGAACTTTTAAGGGGAAATCTGTCTTAATTTGGAAAGACTATCAAGTGTTTCTTCTTCTGTCCCCCAAAGGACAAATGAGGACACAATGTGACACTGCTTAAATCACTGGTCTTAGGAGAGTTCAGAAGATTAATCCTTCCTTTCTTTATTCAAGGCAGTATTGGTGTCCTGAAAGGGAAGGTTCTAGAATGTTGACATCCATACCACTTATCAGAAAAAGATAAATATGATATGAAAGAAAGAATTTAGATAATACCCTTACACAAGACACGATGGGGGAGATCATCTGTGATACTTCAGAGGACTCAGGTTTAGTAAGAATGCTATGAAGTTATCTTGTAATACATCTTACAGAGTGGAAAAAAATAATCCGTATGAATTTAGTTATTTTCTTCAGGAATTGATTGGGAATGAAAATAAAATTGCCAGCAAAACCCACAATTGTCTGATAATTTTGGACGAATAGTTGAAAATATTTTTATGTGACTTAAAAGACACTAACAAAATTAGATTTGTGAAATTCTATTTGTGGGGGAATAAACATGCATATATTCACTAGATTGTACTAAAAACAGAAATGACCACTGTACATTTTCAAGCTACAAACTGATAAACAGAATGTTCCTTATACTATGAAATTGGCTGTCTTCCATTTTGTGAATTGTTACAGTAATTACTCTGAATCAGTGAAAAGTTGGTCCATTTATAAATCTTAGTTGAGATTGCTTTGTAAGAAACAATATCGAGTGAGCAAAGTCAATTGTTCAAAACTCCCTTTTCTGCTGACTCTGAAGAAATGATTAAAAGAAAACTGCAATTGCTAAGGCTTCATTCTTTCTAAAACTAAATATAAAACCAAACTGTAAGGTGTGTCAATATGAGTTCGAAGAATAGTTGTTAAATTCAAAGCCCAAATGAATTTAGATACACCTCTAATTTCAATCAGCTGGGATTCACAAGGGAGCAGGCATTTTGCTGATCTTGGATTTGCACATGAATTAGCATTGAAATATTCCTGTTCCTGTCTTAATGAGAAGTTGATAGCACTGGTACACTTAGGAAAAATATGTACAAGCTCTCCTCTCCTCTCCCTCCTTCCACTTCCCCCATCCATGTGCTGAAATGATTCCCAAAGCAAACTGAACTACTCTTCAAGCAATCTGCCATATTTTTAAGATGTTTTAGAGTCTATATCAGTCACTTTTGGGTCCTCTCAGTTCTCAGCCTTTGTTACATCATATATACCATTACCATCAATCATATTAAATTATCCCCATTTTAAATAATACTATACCCCTCACAGCTACTCTTATTGTTCATCAAACTTTTCCCAAGTTTTAACTTTTCTATCTTATTAAAATTAGATACAGCTTGGGGAAAAAAGGTCCTTTTAAATTATCTCTCTGCCATTCCTTAAACTGTATTTTTAGCACCCAAATGGAATTACTAAGATAAGTAGAGGTATGCCAGTTTTTTTTTTAATACGCTGTTTCAGGCTATTATTCTTTTGAAGGAGAAAAAACAATAATGCATTGTATTTCATCTCTTGGCAGCAATTCGAATAGATAACTAACTCAACAGATAACTCAGAACTAGACCCTCTGTGTTTGATCCATTCTCAATCTAGTTCAGAGGAAGGTTGCTATAGGATTAACACTGGAGGTAAGCAAAGTAGCTTGGTTATCTTAGCTCTTGGAGGAAAGGTAGGATATACACCTAACAGCAGTTACAATTATGAAGCTCCTCCCTTCTTTAAAACCAGCAAGTTTTTCTTTAATTATGCAAAAAGACTGCCCTCAGAAGCATTTTGGTAAAATGGATGAATCTTGTCTGCTATATTCTACATGATGAAAAACTTAATATGTGTAAATCACATTGTGAAATTTATAGTATTCAATAAAATATTTATAGAAGCAGACCTTATGAATACTTGGTTAAAATAAGTTCCAGGTTTGGGTGAATGGAGGATGATATTTAATGTTTATCTCCATCTTTGTGTATTTATATCCATGACAAAAAATAAGTAAAACAAAACAAAAAGAGTGGTTTAAAAATCCAGTAAAAGTCATTCAGGACTCCATGTTTGTATTTGATACATGTAGCTGAACAGTTGGAGAGCAAGTTTGAAAGTATTTTATGTGGTAAATAAGACTTTTGTCAAACATTGCATTGAACAGCGGGTGGACTGAAGTGATAAAAAAATGGCCTCTTCTAACTCTGGCTTTTTCTGTCATTTCAAATGCTTGTTTAAGCCCATGTCACACTGGCCAACAGATGCAAAAAGGACACAGCGGCCGAGCAAAATGTTCCATCCGTTGTTATCCACTCTCAAAAGGGGCAAAAATTTGCATAACCGGAGCGGATAACACGGACGCGGGGAGGATACAGGGCGGATAGAAAGCGGATGCGGAATGGAAGCCAAGCGGATGGAAGCGGATGGGAGTGGGTGGCACATCCGCAGGGCTTCCGGGGGGCCTCAGCAAAGCGGATGCAGAATGGAAAGAGCGGAAGCAGAGCGGACGCCGAACGGATGAAGCAGATGCACAGCGGAAGCCTAGCAGATGCACAGCGGAAGCCTAATGGATGCCTGGCATTAATTGCGCATGCGGGGAGGATGCATTGCGTCAGCCCCATGGATATAACGGAAGCAGCTCAGAAGCAGGTCGCCATTCAGAGGAAAGACCTGCTGCCGGATGGATTGGCTGCCTTGCCTGCCCTGCCTGCATGTCTGCCTGCCAGCCCTGCTGCCAGTCTGCCTGCAAGCCTTGCTGCCAGCCGGTCTGCCTGCCAGCCTTGCTGCCTGCCTTCCTGCCAGCCTTGGTTCATGTCTGCCTGCCAGCCTTCCTGCCAGCCTTGGTTCATGTCTGCCTGCCAGCCTTCCTGCCAGACTTCCTGCCTGCGTTGGTTCATGTCTGCCTGCCAGCCTTGGTGCCAGCCTTGGTGCCAGCCTCCCTGCCAGCCTCCTTGCCAGCCTCCCTGCCAGCCTCCTTGCCAGCCTTTCTGCCAGCCTTGGTTCCTGCCAGCCTCCCTGCCAGCCAGCAACCCCACAACCATGCAGAAGCACAGCAAGCCTCAACCATCTGCTGGCAGCCCTGGCAAGAGGGACAGGGCTACCATCCCGCCCCCTGGCCCTCACTCTGGTTCTGCTGGGGCTTCTGCAGCATAGGCTCTCTCTTCTGGGGCTGGTGCTTCTGCTGCTTCTGCTTTTGGGGGAGCTGATGACAAGCACTCCAGCACCATCCACCTCCACAGCACCTGGACCCTTCACCCATAAGACTGAGCGACCAAGAGGAGTGCCAGAGACTCATTTTTGGTTTATAGCTTATTGTTAATAAAGTATATTTTTGATTCATACACTTGCTTCATTTCTTTTTTTTAATAAAGTCTTGCTGGAAACTGTTAGAAATGGTTTAAGCCTTTGCATGCTTGTGGGATGGGTAAGGATAGCTTTGGGATGGGTTAGGATACCTGTGGGATGGGTAATAGCTGTGGGATGGGTTAGGATAGCAGTGGGATAGATAAAACTCCAGTGCAAGCATAGTGGGACTGGATGGTCCACCCTCCCAGGTGCCACACCTACGGCCCTTTATTATCAATAATAATGTAATAATTATCCACACATGTCAACATAAACACAACTCTTTATTAAACGCCCTGTTCATTGTAGGCCAACCAAACATACATGGCCCAATCTCATCTGTGTGATGAGACAGGCTGAAGGAAGCATCCACTAAGCATCTACCATCCTGTCTTGCCACTCCACTGCTCCAGCTGGGGAGTTGCACCATTGTCTCAGGAGGTTGCGCTGCTTCTTCGCTTCATTTGAGGCTCTGTTGGGGCCTTGAACATCCTCAGTGTCGATCAGGTTTCACCCTTGCCTACATTCCCCAGGCTCCATGACCCCATTGGCTTGTTGGAGGTCCACGAGCCTGTTCTGCAAGACTGGGTAGCGGGAGCGCATGAGATTGTGCAGGATGCAGCAAGCTTCCACGTTCCTCCTCACGGTCTCTGGGCAATGCTGCATGGTGGTGAGAAGTACCTGGAACCTGTTGGCCAGGATGCCAAAGGCCTTCTCCACCACCCGCCTTGCCCTGGACAGCCTGTAGTTGAAGATCCTCTCTTCACAGGTGAGGAGTCTGGAGGTGTAGGGCTTCATGAGGTAGGTTGTGAGGGAGAAGTCGTCATCCCCCATGATGAAGTAGGGCACATCTTGTGTGTCGTTGGGCAGGGGTTCTGGATCTGGGAAGCCCACGATGAGGTTGCGTTTCAGCCCCGCCTTGAGGTGACTGGCATTGTATACCTGGGCATCTGAAGATGAGCCGTTGCCTGAAGCATCGATGTACATGAACTTGTAGTCAGCATCGACCATGGCAAAGAGGATGATGCTGAAGAAGCCCTTGGAGTTGAAATAAGTGGACCCCAACTTGGCTGGAGATTTGCAGGCCACATGCTTCCCATTTATGGCTCCAATGGTGTGGGGGAAGTTCCACTTCTGATACCACTGCTCTGCAACTTTCTTCCATCCTTCTTCAGTGGAGGGGTACTGGAGGAGCTCCTCCTTGTATTCTTCGATGATGGCCTGCACCACTTCTCTGACCACAATGCTGATGGTGTTGGATGGCACCCTCCAGCCATTCTGCATGCTCCTGTAGGTGGTCCCTGAGGCCAGGTGGCGCAGAGTGAGTGCCACCTTGAGCCCAGGTTCCAGGCTGGGCCAGAAGTTGGTGTTTGCCTTGGTCAACCTGGGTGTCAGGCGCTGCATAACTTTGTCAAACATGGCTGGAGGCATCCTCATGAAGTTCTGGAACGCCTGAGTGTCTTCGCTCTTGAGCTCCACCATCAGCTTGTTGTACAGTCCGTCCTCCGCTCTACTGGCGAACCATCTTCGGACCCAGACTCTTTTTGGGTGGCTCCTTTTCTTCTTGCAGTAGTGTTCACAGAGCCTGCAGATGGCTTCGCACTGTTGCAGAATGATGGTGGCTGCCGAAAGGACTTTGTTACAATCCACGGTGGACATGACTGGATGCTGTGGAAGAGGAAGAGACAGATGAAGGCTTCAGAGGTCTGCACCGCTGGGCTGCTGTTCTGAAAGTGCGATGCAGGTGAGTTGCTCCCCCTTTTTATTGGCAGTATAGGTTTTCCGCTAGGCATCCTCTAGGTATCCTCTAGGCATCCTGTAGACATCCTTAATATCTGAGATAGGTCCCCTCTGCGAATGTTTTTTCTGTTTTAAACGCCTTGTTTCCATGCTGCATCCACTAGGCATCCGTTCTGCATCCGTTCTGAGTCCGTTCCACTTCCTCCCCGCATCCATTTACTGCTGGAGCGGATGGAGTTGCGCAGATGCGTAGCGGACACCTAGCGGATATAGCGGATGCGTAACGGATGCGTAACGGATGCGTAACGGATGCGTAGTGGATGCATAGCAGATGCAGAACAGATGAACTGGATACATTTTCCGCGCAAAAGTTTTAGGCAGCCCAAAACTTTTGGAGCGGATGAAAGCTCCATAAATGGATGCTGGACGGATAGAGAGGAAGCAAAACGGAGGCAGTGAGTACAGAACGGATACATCGCGTTAACCAATGGATGGCAAGGTTTTTTGTCCGTTTTACATCCTCTTTTCATCCGTTGGTTCAGTGTGACATGGGCTTTAAGTTCAGCCAGATGAAGACTGTGCACATTTACTTGAGAGTACATGTCACTCAACTCAATGGAATGAGCTTTGGAGTAAACATGCATAAGACACTAAAAAATGTTGGAATTTTGCTAAGAAATTACCAGTCCTATTCTCCAGTGACACTGTGTGGAGATTTACTTTTGTACAAAGTAAGATAACAATGTTACTTTTAGATATAACATTGCTTTTCGTATAATACTTCCAAGAAACAAAATAAAAAGAGTACTGATGCCTTCTTGCAAATGCCAAACAAAGGAATCACTCCAGAATGCTCACTCAAGGAAGGAATGTCTAGGCTTACATTTGGGACACCTTATATAAAGATGCAACTCCCAAAGGAATCTATAATGTCGGAAAGGTGAAAAAAAATAGAAAAAGAAGATTATGATAGAAGAAGAAGAAAGATGAACCTGACTAGAATGCAATGTAAAAAAGAAAGATTATCCAGAAAGATCTTCCTGGATATGATCAATCTATATGGTTGCTGAAAGCAGACACTGACTTGAAGGCACATGAGTGACATAGTCTAATCTGGAATCAAATTGTCAAATTTCTTAGAGGTCTTGTTCTACTACTGGTTGATTTTACAATTTAACTTTACTAATAAAATACCATTGTGGACTGTTCTTTACCATTGTAAACCCTACCTTCTTATCCCTATGCAGCAAAATGCTGGCACTTACTAGATTTATAAAGAGTTTTATCTGAAATATGCTAATGATTTGTATCCAGCTGTTACAGATAGATCACCTGGGATTTCAGTTATTTATTTTATCAAATGTATATGTTGCCCATTTCATTATCCAGAGCAGCTCTGGATGGCTTACAATAAAATAAATAAAATATGTTTTTTTAAAAAAAAAATTAAACAAGAATTAGATAAAGATTAAGAACCAATATTACAAATGGTGCAGAGGTAGCATCTTCTCTATCACTCCACCAGCCACCTCCATCAGGCCCCAATCCAACCAAAAAAGCCAAATTAGATCCTACTGGAAGGCCAGAAAGAGGTATGGGGGGATGGATCTCACTTCTAGCATCAATATGTTTCAAAGGATGGAATCCAAGACAGAAAAGGATCTTTTCCTAGGCCCTACCAGCTAGAATTTATTTACAGATGGAGTCTACAGCATACCTCTTCAGCTGAAGCAAGCAGGGGCAATTCCATTGGGTTGATATATATTCCTTAGATATGCTGACCCCAGGCCATGAAGGACTTTAAAGTGATAAGCCCTACCTGATAGATATAGAAGCAAACTAGCAGCTTCTCCAATATGCACAATAGCAGTCTCACATGGACATCCTAGTAGCCTGCAGAACTGACCATATTGTTGCATTCTGTACCAACTGTGCTTCTAAATAGTAATAGTCTACTGCTCAGGATCTGGGCTTTCATTCAGAGGACTGGAAAATACCACCAATATTAAACATTCTGTCTTTCCCTTCAATAGCCTGTCCTTTGCCCCCCATCTTAATGACCCATGCCTATCACTATTTGAATATGTTGTCCTGCCCTGAGCATTGTGAAGTGATCCTTCCCCTCTCCCAATTCTGCTTCCCTCTTCTATGAGTCAGGAGCCTGGAATTCCACCAACCATTCAAATTCACCCAGACTATCCAGGGAATAAATCCTTTTCTCTAAGTGATCTGTGGCACTTAAGCCACTAGTTTTCAGTGTTGGTAGGAGACATCATTCTCTTCAACCCAAATCCATACCCACAACCAACATAATCCTCCACAATAGCTGTTCTTTTCCAGTGGACAATTAAGAAAGTATCACATTCACACACATTCTTACCAGTTAGTTGATCATCCAGAGAGAAAAATAACAGACATCCAGTTGGTCAACCACACAAATGAACCCTAGATTCTCACCCCTAGGGCTGTCCTCCATTGACTCAGGAAACCTAAGGCTCCTATGCTGTCCAGAATTCAACCATTGATCCCTCCTAGCAGTTCTAGTAGATGCCTGTTGCCAACCAACTTTCTTCCATGGGGCTGTATCTATTGTAGTTTAGGCCCTTGAGCCTGCTCCTACATCTAATGCTAGAGGGCCTCACCAGCCCTTGGCCTCATTCTTTCATTATTGCTAACTTCTGAGATCAGAGTCAGCTTGGATTTTGAGGCCCATAGCCCACTCCTATTCTCCAGTTCTGGTCACCAGCTCTGGTGGCCCTCCCAGTTCTGGGACTCTGCTTCCACCAGGGCTCTTCCATAGATTGCTTGGGATTCTCACTATCCCCAAGAGTTCTAAGAAATTTTGTAGAAATTTTCTTGGACTCTTCACTGCCCTGGATTTTTCTACAGATTGGTAGGCTTCCAGCTGCTTCTGAAGCCCTCATCCAGCATTTTTGTCCCAGCCTGTATTCAGTTTGAGCTTCCAGCCCCAGGTCTGGTTCCAGCTCTGGCCTATTTCTCCACTCTCCATCACTGTTTGACAATTCACCTTTGCTGCTGCCATTCCTGGCCTCAGCTCAGTACCTCAGAAGTTTCTGTTCAAGCTTCTGTTTTCTTATCATTTAAAAAATAAATACAAAACAAACAAACAAAAAAGCTATGCCAATGGACCGTATTTGCTTTGTGTGAATCTGAATGAGATGGAATAGAAAAGGCTATTTTCTACTCAGGAAGTAGGGCAGCTAATATTTCTCAGAAACTAACAGCATGTAATTGTCTTGCTAGAATCTTCTGCCATTATTTCCTTTAAAACAAACAGGAAACAATGAAGGAAAGCTGTTCTGCAGAATAATTTGTATCAAAATAATATCAATCAAAATGACTGAGGGTTGGAAATTCTCCCCACTCTCATGGTTTATGGTCAGGATGAAAGTAGAATAACATTCGGGCTTCTGTCAAAGCAGAAGAATTCCTGATATCCCCCAGCAGGAAAAATGAGAAATAAAAATAAAAAGTCTTTTTCCTTCATGTGGCCCTTGAATAGAAACTGGGGGAGAATGCATGTCTTTCCATCTTGAAAGAGGAGACTTGACTCTTGCAATTCTATGTTGTGGGAAAGACAAGATAGAAATGGAGATTGTGTGGTGGCTAGAAGCTAAGAAGCCCAGTTGGAAATAATCTGACATCAAATAAGACCATTAGCAAAATACCTTTGTGAAGGTACCTTAAACATCCAAGGCTGAAGAAAAACACAGCAAGATGTTAACTTCCATGGAAGAATGGAATAAAAATGTAGGGTTTAAACCAGGGGGCTATGGCCAAATTCCTAAATCAAGCAGGAGCTGGTTTTAATTGTTACAGTTTTATTTATCTACCTATCATATTTATATGGCCTCCCAACTCACGTTGACTCTGATGACTTTTACTTAATTATTGATGTACAATAATTAAGTAAAATAATAAATATCTAAAAGCAATCTGTTGTGGTTCAGCTCTACTGGCAGTCGAGTCAGATAAGTCAGAGGAGATGGAAGGGGTGCCTGGGTTACTATTAGGGCCTGTGGAAGGCTCAGAGGAAAAAGAGATCTCAGAACCAGATGTAGAACAGGAGATCTCAGAGCCAGATGCAGAACTCATGCTCAGGTGTAGAGACAGCTATTTTAGGGCCCTGAGCTAAGCAAGGGGGAGGAACAGCTGGGGGTTGTCCCAGACCTATGTATACACAGAGAATTGTGAAGAGGAGAGCAATGCAGGACTGAGGGCCAGCTATCCAGGAAAAGAAGATGTTAACAAGCCCCTCCCTGGCAAGGAAAAAAGGCCCGGTCCCACTGGCCGACAGACGCAAAACGTATGCATAAAGGACACAGCAGACGAGCAAAATTTTGGGGGTGGCTCCATCCATTGTCATTTGCTCCAAAAAGTGGTAAAATTTGCATAAACAGAATGGAAAAGAATGGAAAAGAACGGACATGGGTAATATGTAGTGGGGATGTTAAACGGATGTTCATCGGAAGCCTAGCGGATGGAAGTGGATGACACCTCTGAAGGGGTTCCGGGGGAGAATTTTGAAGCGGACGCATAGCGGAAGGGGCGGATAGCAGATGAAGCGGATGCATCACAGACGCCTATAGGAAACAAAGGGGATGCCGCGCGGATGTATATCAGATGCAAAGCATTCATTGTGAATGTGGGGAGTATGAATTGTGTCAGCTTCATGAATATAAAAGGATGCAGCACGCACACAGTCAGCATACAGGGGAAAGACCTGCTGCCATATACATCTTGTAGGAACACCATAGTTCGTCAGTCAGGCAAGAAGAGGAAGCCCGTGCCTACTCGTTTAAGCCCTGGCAAGGTGAAGAAGGCCAGAACCAGCATTCCACCTGCTGGCACTGACTCTGAAGCTGCTTCTGCTGCTGCTTCTCTGGTGGACCAGCCCCAAGGCCCTCAAAGCTCTGATGCTGAAGGCCCTGCTGCTGAAGCCCCTGAAGGCCCTGTCAAGCTTCTGACTGGGAGATGTACGTCATGGCCAAATGCAGTTTCCTGAAGGGTGAGATCTGCCACTGAGGAGCAGCCCCTCTGAGACCCCTCTCCCTCAGACAGCCCACAGACAGCCAGTCCTCTTCCAGCCAAGAGCCAGCTACTCTGTCCAGGCAGGTGTCTTCAGAGGGCCCCACAGCAGACCATCCTCGGGCCCGAACATCTCCATCACCTACGTGAGCCAGAGCCTGAGGGACCTGCCTGAGGCCTAGTACCAGGTGATGAAGCAGAAGATCACAGCACTTCTGCAGAACCCTCAAGACCCAGGTGAAGCTGCTCCTACCCAGTGCAGGTCTGCTCCTCCACCCCAGGCGATAACACAGCCCTTCCACGGCTTTCAATAGCCCCTCACCTACCAAGGCTATGACTACCAGGACTTCCCACAGCAGAAGCAGAACTTCCCAGTCCAGGCCCAGGTTCATCGGACGCCACAGACACCAGTCCTCCCCCAGCTGCAGACCAGACAGCCCCACTACACTCCTCCTTCCACTACCCCACAGCCAAGCCCATCAGTATTGGGCCTGACATCTCAAGTTCTTGATGAAGGGCCTCTCAACCTCATGGGACTGTCAGCTCCACCACCACCTGTTGTACCCTCAGGGCCAAGTACCCCAATGGTGCCTCAGACCAGCATTCAAGCCACAGCCACCTCCACAGTCTCTGCCCACTTAACAGCTGAGACCATGGACATGACTTAGAGTGACTGAGAATAGTGTCAGAGACTGAGTTGTTTACTTTTTAAGTTTATCTTTGCTTAAGACACTTTACTTGGTTAATTTGGTGATTTAATACAGTCATAAAGTTTACCTCAGAAAGTTTATCTTTGCTTAAGACACTTAATACAGTTAACTTGGTTCATTTTGCTTGTTTAATAGAGTCATAAAGTTTACCTAAGAAAGTTAATGAAGGTTATCTTTGCTTAAGACACTTAGTTTACTTGGTTCATTTTGTTTACTTAATAAAGTGTTGGTGAAAACTTTGAAAAATTGTTTAAGCCTTTGCATGCTTGTGGAATAGATAAGGATAGTTGTGGGATAGATAAACCTCCAGTGCAACCATAATGGGACTGTATGGTCCACCATCCCAGCGATCCATATGATTTTCTCCCCCTTTTTATAGAAAATATCGGTTGTCCGCTATGGGGCCTTCTACATACTCTAGACATACTTCAGACATCCTAAATGCATGATACATCCCAGATACAAATGTTTTGTCCATTTTGAATACTTTATATACGAGATGCATACGCTTACTTCCTTTCTATTTCCGTGCTACTAACACTGTACAGATGTTCCATGTACCTTTCATTTCCTCCCTCTTTCCATTTTCAGCTCCAGCAGATGTGAGTTGAGGGGATGGCCAGAGGATGCAGAGAGGATACAGCAGACATTTAACGGATGATAACGGACATAGAACATTTGTTGCCCATATATGTCGCAGATGTACATCGTACACAGCGGAAAGTTCATCCGTTCACAAAGTTTTGTGCAGTTCAAAACTTCTTGCGTGGATGAAATCGCAGTGGACGGATGCTCAACGGATAGAGCGTATGAAACACGTATGCAGTGAGTACACAATGGATGCATAGCATTTTCCAATGGATGCCAAGCTTTTTAAAATGTTTTACATCCTCTTTGCATTCATAAGTGCAGTGGGACTGGGCCTTAAAAGGAGGACAGTTGTGGAAGGCGGGGTTGTCAGAGACAACTGAAAAAACTCCAGAAGAGTTCCCTCTGGTGGATTCCTTACCATTATTTCCTTGCCAGTATCTAGGTTTGCCAGAACTCTTTGTGTTGGGATTGAAGTGCTAATTGAGGCTCCCTGTGGGGAACTCAGAGACTGCTATAACTTGTGATTCACTTAAGGGTGTTTGACCTGGAGTTTTGTCAGTGAATGCCTTTTATTCCTCCTTTTCTCAATAAAAAGGGGTTTCTCCTCATGAGTAGGCTATTGAGTGGGGCTTGTGAATGCTGTGTCAGAACACAATCATTATTGGAAATATGAAACAAATATTGTTAAAAAAATAGACACATGACACATTTATTGTAATGATGAAGCCATCTTAGAATGTCACTATCCCTGGAATATACTCCAGGCCTAATGAGTCTTAACAAACTTCCAGAACAATAATAAGCTACTTTCACATCAACCATGAAACTGCTTATCTGAGCTTGTTTGTGAACCTTCCATAGCTAAGTTCAAGAGGATTTTTTTACATCCCAATACATAGATTTGTTGCTGTGTCCAGATGAAGCATTAAATGTTCCTTTCAGATGTGTTTTTTGAGAAACTGAATGACAGCAAGGGGCCTGAGCTGGCTGACTTTATTTTATTTATTTATTTATTATTTTATTTTGTTTGTCAATTGCTTACAAGATAATAGGTTTAAGTAAAACCATAGTTATGACTACATGGATACATATAAGAAAAATAAAAGAAACAATAGGACAGGGATGGTGGGCACGTTGGTGCGCTTATGTATGCCCCCTACAGACTTCTTAGGAAAGGAGTGAGATCAATAGTAGACAGTTGAAGGTTAAAGTTTTTGGGGTTTGGGGAAAAAAACCACAGAATCAGGTAGATTATTCCAAACATTGACCACTTTATTGCTGAAGTCATATTTCTTGCAATCAAGTTTGGTGCGATTAACCTTGAGTTTGTATCTATTGTGTGCTCTTATATTGTTGTGGTTGAAGCTGAAGTATTCGTTGACAGGTAGAACATTGCAATGTATGATTTTATATACTATACTTAGATTGGACCAAAGGCGGCATAGTTCGAGGTTTTCTGCAATGAGTAGAGGAGTGGAGAACTCTTCTTGTGAAATATTTCTGGACTTTCTCAACTGTGTTAATATCAGATACATAATGTGGTTTCCAGACTGATGACCTGTATTTGAGTATTGGTCTAGCAAATGTTTTGTATGCTCTAGTTATTAGTGTAATATTACCAGAGAAAAAGCTACGTAAGATTAGGTTAACAACTCTTAATGCCTTTTTGGCTATGTAATTACAGTGGACTCGAGCACTTAGATCATTAGAGATGAGTACTCCAAGATTCTTGACAGATTTTGGATCATCAACAAGGTCTTGACTATTCAGCCTGTAGTTTATTTTC
>BLBF01000031.1:23229796-23252810 GCA_015471245.1 Laticauda colubrina | reverse complement strand
TTTTTTTGCCAATATGTAAGACAGAGCATTTATTTGTTGAGATTTGAAGTTGCCATTTGTTTGACCATTCTGACACACAGTCAAGGTCTTTTTGAAGGGTATCAGTATTGTCTGTATTGTTGAACAGCTTTACATCATCAGCAAAGAGAAGTCAGTTGCTCTTAATATGATCACAGAGGTCATTTATGTAGAGTATGAAGAGAGTTGGCCCTAGAACACTGCCTTGGGGGACACCATTGTTGACAGGTACAGAATTTGATAGGACACTCCCAATTTTGACCATTTGTTGTCTGTTTGACAGGAATGCTTCAATCCAGTTCTTCAGGTGTTCAGGGATACCATAAAATTTTAGTTTTAGGAGTAGTTTGTTGTGTACCACTGAATCAAAGGCTTTACAGAAGTCTATGTAAATTGCATCTATTGCTTTGCCCTGATTGAGTTGTGTAGTCCACATGTTTTTGCAGTGTAAGAGTTGCAGATTACAGGTTAGTTCTTTTCTGAAACCAAATTGTTTGTTAGAGATTAGGTTGTTTGCCTCGAAGTGGAGGATAATGGATTGGTTAATAATTGATTCCATGACTTTACATGTGACACAACATAAAGAGATTCGTCTGTAATTTTCAAGTAGGCTGGGGTCTCCCTTTTTGAAGATGGGGATGATCGTGGCTAGTGACCATAGTTTTGGCAAGGAGCTGGTCCTGAAGGATTATTCCAAGATTATGCTTAGAGGTTTGGCAATGGCAGTGGATAGCTTTTTTAATAGAGCAAATAGATAGATATGGTTTTAGATTGCATAGTGCTTTTTCAACATTGTCTTCTGTAAAATTGATATATATTAGGTCATTGTAGTTGTCTGTGGTTCGACCAGGAAATACTGGTCATGATCCATTGTTGTTTACAAATACTTAGCCAAAGAATGTGTTAAAGAGGTTGGCTTTAATGGTGTCATCATCGCAGTCTCTACCATTAGGTCCTTTTAGGGATGCGATGGACCTTGAGTCTTTTAGTTTGTTGTTTACAAAATTGGAGAAAGCACTGGTGGAATTGGTGCATAGAAGGTTTTCTTCTTGTTTAATGTGATAATTAGTGCATTCAGTCTTTATCCGGTGGTATAAATTTTTGTATCGGCTTTTGAAGTTTGCAACATGACCAGATTTGTTTTTCTGACAAAGTGATCTCTTTTTGGATTGAAGCTTCTTTATTGGGTAATCTGTTTTTCTGGTTTTTGGAGTTGCTATTTGTACATATAGTTTGATGACTCTTTTGAGATAAGTAAAAATACATTGTAATGGTCTTCAACAGTATTGCGTCCAGAAAATAGAAATTGCCAATCAAGGGATGAGAGATCGTTGTCTATAAGATCATAGTTGCCTTTTTTGAAGTTATAATTGGGGATCGCATCATTGTGATTATTTTTGTGTGGACGTATGTTGAGACAAAAGTCAATCATGCTGTGTTCACTATTGGAAAAGGTTCTTTAATTTGTATTCTGTAAATTAAATTCAAACTATTGAAGAAAATGAGATCGAGGCAGTTGTTCAGTCTAGTATTGTTGGTTACTAGTTGTTCCTGTCCCAGGTTTGTTACAGCATTGTAGAAAGTTGCATGTATGGATTCAGTTTTACATTCATTTAGGGTCCAGTTAATGTGAGGTAGATTGAAGTCACCAAGAAAAATAAAAGTGTATGGGTAGGATGTTGCCCATGTTAGTAGTGAATTTAGTTTGTTTACATGTTTAATGTCATAATCAGGGGCTCTGTAACATAGGAAAAAATGAAATGTGATATTTAAGGACAGTTCACAGATGATGGTCTCAGGAAGAGCAAGCTCTTGGGTAACTTGAATATTTTTTAGATGTAAGGACTTTTTATAGAGGATAGCACACCACCTCCTCTACGGATTTCATGATCTGATCATTAAACATGAGATTCTCTTGCTGTGGTAATGGAGTCAGGGAGAGATGCACTGAGCCATGTTTCACAGACAAATACAATGTTGAATTTAGCCATATTTAGTAAGAGGAGAAATTCAGGTATTTTATTCACAAGGCTTCTTGCATTGAGTAGCTTGTATTTAAGGCCAATTGAAGTTGGAATTGAAGTAATTAGGGGCGTGTGTGCCTAGTTTTGAGTGATGTTGCGTTGGATGAGGTAGGGTTGGATGTAGAGTTTTGGGTTGTGTGACTTACTTTTGATACAATCTGCGCAGTAGTCAATGTAGAAATCCTTCTCTCCATTGTTTAGACATCTTTTGAATTCATTGCAGAGTTCATAGGAGTGGATTATTTGCAGTATGGATAAGTCTGGTCTTCAGCAAAGTTTTTTGTGGTAGGGATTAGTTTTTGCAATGGTGTTTATTGTATGAATGAATATGTGTTTGCTGGACTCATTTTTGCAGACAACTCTACAAAATCTTGGGACCACAGAGCCATCATTGTATTTGTACCCATGGCTATCTCTGGTTATTTCAATGATATCTTCTGGAAAGATGTTTGTTGTATTTGAGTTTCTTATGATATTACGAACTTTGGTGATGTCATCTGATTCGTTGGTGTCTTCAGGACCAAAGAAGATGGCATTTGGACATTTCTGATCACATTCCATGGTGTCTCTGATGAATAAGGTGATATCATTTGTGGAATTATTTTATGGAATAGTTATTATTTGTGGTTGTGGTTTGGTGGTTATTTTTGGTTGTAGTTGTGATTGTAGTTTAGGTCGTAGTTGTGGTAGTGGTTGTTGGGTTGGGATTTGATTTTGAGCTGATAAGTAGTCGCTTATCAGTGTTGTATTTTTTTTTTTCAAGAGAAATTAGGCTTTCTTGTATAATTGTTTCAAAATGTGTTGCTAAGTGTTTTTCTATTGAGTACATGAGTGATTCTATGCTATCAACTCTGTCAGGCAGGGTACTTGGTTTGTTTAGCTTCAGAAAACATGATGGACATAGACAAGGGAATGTATCTGATGCTTTTAGGAGATCAGCTACATCTTTGTTTAAGTTTAAGCAGGCAAGGTGGGCTTGATTGGCACATAGGTAGCATTTGACGTTATCTTTGCTTTCACTGATGGTTTTAAGATATGTGAAACATGTGCAGGAGTCTGGGAGGTCATTGGTAGAGATATTATTTTTGTTGTTGTTTGGTAGTGGAGGGTTTGGAGTTTCTGGCTGGCATGGTCAATGACAATAGTACACTAAACAATTACAATAGCTAATTAATGTGATAGGTAGACAGTTACTTAATGAATGTTGGTAATTAATAAATGTTAATTGATAAGTTAGAGAACAAATCAAAAGTCAGGTTACTTATTACTAAAAATCAATAAATCAGCTTATTACTAAGAGTCAATCAATCAGTAGACTAGATAATCAATGATACAGTATTAAATCTCTATCAGTTCAAGGAATCAGTAAATTAGTGGTCATTTAACAATTAATTATTATACTATTATATAATAAATCAATTATTATAGACAAAGCATTATCTATAAATATTTGGTCTTGAGGTCCTGAAATAGTGGAGGTAGTAAAATATTGGAGGTTTGTAGTGTAAAGTTCCTTTGTTTTTCCTTAAAGCCACCTTTGTTGGCTTTTGTTTTGTTTTGTTTTTGTTTTAAAGAGGAAGCATTGCTGTTTATAGATTTGAATGAGAAGATTTGAGTGAGCTCACCAATCATCTACTTTGGAGTTTGGAAAGGATGAGATTTCAGTGGGGGTTTAGTGGAGGTTGCCCACTCAGCTGAGTGGGAATTTAAATTCAGGCTGACTAATCAGCTGGGTTGTTTGAATAGAGCTGGGTGATTTATATGGAGACTATCAATTCTCCATGAGTCTCCTTTGTTCTCCCCGATTGGTGGCCGTTTAGAATTATTTTTGGTGATTTGATTTAAATGGAGACTGTAGACATCATTCCAATTCTTCCATCATCAGAATTCAGAACGAATCTCAGTTTCAAAAGGCAGTTTTCCTGAATAAAAACCTTCTTTACACCTCTTCTTCTCATCTAGTCCCCCCTTTTTTTTCTCCTTTAATCACACTTTTCTCAAGCTGCCATTTAACTTCCAGAGTTAGAGGGTAAAAATATAAATTAAGCCACTGCTGCTTCATCTCCACAGTTACCCCTTCCACTCTGGAGTCTTTGCTTTTTAAGTTGTTTCTGACTCGGGTCCACAGTAAATCTTCGAGCCATTTACCTGCTCCTTCTTTCCATTGAAAAATGCCATTCCCAGCACAGTGGAAAGTAACATTGATTCCCTTTGGAAAGGAAAATAAGATCAAGATTTTTTTTTAAAAAAAAAGTCTCATCGAAATCTTCTCCTGATAAAGCAGAAGAGTTACTGTGAAAAACATGGCTCATTCTGTGGTTATGTCTTAAAAAACAGTCTGAGCTGTGGAAATGATTAGCTGAAGATTTATTTCATACTGAGATAAGCTCACATTGCCATCTTCTATGGGTCTACGAGGATAGATTTAAGATATTAACAAAGGAGGCCTGTCTTGCTTATGGCTTTCTTAAGCAGTGTCCAAACTCCTGCAATTCCCTATTCAAGATGAAAAAAATGTGTAAAGAAGAATAGGGCTTATAAGGCCTCAAACATGAGGACAATACTTTATTTTACTCTATTTAGCATCTGCAAAACAGAATTCCAAGAAGCTGCCTCCCTTTGGCTACCTTAATTTTTTTCTGTTGTTCATCCTACAAAGAATATTGACCAGTACTTGAGTGGGAAACAGAAGTCTGACAAGAGTAGTGATGGTGGTGGTGCTGATCATGATGGTTTCCTGCAGGGGTATCAACTTGATTTCATTGAGGGCCGCATCAGGGTTGTTTTTGAACTCAGGGGCCAAGGTGAGTCATGGCCAGGATGGGTGTGGCTAACTTGACATCAGTCATGTCAGGGGCATCTGTGATAGTGTCATGCACCTGTTGAAGTATGAATCTGAGGAGGAAGATGAACAGTTGACAGGGAGTGGGAGTGTGCCTCCATTGGCTGTGGTGGAAACTGGGGAAGGGAAAGGTTTGGCTGGGCATAGCAGGGGACAGGTAGAACAAGGGAGAGGGAGTTTAGAGGAAGACCTAGGCCCACCCCCTCTTCATCTTAGGGCACCCAGGGAGGAACAGAGAAGAGAGCAACCTGGGTTGTGTGGGTTATGGAGGAGGAAAGGGTCCCAATTCCCTTCATTAGCCATAGCTGGAAAGAGAGTTTAAAAGAAATGCAAGCTGAATGTGGCATCTGCTGGGAGCAAACTTGAGTTAATCTTGCATTGGTTTTAATTATCTGTGTTCCTGGCATCTTCCCAACCAATAACTCCCAAAGAGTTATTGCTTTGCCTTCTGGAGTTCTTGCTCCTGCCCTGCCAGATTGCTTATCTCATTTTGCCTTGATTGGACAGTTACAGTTACAGTTTTTGTGCCATGACAGCCTCCTGCAACCCTCCGCCAGCGAAAATGGAGCTCAGGAGACCCACATTTTCAATCATGGTGGCCTTCTGCTGCCCTCTGCCAGTGAAAATAGAGCTGGGGGGTGCATGTGGCCCTCCTGGGCTCTATTTTCACTGGCAAAGATACTATGAGCTGGTCCTTCACTTTTTCCAGGGTGGCCCCATGGGCCATATCTAAGCATCCTGTGGGCCAGAGTTTTACACCCCTGGTCTACTGCATAGGAGTAATTAAAGAGAACAACTATACATACTGGTTTTTTTTAAGTTATTATTGCAATGTTATAAGATCTTTGGAAATTAAACAGTCTGGAACAATGACTATTCTATGACAACCCTGTTGTTGTGAACTGTTGTCTCCTCTGTTATTTCTGTTGGAATTTTGAATGTTCAATTGATTTCATTGCGAAAGTAAATTGTGAACTCATTACTTTTATTGAAATAATTGATCATTGTTGTTGGATTTTGCCTTATTCAGCCAGAGGTAATTTCTAGATTGCACCAGTCTCTACCTCAGTAAACCTTGACCATTATATGTTCAGTGACACATCCACTTTACTCTCTAATACCATACTGAGCAACCCTAAATTCTGTCCACTAGAAATCACTATCATTCACTGTATGGGGGAGAAAATGTGCAATCCTAAGGCAGAACAGATAAGTAGTATTGAACAAGTAGTGAACATGCTTAGCTCACATTATTACTGAAGTTAACTTTTCTAAACTCCAAAATGTTTTATTTTATTGAGATGAATGTTTCAAGCAATAGTTTTTTTTTCCAGGAGACTGGTATGGAACTTAATCTGCTCCAAGGAACTTCAATTTTTAAAAAAGATTAGGCTGCTAGTGTATTTATCAGGAGTACTACATTTTCAGTGCTTGATGTTTCAACTGAATTTTATAGTTCTATTGAATCCAATATTAACTGTTTGTGGTTGGCAGGCAAAGTGTTCTGTGAAGGGAAAAAATAAGATAGAAAACATTGGCCTGTTGAAGAACCCATATTATTTTGGTTATATAAATGTAGCAACCCAATATAGTACAATGAGATGTAGATATAATGCAAACTGCCCATAGAACCAAGGGGCTTTTGTGTCAAAATGTCTTATGGCAGAGGTAGAACATATAAATATTGGAGATTCAGAAAGACATGACATTATGACTAAACGCTTCTCTGATAGCATAAAACTCTAGACTAGGGGATAGGGGAGCTCTATAAATGTGAAGAGTGGATTTCCGGTTACTTGAAAAATAGAGCTGACCATAAGCTGCAAGTGTTTGGAGTAGGACCAAAGTTAGGATTATACTGATTGTTGTAACAGTTAATTTAGCTAGACAATACTGGCATACATATTCTTCCAGGCATCAGCCATGATCTGTTATATTCTATCTCAATTCTGTAGCTGATTCATTATATAACTCTGGCTTTCTGTATTTAATCCTGCTTCTATTCCAGTTAGAGAAATCCTTCCCAAAGTACCTATGAGATATGTTCTATTTCTGAAGCTATGCTGTTTTGTCTTGTGCTATTTGATAAATGAACACTAGGGTAATATTTAGGGATCAGCAAATTCTGATAGTGTCAGATTATAAACACAAATTTAATTAATTGATCTACTTACAATATCATCTAATCTTTCTAGCAATTAAGCATCATTTTAATTTCTCTTAATAAAATAGTAATTGATTCCCTTACCATATTAGAATTGATTTAATTTTCCATGCTCATTGATTTATTCATTCATCAAGCTATGTTCAGTTGTAGCTTGTGTGGGTCAGCTGTTTCCCCATTAAATGATTTTTAAATTAAGTGATACAATAATTCTGAGAGGTGACCATGAATTCATACTGATTCAATCTACAGCAGAAATGAGGGAAAAAGGCATTCAGGGATGGCAGTAAAGGAACAAATGAGAAAACATGTGTGATGCAAATTCTATGGCTTATGCAGTTGTCCAAATATTTTGCATATCCTAGTTTTAAAGTTTTGCCTCAAGTTGACTTGGAAAAGTTTCCAGTTGCATATCTCCACTTTAAGAATGATGAATTGACCATGTCCCATACTGTTAGTGTATCCTTGATTAAAGCCAGTCATTGTTTGGTAGTTATATATTTTATTGTGGACAAGTTACATGGTAGTTTTATGGGTAGTGAATTGAAGCACAGCATTTGGAGCAGTACATTAACCATGCAATCAATAAAATTAAGTGGTCCCTTCTCCATCGTATATTCAAGATTCATTTGTTCCCTTAAGTATATAGTTTACTGAACCATATTTAAGTAGTAAACTGATTAGTAATAATGCTTAATTTTTTACCAATTGGTACCATCCTGATAGGCTATATAGATTTGGACTAAAAGTATGACTACATTGTCAAGATCTACCTACAACTGATGGATTTCTACAAAGTACCAATATTTGCAGCAATTAAAAAAATTAAACAAATAAAGTCTTGTCCACCATTTATTCACAAAGAAGCTGTTATCCTTTGTTCAGCTTATATCACTCCCAATTGCCTTCTCTAAATTGACTGGTCTTTTTTAAAAAGTACTTTATAGTTAATATCATGAAAGTTGGCATATCGAGCTTGGCCCTTCCTAAAATGATTATATTAAACAAGTTGAACATGTCTAAAAAAGTGTTTGGCAATACATGTGACAACCACTTGTCATAGCAAAGAAAATAAGACTTGAAAAGTATCCCAGATATTCAATAATTATTTGCCCAGATTTGTAATAATATAACAGTGGGAAGATATCATGTAAATTATTAAAGGAAGTAGTAGGGAGAGAGGAAATAATTTCTGGCAAAAATACAATAATGTTTCATCTTATTGTTACTAAACATGTAGGCAAGATACACTCCTTCCCCTCTTTTGTCCAATGACTGCACCTGCAGCTAATTTAAGATTAGAAATGTATAAATATTCTCCTGGTATGTCACTGCATAATTCCATGTAGTTTTTTTTTTTTTTTCCCAACTGAGCAGTTCTTATACATCTGCAGTATTTTATCTCAACACAAGAATCATTTAAACTCAAAACAATTTTTGGGAACCTAGGCTAAGGTATATATTGTTATCAAATACATGGAAAGGAAATTTTCCAATCAGATATTTTCTTATTCATTCTTGAAGATTCAGGATTAAATATGGAGGTTCTATCTAAACCCAGATGCATAATCCAGAGCAGTCTAAGGTACCAAATGTTTTCTATCCCTCACTACTTCAGGTAAGGTGGTTTATATGCAAGTAAGTAATCATCAGATAGCTAAAGTCATTGATATTGTCTAACAGTAGGTTCCCATAAAGGAAATATTGACAGCTCTTACTACAGAGAAAATGATTAATTTTAAGACAGTAGCAATAATGATTTTGAGGCTTAGGTGTAGTGAAATATAACACAATAGCCAACTGTATTCATGAACCATCATTCCATGCAATGTCATCTATTCAAACTAGGTGACTTTGTACATAATGTGTATTTTTAAGGTATATTGATATAGGATTTATCTATAACATTTTAATCTAAGTGGGATTAAAATTAGGATTATGATCTGATTCAACAAAAAGTCCAACCTTTGAAGAATGGAACAGTACAGGTTGGGATGGTGCAAATCATTTTCTCAAAGAAAAGACTCTACCCCAAATTATTTAGTCTACTTTGGGAGAAATCATCTTGCATCCATTTTTTCTTCACAAAATAAAGGAAACCACTCCCCCAAATCTTCACTCTGCCATGCATGTAATTGTGTTTTTCATACATTGGGCATAGACCCAGTATTCCTAGTACATCACTGGTATTTAACTTTGAAGATGCAAAGGCATGAGCATCAAAAAGTCCTAGAAGGTACTTCCTGCCCCTGATTATTTTAGGTTCATTGTTTTTCTTTTGTACAAAACCCACTTTCCCACAAATACAACTCACTCCATAAATCCTGCTCATGGTTGCATGTTGATGAAATACCATCTCATTCTGACTGAAAAGGAAAAGGTTTTGTCAATTTTTAATGCAATCACAACTGAAAGAAAGATAGTTAGAAATTTCACCACCTAATTCTCTTAAATTTGTCATGTTTCAGATTTTAATGGTGAACTTGATTCCCTATAAATGCCATCTTGTTCTGATGAAAAGAAAAAAAAAGGTGGTATGAAAAAAAAAGATTTTAAATCTGCTTGGCTTAAATACCTACCTTAGGAAATGCTTCCTCTGCATACATTGTTCCAATTGTCCTCATTATTTCATCCAATTCTGATCAGAAAGGAATAAATAAACAAAAGATTTACATTTCTGTTTTTACATGCTCATTAATAGATAAGTAGAACTCGGGTGTTTCCAAATGTTTCTCAAGACTTGAGAATAGATTTGAGCTGAGAATCTGCTTGTGAAAGGCCTGTTGGTCCTTGTACAGTCCTAATAGAAAATAAAATTTTAAACCCAAGTTCTTCAAAATCTTAAGCCCCTGTCACACTGCACCAACAGATGCAAAGATGATGTAAAACGGACAAAAAAGCTTGCCATTCATTGGTTAATGCGATGTATCTGTTCTGTACTCACTGCCTCCGTTTTGCTTCCTCTCTATCCGTCCAGCATCCGTTTATGGACGTTTCATCCGCTCAGAAAGTTTTGTGCTGCTCAAAATTTTTGCGCAGAAAATGTATCCAATTCATCTGTTCTGCATCCGCTAGGCATCCACTAGGCATCCGTTCTGCATCCGTTACGCATCCACTATATCTGCTAGGCATCCGTTCTGCATCTGTGCAACTCGCATCCGCTCAGACGCAGGGAGGAAGCGGAACGGATGCAGAATGGATGCAGAACGGATACCTAGTGGATGCAACACGGAAACAAAGCATTTAAAATGGAAAAAACGTTCGCAGAGGGGACCTATCAAGGATATTAAGGATGTCTAGAGGATGCCTAGAGGATGCCTAGAGGATGCAAAGGGACACCTATACTGCTTTTAAAAAGGGGGAGCAACTCACCTGCATCTCACTTTCAGACCAGCAGACCAGCAGTGCAGACCTCTGCAGCCTTCATCTGACTCTTGCTCTTCGACAGCATCCAGTCATGTCAACCGTGGATCGGAACACAGTCCCTTTGGCAGCCACCATCCTTCTGCAACAGTGCAAAGCCCTCTACAGGCTCTGTGAACTCTACTACAGGAAGAAAAGGAGGAGACCAAGAAGCGTCTGGGTCTGAAGATGGATCGGGAGAAGAGCAGAGTACAGACTGTACAACAAGCTGATGGTGAAGCTCAGGAACGAAGACACTCGGGCATTCCAGAACTTCATGAGGATGCCTCCAGCCATGTTTGACGAAGTTGTGCAGCGGCTGACACCCAGGTTGACCAAGGCAAACACCAACTTCTGGCCCAGCCTGGACCCTGGGCTCAAGGTGGCACTCACTCTGCGCCACCTGGCCTCAGGGACCACCTACAGGAGCATGCAGTATGGCTGGAGGGTGCCACACAACATCATCAGCATTGTGGTCAGAGAAGTGGTGCAGGCCATCATCGAAGAATACCTGGAGGAGCTCCTCCAGTGCCCCTCCACTGAAGAAGGCTGGAAGAAAGTTGCAGAACAGTGGTATCAGAAGTGGAACTTCCCCACACCGTTGGAGCCATGGATGGGAAGCACGTGGCCTGCAAAACTCCAGCCAACTCAGGGTCCACTTATCACAACTACAAGGGTTCTTCAGCATCGTCCTCTTCGCCATGGTTGATACTGACTACAAGTTCATGTACACCGATGCTTCAGGCAACGGGTCAGCTTCAGATGCCCAGGTATACAATGCCAGTGACCTCAAGGAGGAGCTGGAATGCAACTTCATCGTGGGCTTCCCAGATCCAGACCCCCTGCCCAATGACATGCAAGATGTGCCATACTTCATCGTGGGGGATGACACCTTCTCCCTCACAACCTACCTCATGAAGCCCTACACCTCCAGACTCCTCACCCGTGAAGAGAGGATCTTCAACTACAGGCTGTCCAGGGCAAGGTGGGTGGTGGAGAAGGCCTTTGGCATCCTGACCAACAGGTTCCAGGTACTTCTCACCACCATGCAGCATTGCCCAGAGACCGTGAGGAGGAACATGGAAGCTTGATGCATCCTGCACAATCTCATGTGCACCCGCTACCCAGTCTTACAGAACAGGCTCGTGGACCTCCAACAAGGCAATGGGGACATGGAGCCTGGGGAATGGAGGCAAGGGCAAAACCTGATCGACACTGAGGATGTGCAAGGCCCCAACAGAGCCTCACATGAAGGGAAGAAGCAGCGTAACCTGCTGAAACACTGGTGCAACTTCACAGTTGGAGCGGTGGAGTGGCAAGACAGGTAGATAGATGATTAATGGATGCTTCCTTCAGCCTGTCTCATCACACTGATTGGGCCATGTATGTTGGGTGGGCCGACAATGATCAGGGCATTTAAAAAAGAGTTGTGTTTTTGTTGAAATGTGTGGATGAATGATTACATTGTTATTGATAATAAAGGGCCATAGGTGTGGCACCTGGGTGGGTGGACCATACAGTCCCACTATGCTTGCACTGGAGGTTTATCTATCCCACAGCTATTACCCATTCCAAAGGTATCCCTGCTCATTCCACAGGTATCCCTGCCCACCCCACTGCTATCTTAACCCATCCCACAAGCATGCAAAGGCTTAAACCATTTCTAAAAGTTTCCACCAAGACTTTATTAAAATAAAGAAACAACAAGCTGTAAAAGAAAAATGACCCAAGTCAAGTGTCCAAATAAAGTCCACAGGTAGCCAGCCAGCCAGTCTCTGGCACTCCTCTTGGTCACTCGCAGGTGTGCCCAGTCTCAGGGGTGAAGGGTCCAGGTGCTGTGGAGATGGGTGGTGCTGGAGTACTGGTCTGTATCATCATTGGGGTGCCTGGCCCCGAGAGGACAACAAGTGACGGTGTGTTGAGAAAGCTCTCGGACAGCTGGCTCAGACCCGTGATGCTGAGGGGTCCTTCCTCCATGCCATGGGGTGTCAGCCCCAGTACTGATGACAGATGTACTGAGGGTGGGCTTGGCTGTGGGGTGGAGGAAGGAGTAGTGTAGCGGGGCTGTCTGATCTGCAGCTGGGTGAGGAGTGGTGTGGGTGGCATCGGTGGCGTCGGTGGCATCATTGGACTGGGTGGCATCGGTGGCATCAGTGGAACTGGTGGCAACGGTGTCGCCCAATGACTCTGTGCCTGGACTGGGAAGGGCTGCTGCCTGTGCTGCTGGACCTCCTGGTAGCCATAGCCCTGGTAGGTGAGGGCCTGTGGGAAGCCTTGGAATGGGAGGGACATCACCTGGGGTGGAGGAGCAGACCTGGACTGGGTGGGAGCAGGTTCCTCTGGATCTGGAAGGTTGTGAAGCAGCTTGGTGATCCGGTCCTTCACCACCTGGTACTGGGGTTCCGCCATGTCCGTGAGGGTCTGGTTGACATAGGTGAGGAAGGGCTTGCAGTTGGAGGATGAGGAGTTGGTGTGGACCAGCTGAGAGAGGATATCTATGCTGGTGCGGATGGTGTCCCTGATCTCCAGCAGGACAGTGTGGCTCTGCCTCTCCTGCTCTCTGGCTCTCTGCCTTTCTGTGGAGGTGGAGCTGGGGATGGATGCAGGTATGGCTGTGGTGGACGCACTGTCTCCTTTCTCCCACCACACCAGGGAGTCCTCCACGCGCTCCACCATGGTTACAACACCTGTCCGCGGACTCTCCGCCGTGGCACGCTCCACAGAAACCTGCCTGGAGATAGGAACTGACTCTCGGCTGGAAGAGGACTAGCTCTCAGCAGGCTGCCGGAGAGAGAGGGTAGACAGAGGGGCTGCTCCTCGGTGGCGGATCTCACCCTCCAGGAAGCTGCACCTGGCCATGACATAAGTCTCTCTGTCCGTCAGCTTAACCGTGGCCTGGCCAGATTTCTTCAGGTGCAGCTTCCCGTACCAGGTGTGCATGTGCTTCCACCAGCCGAGGAGCACCTCCGAAGTGTAGACCATACTTTCCGCATTCTCTCTCCAAGCAGCCTGCTTCCTTTTGGTGTCCCTGTACAGCCGGTGTCCCTTCCGCCACAGATAGTCATTCTCTCTCAGCCACTCCAGCAACTCATCCTCGTGTTCCTCCTCGATGAAGTATTGCCTCCTCTCCCGTTGTTGGATACGCCTCTTCCTCCCTTTGGCAGGACCAGATGGGCCCTCATCAGAGGGGCTCCCAGATAGTAGGGGCTACTCCTCCACACCAGCAGCAGCAGCAGCAGCACCAGCAGGAACATCATCATCATCATCATCATCATCATCATCATCACCAGCAGGATCATAATCATCATCATTATCATCATCATCATCATTATCAGCACCACCAGAAGCAGCAGTATCAGCAGCAGCAGCAGCAACACCAGCAGGACCAGGATCAGAAGCAGCAGAGTAAGCACCAGCAGCGCCAGCAAGACCAGGAGCACGAGCAGGACCAGGAGCACGAGCAGGACGAGCAGGATGAGCAAGACCAGGAGCATGAGTAGTACGAGCAGTTCGAGCAAGTCCAGGAGCACGAGCAGGACCAGCAGGACCAGCAGGACCAGCAGGACCACCAGGACCAGGAGCAGCTTCAGCAGAGTAAGCACCTGCAGAAGCACCACCGCCAGGAGCAGCTTCAGCAGAGTAAGCACCAGCAGAAGCAACACCACCAGGAGCAGCTTCAGCAGAAGCTCCAGCATCAGAAGAGCAAGCCCGAGCTGCAGAAGCCCCAGCAGAAGCAGAGTCAGGGACAGGGGGTGGGAGGGTGGCCCTGTTCCTCTTGCCAGGGATGGCGGCAGGTTGCTGAGGCTTTCGCTTCTTCCCCATGGTTGTGGGGTTGCTGGCTGGCAGGGAGGCTGGCAGGCACCAAGGCTGGCAGGAAGCCTGGCAGGCAGCCAGGCATGAAGGCTTGCAGGCAGGCAGGCACTAAGGCTGGCAGGGAGGCTGGCAGGAAGCCTGGCAGGAAGCCTGGCAGGAAGGCAGGCAGGCAGGCAGGCACCAAGGCTGGCAGGCAGACTGGCAGGCAGACAGGCTGGAAGGCAGGCTGGCAGCAAGGCTGGCAGGCAGGCAGAGAGCAAGGCTGGCAGGGAGGCTGGTCAGGAGGCTGGGAGGCAGGCTGGCAGGCAGGCTGGAAGGCAGGCTGGCAGGAAGGCTTGCAGCAAGGCTTGCAGGCAGGCATGCAGGCAGGGCAGGCAAGGACTCGATGTATCCGGCAGCAGGTCTTTCCTCTGAATGCTGGCCACGTGCGAGCTGCTTCCCTTTATATCCGCGGGTCTGACTCAATAAATCCCCCCCGCATGCGCAATTAATGCAAGGCATCCGCTAGGCTTCTGCTGTGCATCCGCTAGGCTTCCGTTCTGCATCCGCTTCATCCGCTGTGCATCCGCTGTGCATCCGCTGTATCCGTTCCGCGTCCACTTTGCTGAGGTCCCCCGGAAGCCTAGCGGATGTGCCATCTGCTCCCATCCGCTTCCATCTGCCCTGCTAGGCTTCCGTTCTGCATCCGCTTTCCATCCGCCCTGTGTCCTCCCCGCGTCTGTTCCTTTCCGTGTTATCCGCTCCGGTTATGCAAATTTTTGCCCTTTTTGAGAGCGGATAACAACAGATGGAACATTTTGCTCGTCCATTGTGTTCTTTTTACTAACGTTTTGCATCCGTTGGGTAGTGTGACAGGGCCTTTAGTGTTTAAAAAAGATTGATTTTTTTTAAACTGCTGAACTAAATATTATTCTATAAAGCTGTGACTGATGAAAGAGGAATTCCTTTCCAATTACAATGCTTTCTCAAAGTTGGGGAGGGAGGGAAACCTGCAAGCATCAGAAAACATGGTGAAATATTTCTCCCATTATTGGAAGTCTAGTTAAGTATAGGAACAAGAATAGAATTGATGCCAAAATGCTGCCACATTAATTTGAAATATAATCCACTAAACTTGATTCTTCTAAAGGCCCCTGTGGAAAAAAAAAGTGGGGAGTTGTATAGGAAAGTGGTCATTTAATTTAATCTAACCTTTATAACTCTTAATGTTTTTAAAATATTTCCATTCACTGAAGACAAGAAGAAAAGTGGATATACTTTTTTGTTCAAGTATATTTAACAATTACAGACAAATTATTAAATTGCATTAGAGGATCTAATGAGTTCTGTGATTGTAGTAAACTTTTACCCCATGGCTTAAACTATACTTCCCTTACAGTTAATGCAGTTGAACTACTGTAGTTTGAAATAATCAATCTGTAGCTATAGAAAAAATTGCTCTTAATAATAGAAAGAAAAATAGGTATTGTTAATGCTAGCCAAGAAAGACAAATATTCTAGGAAGGTGAGAGGATGATGAAAAATTCCTTTGCAACATAATATTAGCTGAATTAAACAACATTTCAAGATTATCAGTCAGGCCAAAGGTTTCCATTGAAAAAGAGCAGAATAAATGAAATAAATTTGCTACAAATAACCAAGAAAACCTCCTTCCTTTCCCTTCTCCCCTTCCCTTCCCCCCCTTCCCTTCCCTACCCTTTTCTTATCTTCATCTATCTAGAATTTAGTTGGCAGAAGTTTTAGCTTTTCTGAATCTCTGGGCTGAGATCAAAGGGACAATCTTAATTAACTTGAACTTTGTTCTAAATCAAATCAAATCAAATGTTTATTGTCACTGCACAACATGTATACAATGAAATTGAAAATGAAAATGAAATTCTACACTGTTGAGAAGAATCTGCACCTTCTTTAACACTTTTCTCACTTACTCTCTTCATTATGAAGAAAAACAGATCTGGTGAATTAGCCCAAAAGGAAAAGAAATATATTATTTAACAAACTTTGATGTTTCTTCTTACGCTCATGATATACTGCATTTAGAGCAGAATGTTCAGGAAAGATGTCCCGCTACCAGTACCAAGGCATTAAACATTCTGGTAAGGATTATGTTTCTCCCTTTTCCTCAAGAGGAGACTCGTGGGAACAGAAAAAGCCCATAATCAAGCTTTAGTTGATACTGAGTTTTCTTTCCTTATGGAAAAGTATCTTCCATTTTGGTGAATAAGGTATGCTGGTTTTAGATTGTAACCAAATTCATTTTTGAAGAAATTGTTATAAGGCCATCAGAAAAATATTGGCCCCATTCATTGAAATGGAGGACTTCCATATCTAACCAACCATATGATAGGTTGATAGGTGTGCCAAAAGTGTGACAAAATATAAAAGAAACTTCATAATACTGAAATGATATTAGCCAAGTTAAAACCTTAGAGGAGAACATTTTTTGATTCTTCGTTAAATATGTGCAGGTAAAAAGGACTCTCATCATCAACCATTATGACACTGAATATGTTCTGTAGGCAAAAGATCCCCAGGTTCATTGTCAAATATGTCCAGTGAAAAATATCAAATGTCCATTAAGAGCAGAAAATTCCCCCAAGATGGACAAATTGACTGATTGCATGTAAGAACCCTTGTACTATATGGAAAGGTCATGGAAGAGTGTTCAGTCTGAAACCCAGACATCATCCTTTTAAAAAGAAACTATGTTCGAAACCTGTTGCCAGTTTAAGTAGGCAATAGGAAATAGCCTGATTTTGGAACAAATTATACCTTGTTTCCAGAGCAAGTATTTCTCCCAAGATGCAGTTCCTTACACCTGAAAATTTGAACAAGTATAATTAGTTCTCTATCTCTGTTTTTTTTTTTTTTTAACTTTCATAAAATTCTTCCAAATACTTTAAAGGCCCATGGGAGCAATTTAGGGATCTATGATTTACAGTTAAGAAAGCTGATAATCTAATTCATTTGGCAGAAACCTTCACATTTACTTCCATTTTTTAAAGCAAATAAAAAGCAAATAATTGTTATCAATAATCAATAATGTTGAAAGTGTAATAGATATTCAAAATGTTTCTAAATCCACCTGTAACATATTTAGGGTTCCCTGTATTTTAAAAAGGGCCTGTATCTATTTATCTACCTAAAGAATAGCAGAACATTAATGAAGAAACAAAAATAAATAAGGGTATATTGTAGAGGTTTTGAAGCAAGAAATTGATTCAGAATCAGGAGGAAGCTCCTCTTAAAGGCCCTGTCACACTGCCCAACGGATGCAAAACGTTAGTAAAAAGGACACAGCAGACGAGAAAAATGTTCCATCCATTGTTATCCGCTCTCAAAAGGGGCAAAAATTTGCATAACCAGAGCGGATAACACAGAAAGGAACGGACGGGGGGACGATGCAGGGCGGATGGAAAGCGGATGCGGAACAGAAGCCTAGCAGATGGAAGCGGATGGGAGCGAATGGCATATCCGCAAGGCTTCCAGGGGGCCGCAGCAAAGCGGATGCGGAACAGATACAGTGGATGCAGAACGGATGCCGAGCGGATGAAGTGGATGCACAGCGGAAGCCTAGCGGATGAAGCGGATGCACAGCGGAAGCCTAGCAGATGCACAGCGGAAGCCTAGCGGATGCCTACCATTCACTGCAAATGTGGGGAGGATGCATTGTGTCAGCCCCGTGGATATAAAGGGAGGCAGCTCCCAAGCAGGTCACTATTCAGAGGAAAGACCTGCTTCCAGACACATCGAGTGCCTTGCCAGCCTGCCCTGCATACTTGCCTACCAGTCTTGCTGCCAGCCTTCTTGCCTGCCATCGTGCCAGCCTCCCTGCAAGCCTCCCTGCCAGCCTGCCTGCCAGACTTGCTTCCTGCCTGCCTGCCTGACAGCCTGTTTGCCATCTGCCTGCCAGCCTTGGTGCCTGCCTTCCTGCCAGCCTTCCTGCCAGCCTGCCTGGCAGCATGCCTGGCAGCATGCCTGCCATTCTTGGTGCCTGCCTTCCTGCCAGCCTTCCTGCCAGCCTGCCTGCCTGCCAGCCTTTCTGCCAGCCAGCAACCCAACAACCATGGGGAAGAAGAGAAAGCCTCAGCCATCTGCTGCCAGCCCCGGCAAGAGGGACAGGGCCACCCTCCCACCCCCTGGCCCTCACACTGCTTCTGCTGGGGCTTCTGCAGGAAGGGCTCGCTCTTCTGGGGTTCTGGCTTCTACTGCTTCTTCTTCTGGAGGAGCTGATGATGCTGCTTATGGCGGTGGTGCTTCTGCTCGTGCTTACTCTGCTGATGCTGCTTCTGGCGGTGGTGCTTCTGCTGGTGCTTACTCTGCTGGCACTGCTCCTGGTGCTGGGGCTTCTGCTGATGCTGTTTCTGGTGGAGCTGATGATGCTGCTTCTGGCGGTGGTGCTTCTGCTGGTGCTTACTCTGCTGTAGCTGCTCCTCGTCCTGCTGGTCCTGCTGGTCCTGCTAGTCCTGCTGGTCCTGCTCATGCTCCTGGTCTTTCTGGTCCTGCTGGTCCTGCTCGTGCTTCTGGTCTTACTTGTCCTGCTCGTCCAGCTCGTCCTGCTCGTGCTCCTGGTCTTTCTGGTCCTGCTGGTCCTGCTCGTGCTCCTGGTCTTGCTCGTCCTGCTCGTGCTCCTGGTACTGCTCGTGCTCCTGGTCCTGCTCATGCTCCTGGTCCTGCTCGTGCTCCTGGTCCTGCTGGCACTGCTGGTGCTTACTCAGCTGCTGCTGATCCTGGTCCTGCTGGTGCTGGTGCTGGTGCTGGTGCTGGTGCTGGTGCTGGTGCTGGTGCTGCTGCTGCTGCTGCTGCTGATGATGATGATGATGATGATCCTGCTGGTGCTGCTGCTGCTGCTGATGATGATGATGATCCTGCTGGTGCTGCTGCTGGTGGTGGTGTGGAGGAGCAGCCCCTACAACCTGGAAGCCCCTCTGATGAGGGCCCATCTGTTCCTGTCAAAGGGAGGAAGAGCTATATGCGAAAACGGGAGAGGAGGCAACACTCCATTGAGGAGGAACATGAGGATGAGGTGCTGGAGTGGCTGAGAGAGAATGACTATCTATGGAGGAATGGACACAGGGACACCAAAAGGAAGCAGGCTTCTTGGAGAGAGAAGGCGGAGAGTCTGGGCTACACTTCGGAGGTGCTCCTCGGCTGGTAGAAGCACATGCACATCTGGTACGGGAAGCTGCACCTGAAGAAGTCTGGCCAGGCCATAGTCAAGCTCACCAACCAGAAGACCTACGTCATGGCCAGATGCAGCTTCCTGGAGGGTGAGATCAGCCACCGAGGATCAGCCCCTCTCACAACCCTCTCTCTCTGGCAGCCTGCTGAGAGCCAGTCCTCTTCCGGCCGAGAGTCGGCTCCTGTCTCCAGGAAGGTTTCTGTGGAGCGTCCCATGGCGGAGAACCCACGGACAGTTGTTTTAACCATGGCGGAGCGCATGGAGGACTCCCTGGCGCAGTGGGAGAAAGGAGACGGCAATTCCACCACAGTCCTACCCGCATCCACCCCCAGCTCCACCTCCACAGAAAGGCAGAGAGCCAGACAGCAGGAGGCGCAGAGCCACACTGTCCTGCTGGATATCAGGGACACCATCCAGACCAGCATAGATCTCCTCTCTCAGCTGGTGCACACCAACTCCTCATCCTCCAACCGCAAGCCCTTCCTCACCTATGTCAACCAGACCCTCACGGACATGGCGGAACCCCAGTACCAGGTGGTGAATGACCGGATCACCAAGCTGCTTCACAACCCTCCAGATCCAGAGGAACATGCTCCCACCCAGTCCAGGTCTGCTCCTCCACCCCAGGTGATGTCCCTCCCATTGCAAGGTTTTCCTTAATGGTTTAAGCCTTTGCATATTGGTGGGATGGGTAAGGATAGCATTGGGGTGGGCAGGGATACCTTTGGGATGGGTAATAGCTGTGGGATGGGCAGGGATACCTGTGGAATAGGTTAGGATATCTGTGGAATGGGTTAAGATAGCTGTGGGATGGGTTGAGATAGCTGTGGGATGGGTTGAGATAGCTGTGGGGATAGATAAATCTCCAGTGCAAGCATAGTGGGACTGTATGGTCCACCCTCCCAGGTGTGACACCTATGGCCCTTCATTATCAACACTAATGTAATCATTGATCCACATATGTCAACATAAACACAACTGTTTATTAAATGCCATGTTCATTGTAGGCCCACTCAACATACATGGCCCGATCTCATCTGTGTGATGAGACAGGCTGAAGGAAGCATCCATTAAGCATCTACCATCCTGTCTTGCCACTCCACTGCTCCACCTGGGAAGTTGCACCAGTGTTTCAGGAGGTTGCGCTGCTTTTTCCCTTCACGTGAGGCTCTGTTGGGGCCTTGCACATCCTCAGTGTATATCAGGTTTTGCCCTTGCCTCCATTCCCAGGCTCCATGTCCCCATTGCCTTGTTTGAGGTCCACAAGCCTGTTCTGCAAGACTGGGTAGCGGGTATGTATGAGATTGTGCAGGATACAGCAAGCTTCCACGATCCTCCTCACGGTCTGTGGGCGATGCTGCATGGTGGTGAGAAGTACCTGGAACCTGTTGGCCAGGATGCCAAGGCATTCTCCACCACCCGCCTTGTCCTGGACAGCCTGTAGTTGAAGATCCTCTCTTCACGGGTGAGACATCTGGAGGTGTAGAGCTTCATGAGGTAGGTTCTGAGGGAGAAGGCGTCATCCCCCACGATGAAGTAGGGCACATCTTGCGTGTCGTTGGGCAGGGGGTCTGGATCTGGGAAGCCCATGATGAGGTTCCGTTCCAGCCCCTCCTTGAGATGACTGGCGTTGTATACCTGGGCATCTGAACATGAGCCATTGCCTGAAGCATCGATGTACATGAACTTGTAGTCAGCATCGACCATGGCGAAGAGGACAATGCTGAAGAAGCCCTTGTAATTGAAATAAGTGGACCCTAACTTGGCTGGAGCTTTGCAGGCCATGTGCTTGCCATCTATGGCTCCAACGGTGTGTGGGAAGTTCCACCTCTGATACCACTGCTCTGCAACTTTCTTCCATCCTTCTTCAGTGGAGGGGCACTGGAGGAGCTCCTCCAGGTATTCTTCAATGATGGCCTGCACCACTTCTCTGACCACAATGCTGATGGTGTTGTGTGGCACCCTCCAGCCATACTGCATGCTCCTGTAGGTGGTCCCTGAGGCCAGATGGTGCAGAGTTGGTGCCACCTTGAGCCCAGGGTCCAGGCTCGGGTGGAAGTTGGTGCTCTGCTTGGTCAACCTGGGTGTCAGCCGCTGTACAACTTCGTCAAACATGGCTGGAGGCATCCTCATGAAGTTCTGGAATGAATGAGGGTCTTCGTTCCTGAGCTCCACCATCAACTTGTTGTACAGTCCGTACTCTGCTCTTCTCCTGATCCATCTTCGGACCCAGACGCTTCTTGGCTGCCTCCTTTTCTTCCCGTAGTAGAGTTGAAAGAGCCTGTAGATGGCTTCGCACTGTTGCAGAACGATGGTGGCTACCAAAAGGAGTTTGTTACGATCCAAGGTGAACATTACTGGATGTTGTGGAAGAGCAAGAGGCAGATGAAGGCTGCAGAGGTCTGCACAGCAGGGCTGCTTGTCTGAAAGTGAGATCCAGGTGAGTTGTTCCCCCTTTTTATAGGCAATATAGGTTTTCCCCTATGTGTCCTTTTGAATCCTCTAGGCATCCTCTAGACATCCTTAATATCCGAGATAGGTCCCCTCTGCAAACGTTTTTTCCATTTTAAATGCTTTCTTTGCATGCAGCATCCGCTTTCATCCTTTCTCCGTCCGTGCTACTAACGCTGCACGTCCGTTCCGCGTCCTTTCCACTTCATCTCTGTGTCCACTTTCTGCTGGAGCAGATTTGAGTTGCGCGGATGCGCAGCGGATGCCTAGCAGATGTAGCGGACGCATAACGGATGCCGACAGATGCAGAATGGATGTCCCCCGTATGCCTAGCGGATGCAGAACGGACGTGTTGGATACATTTTCCGCTCAAAAGTTTTGAGCAGCTCAAAACCTTTTGAGCGAATGAAATGTCATTAGACGGATGCTGGACGGATAGAGAGCGAGCAAAACGGAGGCAGTGAGTACAGAATGGAAGCATTGCGTTAACCAATTGATGGCAAGTGTTTTTCTCCGTTTTAGTTCCTCTTTCCATCTGTTAGTGCAGTGTGACAGGGGCTTAATGCATGCTCAGTTGATTTATTATTGCTTTAGTCCAGGAGCTTATAGGAAAATACATTTCCATCTGTCATCCTGTTTCAAATGGTTCAGGGAAATCAAGTTTTATGCTAAAGCAAAGACATTCTTGAGAACAACCAACTCCCTAAACAAAACAATGTGGTGTAAATCAAGTTAGCCAGATCACATGAGTAAATCAATTGAGCACAGGTTACCTCACTGCTATTGACAGCAGTCCTCTGCTGGTGTTCATTGCTTATTCAACATTTTGTGTTGTGAAGACATCTTAAACAGCTCGTGCTCAAGTCTGTCTTCTGTTCTTAGTAGCACTTGAAAGAACTTTAGGAGGAAAACAGAAAGCAAAGGAAAAGGAATTCAGTGATGCCTGCATAAAGTAAACTTAATATTGACTATTAAGAAGGCAGTATAGATGAGTTTAAAGCTAGGATTAGTCTTAAAATTTTATATATATCTATATGTCTATATATCTATGTATCTATATCTATTTATCTGTCTATCTATCTATCTATCTATCTATCTATCTATCTATCTATCTATCT
>BLBF01000031.1:23187377-23229786 GCA_015471245.1 Laticauda colubrina | reverse complement strand
TCTATCTATCTATCTATCTATCTATCTATCTATCTATCTATCTATCTATCTATCTGTTTGTCTTCCTTCTTGCCTATCCAGCAATTAATTTTAGAATGCAGAATTAAATGTCCCCTTAAAGAAAGAACTTTTGAGATGCATCATGTATCACTATTAAAAAAAAATAAAAAATAGAATGTCATCCTCCAGTGATATCCCATCAAAAGACCCTAGTTCAGTTATAGGGACACAGGATTGTCCTGTCTTCCAATGTTCTGATACGCCTCCTTATTTTTGGATCTCTCCAGGATAAATAGAAAAATCTGATCTCTGTTTCATTTTGGGCCCTTTCGATAAAATTGTACATGTAACTTGATGTCAGGGAATAAAACAGATTTGTTTCAATTCAGTTGTATTATTTTCACCATCAGTATCTTCGATACATACATGTGTGACTATATCTTTAAAAAAAAAAATGACCTAAAATGTGATTATCTGGTTTGATGAACTATATGAAATGGCAGTTTCCCGGGGGAAACACATTCCAAAGAAGAGGTGAGACAAAAGGCAGCAAAGCTCAGAACTGGACAGGAGAGTAAACAAATTAGGAAAACTATTTCCTAGAATTTCCTAGGTTTATCCTTTAGAATAAGAGTTTTAATCTGGCAATATTCTGTCAATTGTAGGTAAGCAAATAAAGATTGGCTGGATTGTTTTGTATCATTTTTGGGCTGGCCTGATTTAAGATCAAGTTATCCTAGTCCCATTTACATCTGTCTGTATTATCAAGTTCTGGAAGGGGAGAACACTGCAGACCCTGTTCGCCAAGAACCAGGAGAAAAACAATTTCTGCTTTGATACCCACCCTCTGAAATATAATTCCCCCCAAGAAAGATTGGCCCCAATCCTACTGGCCCTAAAATGTGGTTGTACCATTGAGTCTAGGAATCCCATGGAAGTGTGAAGCATGTTAACTGGTTGTATTGCATGTTAGTTCAGAATCCCCGTGTTTTGCTTATTGCAATTTAACTTTTGTAATTGTATTTTTAATGGTTTTGTGTTTAATTATTTTGATTGTTTGGTTTGAAATTATGTGTGCCACCCAGAATCACAAGCATTAAATGGGCAGCTATATTTTACACTAAATAAATAAAAAACAAATAAATTGTGCATTTAATTCTATCAAAGTGAATCGTTACACAGGATTCAAATGAATTTTGTAACTGTAAGATCTGGTTAAGCCCATGTCACACTGCACCAACAGATGGAAAGACTATGTAAAACGGAGAGAAACACTTGCCATCCGTTGGTTAACACGATGCATCCGTTCTATACTCACTGAATATGTTTTTCATACTCTCTATCCGTCCAGCATCCGTCTACTGACATTTCATCCGGTCAAAAAGTTTTGAGATGCACAAAACTTGATGAGCGGATGAAGTATCCAATGCGTCCATTCTACATCTGCTATGCATATGGGGAACATCCGTTACGTGTCCACTATATCCGATAGGCATCTGCTGTGCATCCGCGCAACTCAAATCTGCTCCAGTGGAAAACGGACACAGTGAGGAAGCAAAACGGATACGGAACGGACACGCAGCGTTAGTAGCATGGACGGAGAAAGGATGAAAGCGGATGCAGCTCGCATATAAAGCATTAAAATGGAAAAAACGTTCGTATAGGGGACGTATATCAGATATTTAGGATGTCTGCAGGATGTCTAGAGGATGCAGAAGGACACCTAGTGGAAAAATGATATTTCCTATAAAAAGGGGGAGAAATCACCTGGATCTCGCTTTCAGTCCAGCAGCCCTGGTGTGCAGACCTCTTCAGCCTTGCACTTGCTCTTGCTCTTCCACAGCATCCAGTCATCTTCATCATGGATCGTCGCACACTCCTTTTGGTAGCCGCCATCATTCTACAACAGTGCGAAGCCTTCTACAGGCTCTTTCACCTGTTCTACGGGAAGAAAAGGAGGTGTCCAAGAAGTGTCTGGGTCCGAAGATGGATTGCAAGAAGAACAGAGTACGGACTGTACAACAAGCTGATGGTGGAGCTAAGGAATGAAGACATTCGTGCATTCCAGAACTTCAGGAGGATGCCTCCAGCCATGTTTGACAAAGTTGTGGAGCGTCTGAGATCCAAGTTGACCAAAGAGAGCACCAACTTCCATCCCAGCCTGGACCCTGGACTGAAGGTGGCACTGACTTTGCGCCACCTGGCCTCAGGAACCACGTACAGCAATATGCAGTATGGCTGGAGGGTGCCACACAACACCATCAGCATTGTGGTCAGAGAAGTGGTGCAGGCCATCATCAAAGAATAGCTGGAGGAGCTCCTCCAGTGCCCCTCCACTGAAGAAGGCTTGAAGAAAGTTGCAGAACAGTGGTATCAGAGGTGGAACTTTCCCACAAACCGTTGGAGCCATAAATGGGAACCACGTGGCCTGCAAAGCTCCAGCCAAGTCAGGGTCCACTTATTTCAACTACAAGGGCTTCTACAGCATCATCCTTTTCGCCATAGTTGATGCTGACTACAAGTTCATGTACATCGATGCTTCACGCAATGGGTCAGCATCAGATGCCCAAGTATACAATGCCAGTGATCTCATCATGGGCTTCCCAGATCCAGACCCCCTGCCCAACGACACACAAGATGTGCCCGACTTCATCGTGGGGGATGACGCCTTCTCCCTCAGAACCTACCTCATGAAGCCCTACACTTCCAGATGCCTCACCCGTGAAGAGAGGATCTTCAACTACAGGCTGTCCAGGGCAAGACGGGTGGTGGAGAACGCCTTTGGCATCCTGGCCAACAGGTTCCAGGTACTTCTCAACAGCATGCAGCATCGCCCAGAGACCATGAGGAACATCGTGGAAGCTTGCTGCATCCTGCACAATCTCATGCGCACCCGCTACCCAGTGTTGCAGAACAGGCTTGTGGACCATCAACAAGGCAATGGGGACATGGAGCCTGGTGAATGGAGACAAGGGCAAAACCTGATAGACACTGTGGATGTGCAAGGCCCCAACAGAGCTTCACGTGAAGGGAAGAAGCAGTGCAACCTACTGAGACACTGGTGCAACTCCCCAGGTGGAGCAGTGGAGTGGCAAGACAGGATGGTAGATGCTTAATGGATGCTTCGTTCGGCCTGTCTCATCACACTGATAAGATTGTGCCATGTATGTTGAGTGGCCCTACAGTGAACAGGGCATTTAATAAAGAATTGTGTTTATGTTAAAATGCGTTGATGAATGATTACATTGTTATTGATAATAAAAGGCCATAGCTGTGGCACCTGGGAGGGTGGACCATACAATCCCACTATGCTTGCACTGGAGGCTTATCTATCCCACAGCTATTACCCATCCCACAGCTATTACCCATTCCACAGGTATCCTAACCCATCCCACAGCTATTACCCATCCCATAGGTATCCCTGCCCATCCCACAGCTATTACCCATCCCAAAGGTATCCCTGCCCATCCCACTGCTATCCTTACCCATCCCACAAGCATGCAAAGGCTTTAACCATTTCTAAAAGTTTCCACCAAGACTTTATTTACTAAAAGAACTGAACCAAGTGTGTGAAGCAAAGATAACCTTTATTAATAACAAACTGTAAAAACAAAATGAACCAAGAAAAGTGTCCCAAGCAAAGATAAAGTCAACAGATAGCAACCCAGTCTCTGGCACTCTTCTCAGTCATTCTGAGGCGTGCCCATGGTCTAAGGGCTGAAGGGTCCAGGTGCTGTGGAGGTGGCAGTGGCTGGAGTGCTGTTCTGAGCTGCCATTGGGGTGCCTGGCCCCAAGATGACAAGAGGGAATGGTGTGTGGAGGAAGCTCTCAGAGAGCTGGCTCAGTCCTGTGATGTTGAGAGGCCCTTCCTCCATGACATTGGGTGTCACTCCCAAGACCGATGACAGATGTTCTGAGACCGGGCTTGGCTGTGAGGTGGAGGAAGGAAGAGTGCAGTGGGGCTGTCTGGTCTGCAGCTGAGCGAGGTGAGGCGTCGGTGGCTTCTGTGGCATCTGTGGCATTGGTGGCATCTGTGGCATCTGTGGCATCGGTGGCATAGCTGGCATAGCTGGCATAGCTGGCATTGGTGGCATTGGTGGCATTGGTGGCATCGGTGGCATCGGTGGCATCGGTGGCTTCGGTGGCATCGGTGGCATCGGTGGTGTCGGTGGCATCGGTGGCACCTGTGGTGTGCAATGTACCAGTGCCTGGACTGGGAAGGGCTGCCTGTGTTGCTGGAACTCCTGGTAGCCGTAGCCTTTGCAGGTGAGGGGCTGCTGAAAGCTTTGGAAGGGCTGTGACATCACCTGGGGTGGAGGACCAGACCTCGACTGGGTCAGAACAGGTTCAGCTGGGCCTGGAGGTCAGTGCAGAAGACCTGTGATCCTCTCCTTGATCACCTAGTACTGGGATTCGGACATGTGCATGAGGGTGTGGTTCACGTAGGTGAGGAAGGGCTTTCTGTTAGAGGATGGTATGTCAGAGTATACCAGCTGAGAGATGAGATCTACACTGCTTTTGATGGTGTCCCTGATATCCAGCAGGACAGTGTGGCTCTGTCCCTCCGGTCTGGCTTTCTGTCTGCTTTCTGTGTAGGTGGACCTGGGGGTGGGTGTGGGTTGGTCTCTGGTGGCAGTGGCCTCTTCTTGCTCCAACTGAGTCAGGGGGTCCTCCATGTGCTCCACCTCAGGGAGTGCAGCTGTCGGGGGGGTCTCTGTCTGCGGGCTGCCTGAGAGAGAGGGTTGACAAAGGGGCTGGTCCTCGGTGGCGGATCCCACCCTCTAAGAACCTGCACTTGGCCATGACATAGGTCTCCCAGTCAGTGAGCTTTACCGCGGCCTGGCCAGACTTCTTCTGGTGCAGCTTCCCGTACCAGGTGTGCATGTGCTTCCACCACCTGAGGAGGACATCCGAAGTGTAGCCCAGGCTCTCCGCCTTCTCTCTCCAAGCCGCCTGCTTCCGCTTGGTGTCTCAATTGTGCCTGTGTCCCTTCCTCCAGAGGTACTCGTTCTACCTCAGCCATTCGAACCCCTCCTCCTGATGTTTCTCTGCAATGGAGTACTGTCTCCTCTCCCTATCTTGTGAATGCCTCTTCCTCCCTCTGGCAGGGCCTTCTGGGCCCTCATCAGTAGGGCTTTGAGGTTCTAGTGGCTGGTCCACACACCACCACCAGCAGCACCAGCAGCACCAGCAGGACCAGCACACCAGCATCACCAGCAGCATCAGGAGCACCAGCACCACCAGCAGCACCAGCAGCACCAGCAGCACCAGCAGGACCAGCAGTAACACGAGCAGGACCAGCACCATCAGGACCAGGAGCAGCACCAGCAGAGTAAGCACCAGCAGAAGCACCAGCACCAGGAACAGCACCAGCAGTCAGCACCAGCAGAAGCACCAGCAGAGTAAGCACCAGCAGAAACACCAGCACCAGCAGAGTCAGCACCAGCAGCAGAAGCCCCAGCAGAAGCAGAGTCAGCGCCAGGGGGTGGGATGGTGGTCCTGTCCTTCTTGCCAGGGCTGGCAGGAGTAGGCACAGGCTTCCTCTTCTTCCCCATGGTTGTTGGCTGAAGATGTTTCTGGCAGCAGGTCTTTCCTCTGAATGGTGACCTTCTTGCGAGCTGCATCCTTTTACATCCGCGGGGCTGATGCAATGCATCCTCCCCGCATGCGCAGTGAACGCTTTGCATCCGTTCCGCATCCGCCCCTTCCACTGTGCGTCCACTTTGCTGTGCTCCCCCGGAAGCCCTGCAGACGTGCCATCCACTTCCATCCATTTCCATCCGCTAGGCTTCCGTTGAGCATCCACTTAACATCCTCGCTACGTCCTCCCCCCATTCGTTCCTTTCCGTTTTTGTCCCCTCTGTTTATGCAAATATGGGGCACTTTTGAGAGCAGATAACAACGGATGGAACATTTTCTCGTCCGCTGTGTCCTTTTTACATACATTTTGCATCCGTAAGCCAATGTGACCTTGCCTTTACATTTGTTTCCTTCATATTTTCTTCTGCACCATGCTATTTGGAAGTGAATCTTTGAGCAGGGACTATCATCTTTAATATGTATGTAAGTTCAAGAGGAGTCATTCTAGCTGAAGATCAGGGTGAAATTGTGTCAATTAAATAAATTATGAAGAAACTCAGAATCGAGGTCTTCAATTTTTCTTCTACTAGAAAAGCCTTTTTAAACTTACCACAAAAGAATCATTTTATGAAATTCATACATTAACTGAAGATTCTATGACATTAAAATTTGCATTAAATTGTCAGCAGAAATGCAACTGAAAGTAGACACTCCCAGATTTACAATGTAATCTTTAAGGCATTAACCCCTATTCACATATTTAGCAAAGACACTACTTAAAAAAAAAAAAAAAACACCAGCTTCTCATTGACAGTTTTGGTACAACTGACTCCAACAATATTCTAAATTTCCTGGAGTTGGCAGTTGCTCAAAATCTAGTTTTAGCCCATTTCTCTCAGCTGCAAGCATTCTCAGCAGGGATGGTGCTTGCTCATGTTGTTTTCTTTGTTCTCCTGGGATATTTGGACAAGAGAGAGAAGGAGAAGGCACTTAAGTGGCAAAGAGAACATAATTCTGAAAATCTGAGTTGATTTAAATTGTCATTCTGACAACTATTCCTGAAAACTGTAGGAAGAACTTTTAAAAGTCAATCTGTTCCAAAGCCTCATCCTTTTAAATGTGGCAGTAGCCTGTCAACTCCCAGCCTGGTCACAGGAATTAAACCAAATGAGGTGATATATAAAGGGCACAGCTGAATCAAAAACTGGGCCACAAGTCACAGTTGGGTTTGGCTTTAGTTTCATTAAAATTTAATTGGAATCAAAGAATGCCGTCACAGTGCACATAAAGTATTTCCTGTTCTTTCTGCTTAAAAATCAGAAGTTCATGGATTGGAAAATTAGCAAAGAACATGTTTACACTCTGCTCCCTATTACAAGAAGTGATTATTTGATAAACAATGAATCACAGCCAGAAAGGAATGCCAACATTTGTTGACAGATTCAATTATGGATCTTCATGGATTGCACCTCATTCTTTTAGGGTGGAAAAGAATCTTATGTTTTAGTTTAGGAAATTCTCCTGAAATTAGCATGCAATATGTGACTATGCCATTGCCTTTGATGTCAAAGGAGACTCCAAACAGAAAACAATAAGATTCTATGGCATTAAATGATTGTGATTGCTACAGATATCAAGGGCTGGTTCACACAAACATGACAACCACATTATTTATGCCAATTTGACTTAAGTAAACTTCATTAACAGAAGCTAAATGTCTAAAAAAAGCTAAAAAAAAGTTCCATATATGGTGTTACATTGACTATAGCCCACTGATTTGGAAATCAGTCTTCAAATTATAGAGAGGGATTCTGCTTTGGGCCATATGGAAAGGAAGTGACTCAGTTTAAGTCTTGTTTCAAAGTGAAAATTTTGAACAGAATATTTATAATGGGAGGCAAATGAAAAAGTAAAGCTCAATATCTGAAAATAAAGAGGACCCAATCACTGAAGGGTTTTAATCCTACCGCTTGATTGTAATTTCTTTAGATAAGTGACATGAGTTAGATGAATTCCCCCATGAAGAAAAATGCACACAGAAAAGCTTTAATGTAATTTTACATAAGCTTTAGTAATAGCTTTTCTCTCTATGGAGAATGAGAAATACCCATAGGCAAATTCAAGGGATTGCACTCATGTTGAAAATACCAAGGTGCTTCCTGGTTGAAAAGATTAGCCAGTGACATCACCATGGTCCAGGGGACTTTCATTTGGGAGTTCCTTTTATGTCCCCATTAATGTGCTTCTTGAAATGATACTTAGCTATCTACTTTTTTTTTTCAATAAAGTTTTATTTGGGTTTTCACACATACAAAAAAACAAGTAAAACATCTTTTTTGAAAAAAGCATGGTCCCGGGTTGAACTTCTTTATACAGACACAAAACTCAATTTCATGCTCCTTTTCACATTCCATTCCATATCTTATACTATTTTACATTTTCTATACTTTTGTCTGTTCTGTTTCAATTTCATATTATTTTTTCTCATTGAACAAATTTTCTCCTGTAGTTACTAACTGGAGAATGACACCTTTATATCTTTCAATTACATCCATTCAACTCTTATTTAAACTTCAATATATATGTTAAGATTATGACCTTCAATATAATTCATAATACATAACTTCCAATCAAATTCTGCTTGGTACATTCTTATAATACACACTATATTCTTTTTTTAAAAAAAATGTAAATATATGTAATTATAAACCCTCATTCCATTCCAGTTCAGTTCATTAATCATTAAAATCTTAACATCTTTAACATTTATTTTCAATTAAATATCATACTTCCTTAAAAAACACATATAATCTCCATAATTAATTTTCCCTTTTCTTCACATATGTTTTATAAATAATTAAATATTCATTTTGTTACATTTATTTATTGACAAGCATTCCACTTAATTATGATAGCTATTTTTTCAAACATTTTAGTCAAACATTGTTTCATATTTTCTAAAATTATTTCTGTTTCTAATATAACCATACAATCTTTTGTACCTTTGCAGAATCCCTTTTTCTATTAAATTTTCATCCCTTATCTCTAAATAGGCCCTGTTTCTCTATATTTTGTTTTTGTCCTTTATGACTTCTTTTCCTTTCTTTCTTCCTTCTCATTTTCTCCGTCCCCTTTTTATCCCCTTGTCTCTCAAGTTCTAATTCTCTCTTCTGCATTTCCCTCTTCTGTTGCTTTCTGATTTCATACTTATTTTTCACTCTATTTTTTCTTCTTTCCCCGCTTTCCTTTTTTTCCCCAATCTAAGATTACTTGTTCATTAAAGATGGCTTCTTCTTTGTTGCAATCTTCTTGTTCTGCAGACATTTCTTGTTGTTTCTCATAATTCCAAATTTCCATTTCTAAAAACTGAAATACGAAAAAAGAACCTCTCCATTCTTATGCATCTTTGTACTTTTTAAGTTTCATTTTCAGTTCTTCGAAAAGTGGAGCCATTTTAAACAGTTTTAAATAATCACCTGATTGATTTTAGTCATTCAAAACAATAACCAAGAATCTACAAATCATCAAATAGTCCCGAGTTATATCTTCTTATTTCTTTTTCAACTTTCTCTTCCTGGGGGTTTTGTTGCAATATTTCAGTTAGAATGTATCGATTGGAAGTCTTGTTGAGATTTTGTTGTAGGTTCTTTTTTTAATTCCAGGCAGTCTCCTCCCTTCCAGATCTGGCCCTTTTATTCTTTTTCTCTCCTTTCCTATTTTCAAAAGCTTTTAATTATCCAGAAATCTTTATTATCCCTTTGACTTATCTTCAGCATTTAATGCCTATTGATGTCAAAGTGGATTTTTTTCCAATTTCTTACTTAAGTATCTTAGCTGCCATTGTAGGAAAAGGAGAAAAAAAACCCAAATATTTTCCCTTTTCTCTCTCCTTAAAGCTAGGTCAAATCAGCCGACGGATGCAAAATATATGTAAAGAGGACACAGCGGATGAGCAAATTTTCCATCCGTTGTTATCCGCTCTCAAAAGTGTCCCAAATTTGCATAAAGAGAATGGACAACAATGGAAAGGAACGGACGGGGGGAGGATGTAGCGAGGATGTTAAGTGGATGCTCAACAGAAGCCTAGTGGATGGAAGCGGATGGAAGCAGATAACACATCCGCAGGGCTTCTGGGGGAGAACAGCGAAGCGGACACGCAGCGGAAGGAGCGGAAGCGTAGCGGATGAAGCAGATGATGCGGATGCATCATGGACGCCTAGCGGATGCATAGCAGATGCCTAGTGGAAGCAAAGCATTCACTGCGCATGTGGGGAGGATGCATTGCGTCAGCCCCGCAGATATAAAGGGAAGCAGGTCGCAAGCAGGTCACCATTCAGAGGAAAGACCTGCTGCCAGACATATCTTCAGCCAACAACCATGGGGAAGAAGAGGAAGCCTGTGCCTATTCCTGCCAGCCCTGGCAAGAAGGACAGGACCACCATCCCATCCCCTGGTGCTGACTCTGCTTCTGCTGGGGCTTCTGCTGCTGGTGCTGCTGGTGCTGCTTCTTCTGCTGCTGGTGCTGACTCTGCTGGTGCTGGTGCTGGTGCTTCTGCTGGTGCTGCTCCTGGTGCTGATGCTTCTGCTGGTGCTTTCTCTGCTAGTGCTGCCCCTGGTCCTGCTGGTGCTGCTGCTGCTCGTGCTACTGCTGGTGCTGCTGGTGCTGCTGGTTCTGGTGCTTCTGCTGGTGCTGACTCTGCTGGTGCTGCTGGTGGTGCTACTGCTGCTGCTGCTGCTGGTGGTGGTGTGGTGGACCAGCCACTAGAACCTCAAAGCCCTGCTGATGAGGGCCCAGAAGGCCCTGCCAGAGGGAGGAGGAGGCAATCGTGCAAAAAGGGGGAGAGGAGACAGTACTCCATTGCAGAGGAACATGAGGAGGAGGTGCTCAAATGGCTGAGGGAAAATGAGTACCTATGGTGGAAGGGACACAGGCTCTATCGAGACACCAAGTGGAAGCAGGCGGCTTGGATAGAGAAGGCGGAGAGCCTGGGCTACACTTCGGATGTCCTCCTGGGGTGGTGGAAGAACATGCACACCTGGTACAGGAAGCTGCACCTGAAGAAGTCTGGCCAGGCCGCGGTAAAGCTCACTGACCGGGAGACCTATGTCATGGCCAAGTGCAGCTTCTTAGAGGGTGGGATCCACCACCAAGGACCAGCCCCTTTGTCAACCCCTTCTCTCAGGCAGCCCACAGACAGCCAGTCCTCTTCGGGCCAAGAGTCAGCTCCTGTGTCCAGGCAGGTATCTTTGGAGTGCCCCACAATGGAGACCCCTCCGACAGCTGCACACCCCATGCCAGGGCACATGGAGCATCCCCTGACACAGATGGAGCAAGAAGAGGCCGCGGCCACCAGAGACCAACCCACACCCTCACCCAGCTCCACCTCCACAGAAAACAGGTGGAGAGGCAGACCGGAGGGACAGAGCCACACTGTCCTCTTGGAGATCAGGGACACCATCAAGAGCAGTGTAGATCTCCTCTCTCAGCTGGTACACTTCGAGATTCCATCCTCTAACAGAAAGCCCTTCCTCACCTACGTGAACCAGACCCTAATGGAAATGCCCGAAGCCCAGTACCAGGTGATCAAGGAGAGGATCACAGGTCTTCTGCACCACCCCCCAGGCCCAGCTGAACCTGCTCTGACCCACTCCAGGTCTGCTCCGCCACCCCAGGTGATGTCACAGCCCTTCCAAGGCTTTCAACAGCCCCTCACCTACCAAGGCTATGGATACCAGGACTTCCAGAAGCACAGGCAGCCCTTCCCAGTCCAGGCATAGGTTCCTCACCTGCCACAGATGCCACCAATGCCACAGATGCCACCGACACCACAGATGCCACCGACGCCACAGATGCCACAGATGCCACCAATGCCTCACAGCTCAGCTGAAGACCAGACAGCCCCACTAGACTCCTCCTTCCTCCACCCCACAGCCAAGCCCGGCCTCAGAAAATCTGTCATCGGTCTTGGGACTGACGCCCCATGTCATGGAGGAAGGGCCTCTCAACAGCTTTCTGAGCCAGCTTTCTGAGAGCTTCCTCCACACACCATCCCCTGTTGTCATCTTGGGGCCAGGCACCCCAATGGCACCTCAGACCAGCACTCCAGCCACTGCCACCTCAACAGCCCCTGGACCCTTCACCCCTGAGACCATGGGCATGCCTCAGAGTGACTGAGAAGAGTGCCAGAGACTAGGTTGTTACCTTTTGACTTTATCTTTGCTTGGGACACTTTTCTTGGTTCATTTTGCTTTTACAGTTTGTTATTAATAAAGGTTATCTTTGCTTCACACACTTGGTTCAGTTCTTTTCGTAAATAAAGTCTTGGTGGAAACTTTTAGAAATGTTAAAGCCTTTGCATGCTTGTGGGATGGGTAAGAATAGTGGTGGGATGGGCAGGGATACCTGTGGGATGGGTAATAGCTGTGAGATGGGTTAGGATATCAGTGGGATGGGCAGGGATACCTGTGGAATGGGTAATAGCTGTGGGATGGGTAATAGCTGTGGGATAGATAAGCCTCCAGTGCATACATAGTGGGACTGTATGGTCCACCCTCCCAGGTGCCACACCTATGGCCCTTTATTATCAATAACAATGTAATCATTCATCAACACATTTCAACATAAACACAACTTTTTATTAAATTCCCTGTTCATTGTAGGGCCACTCAACATACATGGCACAATCTCATCAGTGTGATGAGACAGTCTCAAGGAATTATCCATTAAGCATCTACTATCCTGTCTTACCACCCCACTGCTCCAGCTGGGGAGTTACACCAGTGTTTCAGGAGGTTGCGCTGCTTCTTCCCTTCATGTGAAGCTCTGTTGGGGCCTTGCACATCCACAGTATCTATCAGGTTTCGCCCTTGCCTCCATTCACCAGATTCCATGTCCCCATTCCCTTGCTGGTGGTCTACAAGCCTGTTCTCCAACACTTGGTGGATGTGCATGAGATTGTGCAGGATGCAGCAAGCTTCCACGATGTTCCTTACAGTCTCTGGGCAATGCTGCATGGTGGTGAGAAGTACCTGGAACCTGTTGGCCAGGATGCCAAAGTTCTCCACCACCCGTCTTGCTCTGGACAGCCTGTAATTGAAGATCCTCTCTTCACGGGTGAGGTATCTGGAAGTGTAGGGCTTCATGAGGTAGGTTCTGAGGGAGAAGGTGTCATCCCCCATGATGAAGTCGGGCACATCTTATGTGTCGTTGGGCAGGGGGTCTGGATCTGGGAAGCCCATGATGAGGTTGCATTCCAGCCCGTCCTTGAGGTGACTGGTATTGTATACCTGGGCATCTGAAGCTGACCCGTTGCCTGAAGCATCGATGTACATGAACTTGTAGTCAGCATCAACCATGGCAAAGAGGATGATGCTGAAGAAGCCCTTATAGTTGTGATAAGTGGACCCTGAGTTGGCTGGAGTTTTGCAGGCCACGTGCTTCCCATCCATGGCTCCAACGGTGTGGGGGAAGTTCCACTTCTGATACCACTGTTCTGCAACTTTCTTCCAGCCTTCTTCAGTGGTGGGGCACTGGAGGAGCTCCTCCAGGTATTCTTCGATGAAGGCCTGCACCACTTCTCTGACCACAATGCTGATGGTGTTGTGTGGCACCCTCCAGGCATACTGCATGTTCCTGTATGTGGTTTCTGAGGCCAGGTGGCACAGAGTCAGTGCCACCTTCAGCCCAGGTTCCAGGCTGAGCCGGAGGTTGGTGTTTGCCTTGGTCAACCTGGGTCTCAGCCGCTCCACAACTTCATCAAATATGACTGGTGGCATCCTCATGAAGTGCTGGAATGCACAAGGGTCTTCATTCCTCAGCTCCACCATCAACTTGTCATACAGTCTGTACTTGGCTCTTCTCGCGATCCATCTTTGGACCCACACACTTCTTGGACACCTCTTTTTCCTTGTTTAGAACAGGTGAAAGAGCCTGTAGAGGGCTTCGCACTGTTGTAGAATGATGGTGGCTACCAAAAGGAGTGTGTGACAATCCATGGTGGAGATGACTGGATGATGTGGAAGAGCAAGAGCAAGAGCAAGGCTGAAGAGGTCTGCACACCAGGGCTGCTGGACTGAAAGTGAGATCCAGGTAATTTTCTCCCCCTTTTTATAGGAAATATCGCTTTTCCACTAGGTGTCCTTCTGTATCGTCTAGACATCCTTCAGACATCCTAAATATCTGAGATACGTCCCCTATATGAACGTTTTTTCCATTTTAATGCTTTATATGCGAGCTGCATCCGCTTTCATCCTTTCTATGTCCGTGCTACTAACGCTGTGCGGACATTCCCATCCATTTTGCTTCCTCCCTCTTTCCGTTTTCCACTGGAGCAGATGCGAGTTGCATGGATGCACAGTGGATGCCGAGCGGATACATCGGATGTGTAACGGATGATGATGTGTCGCGGATGTAGAACGGACGCAGTGGAAAGTTCATCCGCTCAAAAAGTTTTGTGCAGCTCAAAACCTTTTGAGTGGATGAAGTCTCAGTAGACAGATGCTGGATGGATAGAACGTATGAATCACGTGCGCAGTGAGTACAGAACGGATGCATCGCGTTAACCAACGGATGGCAAGTCTTTTTCTCCATTTTACATCCTCTCTCCATCCATTGGTGCAGTGTGACATGGGCTTTAGCAGCTTAAAAATCTTCTTAGGAAACAATGTTATTGTTTTTTAATAGTTTCAATTCCGGGACACCTTATTTGTTGCTTTTGCTGTTTGACCCGGTCAACCAAAACTTCCTCCTCTTATCTTCCTCCTGCACATTCTTTTCCGGTCGAATTCTTCTTTGTGGTGGCCATTTCTGACCACCGCTGCAACCGCCTTTGGGAAAGGGAATAATGGCCAGCTGGGGAGGAGAGATGCGGCTCTCCTCAACACTGCTGGCAGTATCCCCCCTCTTCACCACCTCTATGGGGTGGCTTAGCCCCAAAGCCAGCCAGCTCAGGGTTCTCCAGCGGCCAGCATGGATTGAAGCCTTGCAGAGACAAGGTTTCAGTCTGTTGCTGAAGAAGCTCAAACTGGAAGTCCCTAGCTATCTACTTTTGAACTGCTAGGTCAGCAAGAGCTGGAGCAAATGACAGAAGCTTGCTTTCTCATGCAGCAGCACTTGGGTCACTCCTTTCAAGAGGTGAAAAATTCAATTAAAGGGATTAAAATGATGTTGACATTGTGTGATTTTTCATGCAAGTGATATAACTTACTTGTTTAAAGGTCATAAAGCAAGTGCATTGTTGCACACATATTGCTGTTTGACATCATTGCTTTGTGGAATAGATGCCACTGGAACCACAAGTACAAACTTCCATCCTAGCAGCCCTGGGTATCTGATGTGGATGTCAAGTGGACATCTTTAAGTAACTAGGTTTCCTCAGCAATGAGGGATTTGTGTCACTTAAAAAAACCACTGAATCTCCTAAATATGTAAACTTGTTTGTGATTGTTTGAACTATCCTGCAGTTTCCTTTGATAGCTTTCTACATTTTTTTTCAAGACATCCGGTGTTAATCATTCCCAGAAAAAATGAGTCAGCTGAGTACTGTATGCCATTGTATTTATTACTGATTTGATCAATTTAATCGCTCAAATCAATCAAATCAATATAGGTGCCCTTCTCAACCAATGATTCTAAACAGCTTGCAATTCTTAAAAAAAAACCAATAATAAATACATCCAAATAAATTAAATTAAATCAAATCAATCATTATTCAGTCATAGACCAGCAAATAACACACAAGATTAAGAAAAATATAATTATTCTAAATCGGGGTGTCAAACTCATGTCGTCATGGTGGTGTTACATGATGTATCAGGACTTTTTTTCCCCTTTGTTAAACCAGGAATGGGCATAGCCAGTGCATGACACATCCAGCCCATGGGCCGGGAGTTTGACATCCCTGTTCTAAAATACCTAAAAAAGGATTAGAGTTAATATTACTGTGTAATGTGTAGACTATAGAATAAATCTTGGCTGTTGTCAAAGAAATAAATCACACCGAACCAATAATAACATCTTAAGATAAAACAATTTGGAATGGCAATGATACTTATTAAAGAGTTCAAATAATAACTATTGGTGAAGACCTGAATCAAGAGGACAGTACAAAATAACATATTCCATTGATTCAGTTATTCCTCCACTATATGGACACAGTCTCTGTTCAAAGAGGAGTTTTTGTTATCTTCCTTCAGTAACAGCTATTGGGAGGACATAGCATCTGACTAATGATAAACCCTCCTAAATGTGATCACCTAGGAAAACACTCAATTTTCATTCTGATTAGCTAGCTGAGAAAGAATGAAGGGTGTTTATACTTTCATATATCATGCCTCATGAAGGCAAGGACAAAATTTACTACTTTATAAACTAATCTGACTGGAAAGCAAAGAGAAAGAAATGGCTTCTTCAGCCATGCTGGACTAGGCAGGCTTGGACCTTCTGAAGAAGTTCTACATCAGACACAGACTACTGAAGTATTCCAGACTAAACTAGAATTAAAGCATTACTGAGTGGTCCATGATCCATCAAGGGATGGATAGAGCAGGACATTGTGGAATTCTATGTAGAGACAAAATAACATCTGCCATGGTATCATGTTTCAAGAAAGATTTTGACTGAGGACAACAATGTCCTGCCAGTTGGAAAAGTGGCCAGCCATGTGAAATTAACAACCTTGCTTAAGGCTAAATGAAAGGGAGGCTGTAAACAAAGCTATGCACACAGATTGCTTCAAGCTTAAAATAATCTCCTCATGTCAAGCACAGAAGGGTTAACTGAGAAATACTGGCACAAGTAGCAATAAATCACTGCTGCATTTCTATTCTGTTAGAGACAAAGAAGGAAGATAATGAAGAATGGAAAAATCCTTGTTTAACTGCCTTAATTGAATACTTCACTTGAAAACTAAATTAAGAAACTTGCAACTATCTCTGTTACAAATAAAAGAAAAAGAGGACTTTTACTAACTGCCTGATTGTTTCCTAAGAACCCCAAACTTCATGACAGGGAGACAAAAGCATATCATATTGTTGTGTCATTTTCTTTATTTTAAGATCTCAATTGTTTTATTTTAACCTTTAACTAAAACAAATAGGTGTGTGATTTTCTTTTGGTCAAAAATATAGGGAAATTCCGATAGAAGTTTGCCTTTGAAGTGAGAGAAGAGATCCAATCTGCATTTCTGATCATTCGCGAGAAAATCAGCCAGAGCGGATCACCTTGAAAGGAGTGTGACTGGTGGAATAAAATAAAAGTTTGAGATTTTTTGGGGAGGTCAAACTCTGAGTCTGAGGGGAAGGCCTGAATAATTCATTAAAGAGAAAGAGGAAGAGTTTGGTCAGAGACCGAGCAAACAGAAAGCCCGAGAAATTCCCCCACTGAGAGATCACCTTAAGAAGCTGGAAAAGATCCAAGAATAGCCCTTAGGAGAAATTATGGAAGGGTGAGTTCTGCCACACTCCAAACTAACTCGGAGCCTGAGAAATTCCTTAGAGAGAGATTCCTTAGGAAGAGTTTTGGTCAGACTCTGAATGTACAAATGCAGTTATTCACTTAACAACACTGGCAAGAAAAGTCAGAAAACAAGGCAAAACTCATTTAATAGATTTCTCACTTAACAACATAATTTTGGGGCTCAATTGTGGACATAAATTACTAATCTGGCTACTAATGTTACCAGATTGAGAACTCTTCTATTTGCAACTATAGTATACTCTGTGAACTATTAAGGAGGGACTGTCTTCACCCTCTTTCTCTCATACATGATATCTGGACTGAGTTGCCTCTTACTCAGTGGTGAAAAAAGTAAAAATTTTCTGCACTTAGGCAGGAAAAACCAAATGTATAGGCATATTACAGAAGTTACCTCGCTCAACTGTAATAACTGCGAGAGGGATCTAGATGTCCTGGTAGATCACCACTTAAGTATGAGTCAGCAGCCTGCTACAGCTAACAAAAATGCCAACACAGTTCTAGGATAGCATCAAGAATAGAAAATAACAGTACTACTTTATGTTGCATTGGTGAGATTACACTCAGAATACTGTATCCAAGCCTGGTCATCATGATTCAAAAAAGATACTGAGGCCTTAGAAAGAATGCAGAAAAGAACAACAAAGATGATAATGGGTCTGGAGGCTAAATCATACAAAAGAATGGCGAAGGGAACTTCATCTCTTCCTTCCCCACCTCTCTCAGAATGTAATTCCAGTTATAGACCAAGTTTATTGTCAATCCTCTTGCCCTCATATTCCTTCTCCTGCTTTTAGCATAAGAAAAAAGATGACATGTGTTGAAATACACAGTTCTTGATTAGGCACTTAAATGCTTTGGTTTTCAAACTGGTAATTTATGTTCTATACAAGTCCAAATGAGAATTAAAAAACTCTTTCTAATCAATGTTGTTTGATATGAATGCAATATATGATGAGTGTAATAATACACTCAGAACCAAAGAAACTAATTTGCATGTGAGCTTCCAAGGGAAATATAGAAAAAAACATTTTGCCCTAATTAGTAGCAAACAACAACATAAAAAACACATCACCTGGTGGAATGGGGAGGGGGAAATCATTAAACCAGAATGGAAGTAATTTCTGTAGTTTTCAGGTAATATCAGGAAGGAAGGCAAAATTGAAGGAAATTCCTTACTGAATCCCCTACAGGTTTAAAGTTTGTATGTCCTGAGTCGTGGGGGTAGAAACCATATTGCAATGTAGAATTCCCATCTGGTTGAAAACAATCAATGATAGCACTGAAACATTTGGGGAGGGGGAGGAGGAATTCACATAAATCATGGTGACAGAATGAGAAGTTCTCAAAGAAGTGTGTAATTTCTTACAGGGGGAAGGGGGATAAGTATATTTTCTGACAGTTGTATTGGATTCTACCAGTTCTGTCTGGCTCTACAGAAACAGTAACTTGGAAGGGCAGCAGACACAGAACCGGCTGCTGTTTTGGCCCACCCTCCTGCCCGGGCTCTTACCTTTCCTTATTTCCTGCTTTTTCAACCACAGCTGCATTGTGCAGCATAGCTGTGTTGAAAAAGCAGGAAAAAAGGTCTTTTCCAACTGCTGCACACCTGCACATAGTGCTGCTCAGCTGTCTGGGCAGCACAGCAGGTCGTAAATTGCACTTACGGATTTGCACAACTTGTGCATGCGTGAGCGATGCAGAACAACAGAACTGGTAGTTATACCAGTCAGACCCCATCCCTGGTTTATTTAGTAAAACAAAAATAGCCAATTCAAACATCCCCAAAACACACAGATCTCCAAATACTGCCCTCAATAACATGTGTTATATTATAGTGTAACCCACTGGATCACAATATCATTTCAATAATGGGCTCCATTACAATTTTATTATTGTGGCTTTATTTATATGTACTATAAAACTCTGTTCTGGGACCAACAGTAAAACTTACTTGCTATAAAAATAGTTTGATACTTTTTATAGTGAATGAATGTGATTGCCTTTTCTTGTTCTGCCTAGTGGCCTCCACACAGAGAATAAGAATGGGAACCACAGTGAATCTTGGCATTACGAAGAACAAAAGTATATTACAAAATAATACTTGAGTTTGCAGTTCATTCAGTATTGCATAGTGATTAAAGTGTTAAACTATATTCACATTTGTATACTAATTAAATAACTTCTTTATAGGAAGAGTTTTTCCAAACTATATAAAACTGTTTCTTAAATATGTGTGTTAAGTAACGTATCTACGTTCCTTCTCATTTCAGTGGAAGTGAAAAGGTTCATAAATTGGCTTAATCTATATCAATTATTACCTTTCAGTGTTGATTGCTACTCTACAATATTGTTTGTTGGGATAAAATTAGAAGAGAGAATTGTACAAATGAAGTTCTAAAAGAAAGGCAGGATATAAATCTAGCAAATAAATATATTAAAGATCAGGTAAATAAAACACTAAAATCTGTCATCATTACACACACATCACATAAACACACAAAGATACACATATAGAGACAATTTGGAACTTTAATATGAGGACATGGATATTAGGATTGGAGTACCCCTTTACTTTGAATATTAAATGGGACTCTGTATATGTGTAACCAATTTTCCTTTGAATTTGTTATACCACTGGAAGGATACAGAATCTTCATTCATATGTCGTGTTCTCTTGCATAGCAGCTACCAGTAATCTGTCTTGGGAGAGATTATCCACATTTCTATATTATATAATAAACTAAATGTCCAAGGAGAAGTGAAATGATGTGCTTGTTTTTCATGATGAGAAATGTCACGAAACGAGCTTTTTCCAAATGCTGGCTGAGAACATTTGTAAATACTAAGCCAGTTTTGAAATGAATCATGGGTTGCTTCCCCAATGCTAGATTCCACTTAGCTCAGGACACATAGAGTACAATGTATTTATTTCAATGAATTACAGATAAGACTTAAATTTAAGGAAACTAATCCATGAACCACTTCCTGTTCTGAACATTTACCAAACCACTCTTTGAATGGCTTGGGAAGTATAGAAAGGGAACACAGAAAAAATAATAGCCTGTCCTTGAAATTCTGAGTTTTGCACAGCCCCAATCAAATGATACAGATAGTAACAGATTGAGAAAACCCTTTTCATTTTATTTGTGGAGTAAATTCAGGTATGATATTTAAATCTGAAACATTGGGATCAGTATTTCCATTGCTAGCAAGGTGTTTGTTAAAAGTCAGTCCAATTTTACAACTTGTTTTGTTTTGGTTGTTAAGTGAACCATGTAGTCATTAAATGAATCCTATTTCGTCCATTGATTTTGTTTATAAGAACTGCCTTGATAGGTCACAAATAGTGATCCCATGATCCCAGAATGCCATAACTATAGTGAATACACACTGGTTGCCAAGAGCCCACATTTTGATAAGGGGGATGCTGCAATGTCATAAGTGAGAGAGGTGGTTGTAAGCCATTTTGTTCAGTGCTGTAATTTTGAATGTTGCTAAACAAATGCTGTAGGTTGAGGATGACCTGTTATCATTTGACTTATATATCTGATGTACAGCTGAAAATAGATGGTAATGAAACTAACAGAATGAATCTGAATTTTATTTTCAGAAATTCTCTCCCCCATCATATTATATTCTAATATGTTTCCAGCTGAACGTCCTTTTTTATCTCAGTTAATTTCCTTCTTGTGCTGTTGAGTTTGTATCCCATGCTGAGTGTCATTGTGAATATCCATTGCATTATTCTAGTGCTTCCTAGAGATTATGAGTCATCATTAATAAAAGCTATTGCAGCAATAGTGATCAAGGGGTGAAATCAACAATTCTGTTCATAGACAATCTCCTACCAGGTGGGTTTCCTTTCTACTGCAAACAGCATACCAATGTTCCTTTCTCTTAATTCTTAAATCAAGTGATAAAACCAAAAAGTGTAATAATGTTCTGGGAGAAAGTCTAAAAAATCTATAACATTCTGAAATATTATAGGAGTCTTATCCAAGGAATGTTATATGCCATCGAAAGACAGAAAGCCCATAACCAAGATTAACAGCAACTTACATTTATGTGGACCTCTGACACTTCCATCTATAAACTCTAAACATACCTACGTCCTGAAAAAAAATCTGATTTAAAGTATTTTGTATAGTTTTAATAAGATAATCAAATCTCTCAGATGTCTCCTCTACAGAGAAACCTCTGTAGCAATTTTGCTTGAAGACAAAACAATGACTAAAAAGAGGAACTGTTTAATGCAAAGGGAAACAACTTATGAACCTTTGTTATTTCAGCTGAGATCAAAGAAAATGTATGTATTGTAGACCCTTCTTTTAGCACCTGTCCATAGCATGAAATCTACCTGGTAATCAAAAGCACTTCAGGTTAATAAATATTGCATAGACTTTTCCTTGTGTTATTTTGTCTGAGATGACATTTGGATATAAAAATCAAAATTTTCTACAGACATTTTTGTTCTTGTTGATGAGAAACACAAAATTTCTTTTCCTAGCTTCCTAACTGACCCTATTTCAGATATTTCTCAGCATCACCTTTAGATCACAGTGAAATTTTGTTTGCCAAATTTACAATCAGTTGTTGAAATATGTTTAGAATATTTAAATTGTCACATCTTTGTCACTTTTTAAAGTGGTTCTCCTTTATGGTGAAATGTGTATTTGGATCGTTTTCCCTAGACCAAATAACTGAAAAAGACTAAGTTGTGATTTTTGCTGGCCAAAACAATGTCTAATTTTGATAAATGAATAGAATCCATGAAATATAATAGGAAGGGCTTCCTCTCCAATCCACACTCCAAATTGCCTGAGGCTTTTTTCTTGAACTTTTTGTCCCTCATTTGAACTTGATTTTGTTCACTGTTGGATCACAACTGAAAGCCTAATTTGCCAGTGGTATCAAACTCAAATAAAACCCAAATTAAGCTAGAATGCTTCAGAGTGAAATCTGACATTTTAGAATCCAACCTGGACCGTACATACTCAATTACATAAAACTCAGTTTTCTTCAATTCTAAATAAATAGACCTAATTAAAATTTAGGATTCAATTTCAAACATTTTGAATAAATCAAGTATCCACAATGATTGATTATCACTGAGATGGAATGGAGTGGGGATTAGAGATGAAAATGATTTACTAGCCATAGTTTTGCTGTAAAGAGTCTCTTGAAACTAGCTATAAACCTTGTTTCTTAAAATGTGTTTATCTTTGCCACCATACACAATGAAATTTTATTTTGTTATTGGTAACTGGAATTTTTGCAGTAGGTTTCTTGAACTGCCTTAGGTTGCTAACCTAATTAAATCTCAAGAGAATTTATAAGGTTAGAAAGATGAAAACGCCCAATAAATTAATGGGAGACTATTGTGCATGACAAAAGCAACGATAATGAAGAACAGGCCATTTTGCAAATACATCCCGGCATGAGAGCAAATGTGTCTCAGTCTATGCTTGATGGATATAGAAATATACATAGTGGATTTTAAATACAGAATAGTTACAAAATGAACCTTCAAATCTTGTTTATAAACCTGCTCATAAATGCAAAGATTTATTTGAATGAATTGACTATTGCTGATTCTTTTCCTTCGCTGCTGAAATCTCAACAAAGTTTCATGGCTACTACTGTTCCTTTTCCTTCCACAAATATGATTCCAAAGTCTGCCTCTATTAAAAATATCCTCTGATCCAGGAGGAGAAATTTTTTTCCTCTCTTAGAACTTTATCCAAGAAGAACCTTTGAATGTTTTTCCATCTCTGTGTTTGCTAATTTTGAAGAAGACTAGAATTTAGTTGAGAAAAGAAACCAAATTGTATGAAAAGCTAAAAGATGACAGGATCTATCAAGTTAATACAGTATATACCAACATTAAAACAGGATAAGAATACTATGTAAGAGATGAACAGATAGAAGAAAGAAAGAAAGTTATTAAGTATCTCAGAAACACAAAGCTCACTAAATCAGCAGTAAAGCTATTGCATTTTCAAGGTGAAACAGACAGATTCAGTGATGAGATACTGCAGAGAAGATAAATGAATTATTTGCATCTGTCATCATAAAGAAGGCTGCTGAAAAATATACCTCACCACTTTTTTTTCTCAGAAGAAATATCTGAAATATTTCTAAAAGTGGTAGCTAGGCAGCAATATTGAATCTGATTTCAATAACTTCTGAAATACTTATAGATCATTTTTGAAGGTCACCTACAATTTCTAACATTTCAGATGACAAAATATGGAAATTCTGTCATGGGCAAATATATATTGGGGACCAGAAGCACGAGGCTGTACAATCGTCTTTTTCAGTGACTATTTCTTATCGGACTTACTTTTGAGTTGATCATGATAGAACTATTGTATATCTATATTTATGTTAATTTCCTCTGCCTTTCTCATTTCATTTCATTCATTCACTTTATTTATCCCTCTTTTCTTTTGTCTACATTGTCTCATTTTCCACTCTTGACATGTAGATTGTTTACTTCTGGTTTTTTGGTTTGTGAAACTCAGTAAAATGCCATTTACATTAATTGAACTGTACAAATAAATAACTATAATTATAATTGAATATTATAAGTTCCTAAATAAGCCAAATGGAATGGAATATTAACAGACTTGTGGGAGGGGGGGAGAGAAAAGGAAGTCAGATTAAACTAGACTAAACTAACAGAACAGAACAGAATTTATTGGCCAAGTTTAATTAGACAAATAAAACATTTGTCTCCTGTACATAATATCACATAATCTATAATATAATCATAACATCAAAGTAATAATCATAATAATTATTTCAATAAGAGAAGGTAGTGGAACAGATGAGAAAAAAAGTAGCACAGCTATAATACATGGGTATACTTTGAATAGGATAATACTGTGGGTGTTCAGCAGAGTGATGGGACAAAAAATCCTTCAGAACCATTGTGCCCATTAGAGAACTGTGAAAATATAACTTACTAGTACAACTAATGAAACAAGAAATAAAAGATAAAATAATGTTACTTGCAAGTGTTAGCTAACAGTCAAAAGTGATATTTGAAACAAGTGCTGGTTGGATCTAAAGTTCACTCTTTCCATCTTCCTGTAAACTTTCGAAGTGCACAACCTCATTATTGTATTAGCTGCATTTTCTGCCTTGGCATTTTTAATAGCCATGAACTTTTGGCATATTTCCATTACGATTATTTTCAATTACAGGATGGCAAGTAATAAACAATGATATGTTGCAATGATTTTGTTCTATTGATATTCCTGTAAAAAGGTTTGTGATTGTGCATATCTTCACTGTTTCCTCTGTTCTGTCTTCTAAATCTCTTGGGTGACAAAAACAAATGTCATTTTATAGCTATTCAAAAACCATATGAAGAAAGTTGAATCCAAAAAGTTATAAGCTGTCAAAGTGTTCCATTTTAAAAGAAAGAAATATCCAGCACTCAGGTAATCCTTTTATTTCTTTGTTCTTCACCTGTGTATCTTTCTCGAAGCCATAGCTCTGTCACTCCATCTCTGTATACTTCTAACTATACCTGTATCTGTATCCACTGATAGCTACATAATGGCTCACTGCCAAATCAGGGTAGAAGTGTTGAATTCATAAGCACTGTGTTCATTATGAAGCTCTTTAACATTGATATTTTCCTGATCCTTCTAGTCATTATTTCAACATAGTATCTGATTTACAAATGAAAAGATAAAATTCAAGACAATAAGAAGGAAGCTTTTTAAAAATAAATAAACTGAAAACGCACTGCCATTTACTTGAATGCAGATAGGAACAAAAATTATCAATATCCTTTTTTGGAAATCAACCCTTTTTTAATTTTTTTTCCAAGATATCAAATGCAAATGCACTCAGCAGAAAATCTTGCACTATTTGTTGAAATTTAGAGAACCATTTCATTTGTGAGACTTAACTTATAAAATAAATTATTTTGGCTCCAGGTTAGTTCCAATAGGGTAAATTGGCCTTCACTCTGAAGTACACAATTTGGCTGAACTGCAGCATTAATTCCTGAATTAATTAAGCTCTTGCAAGTTTTCTATCAGAACTATCTCTAGCTCAGTTTGTATCCCAATGTCCAATTCAAGCAGGAAATAAGTCCTGCACTCCACATTGATTCACATTGTTGATTTTTCCTGGTTGTGTAATGAAATGCCTGACAGCAAACAACCAATTTCAGAGAGCATCAAGGACTCCACAGTTCAACCCTGAGCTATGTATATTCACTTCTATTGAAAGTTATTCAGTTGGATTGTATCCTAGATGCTAGAAGCTCAAAATTTCATTACAGGCAAATCATGCATACCCTTTCAGAAATGGCACTGAGATTATCCCACCATACATACATACATGAATGCATACATACATGCATAAATATTGCTGCTGAAAAGGTAAAAACTCCAATGGTAGCAATTGTAGCACTTCACCATAGCTTTCCAATTACACATCTTTTTTATTTATCTGTTCTTTGATCTCTTTCAGTCTATCAAGCTTTATATATTCACTGCTTTAGTATAACCTCTCTATTATTTTCACTATTTTGTGCTTTTGATTTAGGAGATAATTTATATAAGCTTCAGTCTCAATTTGTATCTGCAAATAGCAAGTTCATGTTATGTTGCTTAGATACTTTCTCTGAAAGCAATGGCTTAAGCCCATTTCACACAGCACCAACGGATGGAAAGAGGATGTAAAATGGAGAGAAACACTTGCCATACATTGGTTAACGCGATGCTTCCGTTCTGTACTCACTGCCTCCATTTTTCATCCTCTCTATCTGTCCAGCATCCGTCTACTGACATTTCATCCGCTCAAAAAGTTTTGAGCTGCTCAAAACTTTTTGAGCGGAAAATGTATCCAATGCGTCCGTTCTGCATATGCAACACATACGGGGAACATCCGTTCTACATACGTCATCATCTGTTACGCGTCCGCTATATCCACTAGGCATCCACTGCGCATCCTCAAAACTCGCATCCGCTCCAGTGGAAAACGGACCCAGGGAGGAAGCAAAACTGATACGGAACGGACACAAAGCGTTAGTAGCACAGATGTAGAAAGGATGAAAGCGGATGCAGCTCTCATACAAAGCATTAAAATGGAAAAAAACATTCGCAGAGGGGACCTATCTCAGATATTTAGGATGTCTGCAGGATGCCTAGACGATGCAAAAGGACACCGAGCGAAAAAATGATATTTCCTCTAAAAAGGGGGAGGAACTCACCTGCATCTCACTTTCAGTCCAGTAGCCCTGCTGTGCAGACCTCTTCAGCTTTCATCTTGCTCTTGCTCTTCCACAGCATCCAATCATGTCCACCATGGATTGTAACACAGACCTTTTGGTAGCAACCATCGTTCTACAACAGTGCGAAGCCCTCTACAGGCTCTTTCACCTGTTCTACGCAAAGAAAAGGAGGCGGCCAAGAAGTGTCTGGGTCTGAAGATGGATCAGGAGAAGAGCAGAGTACGGACTGTACAACAAGCTGATGGTGGAGCTGAGGAACGAAGACACTTCTGCATTCCAGAACTTCATGAGGATGCCTCCAGCCATGTTTGATGAAGTTGTGGAGTGGCTTAGACCCAGGTTGACCAAGCAGAGCACCAACTTCCAGCCCAGCCTGGACCCTGGGCTGAAGGTGGCACTGACTCTGTGCCACCTGGCCTCTGGGACCACATACAGGAGCATGCAGTACAGATGGAGGGTGCCACACAACACCATCAACATTATGGTCAGAGAGGTGGTGCAGGCCATCATCGAAGAACACATGGAGGAGCTCCTCCAGTGCCCCTCCACTGAAGAAGGATGGAAGAAAGTTGCAGAACAGTGGTGTCAGAAGTGGAACTTCCCCCACACTGTTGGAGCCATGGATGGCAAGCACGTGGCCTGCAAATCTCCAGCCAAGTCAGGGTCCACTTATTTTAACTACAAGGGCTTCTTCAGCATCACCCTCTTCGCCATGGTTGATGCTGACTACAAGTTCATGTACATCGATGCTTCAGGCAACGGCTCATCTTCAGATGCCCAGGTATACAACGCGAGTCACCAAAAGGAGGAGCTGGAACACAATCTCATCATGGGCTTCCCAGATCCAATCCCCCTGCCCAAAGACACAGAAGATGTGGTCTACTTCATTGTGGGGGATGACGCCTTCTCCCTCAGAATTTACCTCATGAAGCCATACACTTCCAGATGCCTCACCCATGAAGAGAGGATCTTCAACTACAGGCTGTAAAAGGCAAGATGGGTGGTGGAGAACTCCTTTGGCATCCTGGCCAACAGGTTCCAGGTACTTCTCAACAGCATGCACCATTGGCCACAGACCATGAGGAGGATCGTGGGAGCTTGCTGCATCCTGCACAATCTCATGCGCACCTGCTACCCAGTGTTGCAGAACAGGCTCGTGGACCTCCAACAAGGCAATGGGGACATGGAGCCTGGTGAATGGAGGCAAGGGCGAAACCTGATAGACACTCTGGATGTGCAAGGCCCCAACAGAGCCTCACATGAAGGGAAGAAGCAGCGCAACCTCCTGAAACACTGGTGCAACTCCCCAGCTGGAGCAGTGGAGTGGCAAGACAGGATGATAGATGCTTAATGGATGCTTCCTTCAGCCTGTCTCATCACACTGATGAGATTGGGCCATGTATGTTGGGTGGACCTACAATGAAGAGTGCATTTAATAAAGAGTTCTGCTTAAATTGAAATGTGTGGATCAATGATTACATTGTTATTGATAATGAAGGGCCAAAGGTTTGGCACCTGGGAGGTGGACCATACAGTCCCACTATGCTTGCACTGGAGGTTTATCTATCCCACAGCTATTACCCATCTCACAGGTATCCCTGCCCATCCCACTGCTATCTTAGCCCATCCCACAAGCATGCAAAAGCTTAAACCATTTCTAAAAGTTTCCACCAAGACTTTATTTACCAAAATAAATGAAGCAAGTGTGTGAAGCAAAGATAATCTTTATTGATAACAAGCTGTAAAAGAAAAATGACCCAGGTCAAGTGTCCAAAGCAAAAATAAAGTCAACAGCTAGCCACCCAGTCTCTGGCACTCTTCTTGGTCACTCTGAGGCGTACCCAGTCTCAGGGGTGAAGGATCCAGGTGCTGTGGAGGTGGCTGCTGCTGGAGTGCTGATCTGAGGCACCATTGGGGTGCCTGGCCCTGAGAGGACAACAGGGGACGGTGTGTGGAGGAAGCTCTCAGACAGCTGGCTCAGTCCCGTGATGTTGAGAGCTCCTTTCTCCATGACATGGGGTGTCAGCCCCAATACCGATGACAGATGTTCTGAGGCCGGGCTTGGCTGTGGGGTGGAGGAAGAAGCAGCGTAGTGGGGATGCCTGGTCTGCAGCTGAGCGATGTGAGGCGTCGGTGGCATCAGTGGCATGGGTGGCATCTGTGGCATGGCTGGCATCGGAGGCGTGGGTGGCATCGGTGGTATCAGTGGCACCGGTGGCGTCTGATGTACCTGTGCCTGGACTGGGAAGGGCTGCCCGTGCTTCTGGACCTCCTGGTAGCCGTAGCCTTGGTAGGTGAGGGCCTGTGGAAAGCCTGGGAAGGGCAGTGACATCACCTGGGATGGAGGAGCAGGCCTGTACTGGGTGGAAGCAGGTTCAGCTTTGTCTAGAGGGTTGTGAAGAAGATCGGTGATCCTGTCCTTCACCACCTGGTACTGTGTTTCCGACATGTTCGTGAGGGTCTAGTTCACGTAGGTGAGGAAGGGCTTTCTGTTAGAGACTGGAATCTTGAAGTGTACCAGCTGAGAGAGGAGATCTACGCTGCTCTTGATGGTGTCTCTGATCTACAAGAGGACAGTGTGGCTCTGTCCCTCCGGTCTGCCTCTCCGCCTTTCTGTGGAGGCAGAGCTGGGGGTGGATGTGGGTTGGGCTGTGGTGGAAGTGCACTCTCCTTGCTCCCACTGCATCAGGGGGTCCTCCACGCGCTCCGCCATGGGTAGTGCAGCTGTCGGAGGGGTCTCCATCGAGGGGCGCTCCACAGATACCTGCCTGGACACAGGAGCTGACTCTTGTCCAGAAGAGGACTGGCTCTCAGCAGGCTGCCTGAGAGTGAGGGTACACAGAGGGGCTGCTCCTCGGTGGCGGATCTCACCCTCCAAAAAGCTGCACTTGGCCATCACGTAGGTCTCTCGGTCCATCTGCTTGACCGTGGCCAGGCCAGATTTCTTGAGGTGCAGCTTCCCGTACCAGGTGTGCATGTGCTTCCACCAGCCGAGGAGCACCTCCGAAGTGTAGCTCAGGCTCTCTGCCTTCTCTCTCCAAGCATCCTGCTTCCTCTTGGTGTCTCGATAGAGCCTGTGTCCCTTCCGCTAAAGATATTCATTCTCCCTCAGCCACTCCAGCACCTCCTCCTCATGTTCCTCTTCGATTGTGTATTGCCTCCTCTCCCGTTCATGCGTCTGCCTCTTCCTCCCTCTGGCAGGGCCATCTGGGCCCTCATCAGAGGGGCTTCGAGGTTGTAGGGACTGCTCCTCCACACCACCACCAGCAGCAGAAGCAACAACAGTAGCAGCAAAAGCAGCACCAGCAGGACCAGCAGGACCCGCAGGACCAGCAAGAACAGGAGCACCAGCAGGACCAGCAGCACCAGAAGCACCAGCAGGACCAGCAGGACCAGGAGCACCAGCAGGACCAGGAGCACCAGCAGCACCAGGAGCACCAGCAGGACCAGCAGGACCAGGAGCAGTGCCAGCAGAGTAAGCACCAGCAGAAGCACCAGCACCAGGAGCAATGCCAGCAGAGTAAGCCCCAGCAGAAGCACCAGCACCAGGAGCAGTGCCAGCAGAGTAGGCACCAGCAGAAGCACCAGCATCAGGAGCAGTGCCAGCAGAAGCTCCAGCACCAGAAGAGCAAGCCCGAGCAGCAGAAGCCCCAGCAGAGGCAGAGTCAGGGCCAGGGGGTGGGATGGTGGCCCTGTCCCTCTTGCCAGGGCTGGCAGCAGATGGCTGAGGCTTTCTCTTCTTCCCCATGGTTGTTGGGTTGTTGGCTTGCTGGCTGGCTGGCTGGCTGGAGAGCTGTGTCTGGAAGCAGGTCTTTCCTCTGAATGGTGACCTGCTTGCGAGCTGCTTCCCTTTATATCCGCGGGGCTGACGCAATGCATCCTCCCTGCCTGCGCAGTGAATGCTATGCATCCGCTAGACTTCTGCTAGGCTTCTGCTCGGCTTCCACTCTGCATCCGCTTCATCCGCTCGGCATCCGCTCTGCTTCCGCTCCTTTGCTACACATCCGCTTCACTGTGCTCCTCCGGAAACCCTGCGGATGTGCCATCCACTCCCATCCGCTTCCATCCGCTAGGCTTCCTTGGAGCATCCGCTTTCCATCCCCTCTACATCCTCCCCCATCCGTTCCTTTCCGTTGTTGTCCACTCTGTTTATGCAAATTCGGGGTACTTTTGAGAGCAGATAACAATGAATGGAACATTTTCTCATCCGCTGTGTCCTTTTTACAAACGTTTTGCATCCGTCGGCCAATGTGACAGGGCCTTTAGTCTTTTCCCTTTCTTATATGCTAGTTCTATCCCCTGTTTGCTGGAAGCATATCACTAGGTCATCAATAAAGATTGGCATTTTAAAATTACTTCCTCTATCAATTCTAATAATGAATTGCATGTTTTCTAACTGGTTGCTTGCCATTGCCATGAAATTCTAAAACCTGTCTTTATTTCACACAGAAAAGATTATAGCAAATCTCAAAAAGCCATCTATGAAGGTCACATTGTAACTGTTGCCACCAGATGTTGTGATTTTCATAGGATCACAAGCACTGCTATCTAAGGTCCAGAGGTTTTACAGCTCTAATCTCCCTTGTCTTGGGAAGAGCCACTTTTGTGGATTAATCCAAATGCAGATCATGATTCAGAGTTGATTTATGCCTTTTGGGTCACTATGTGACCAGTACATTAAATTAGTGAACTCTTTATCTGCACTCTTTCCTTTTTGTCTCTCTGTACATGAGTGGCACAAGTGATTATCTATGATTGACCTGGTCAAAATTTATCTCCTTTCCACATTCCTCATCTTGAATCTCAGAAACAATAAAGAGTATTACAACCATATGGCATCACTATAGCACATAAACCAACAAAACTCCTTCAAAGTAAACCAGATGATCTAGGAGCCCAAGGGGAAAAAGTAGGTATCATCTACAGCTTAGTATCATCTACCATTATCAGCTATCATCTAGTGCAGGGGTGTTAAACTTGCAGTCTATGGGCCAGATGTGTCACATGCTGGCCCCACCCCTGCCTAGTTTAGCAATGGGGGGAAAAGTCCCTATATCTCATGTGATGACACTATGACAACATGGTCTAGTGCAAAGTCTGTAACATCTACTATGTTGGATGGCTAGGCAGAATACTAAGAAGAACTCCTCCATGAACAACAACTGCTAGAAGACACTAAAAAACAGCTTAATTTCACAACACATGGACAAACTCAGCTATAGTTTCAGCTGACAAAGTTAAATCCAAAACATTATGGAATTCCTGGAAGATTGGCAATCGGACAAATCAGCCATCAACAGAGACGTAGAAATAAAACACATTTATATGCCATTCAAAATATAATAATAATAATAATAATAATAATAATAATAATAATAATAATGATGTACAAAAGAAAAAACATCAAATTAACTCCAGCAGCTAACACCTAGGGAAGCAAAGATTAACACCAAACACTCAAACAAAAAATCCCCCAAACCCTAATTAAGGAATCACCAAGTTGGTAACCATACTCCATCAACACAAACAGGACACGCTACAGTATTGAAAAGGGAAAAACCCACACTCACTAGCACCGATGAAATTACCTAGTTGATTAATGAAATGCCTGCAATAAAAGACAAAGCTTGCACCAAGGACTCCATCAAATATTATTTTGGTAAGATCAACAAACTTCCTTGAGGCTTGATAAAATTCAGAAATTTTCCCCTATTTTTTCAAAGGTGATATTTCTCCAATATGTCAAAAAGGTCTTTTAATTTTTTGTTTGATCCAGCTTTTTTTTGGACGGGGGGAGGTTTACTGATCACATGACATGTAGCTCCAGAGTCAGCATGCTGATGTTGGAATAGGCCATTTAGAATTTCACTGAAGTATCCTCTGTGAAACTGTTGATGGTCAGATTTTAGCATCTTGCTTAGATGATCATGGAGATTGCTTTTACTGCTCTGCTTTGGTCTCATGCAAATTTCTCATTGTGATCAGCATAACATATAAAAGCACACAAAAACAATATATTATAATCAGGAACACATTAGCTGATATTGTGTCTTGATTGCTGCAACAGAAAATTTGGCCACAATATTAGTGATGTTGTCATAAGAATAGAAACATAGAAACTCTACATAAAATATTCTATTGGTCTGGGGTATGGTTGCAAGATAAGTAGAATAAATAAGAGATCTCTTAGATCTCTATATTATAATACAGTAGAACATGAGTGATGACTTCAATTTCTCCTAAACTGCATGGTCAAGTCCATCAAAGTTAGAGGGGTGCCTTGCTTTGCCTTGCCTTGTTTCGCTAGTATCTACTTATCAAGAAAGTGGATGGTATGGAATTTCAGTAATACTTAAAATATTAAAATATTGGTGACCTAACAGGGGTAAATAAGCACATTGTATGAAGAAATGTAATCGATGTTTTAATATATTTGTCAGCATTCCAGAGATTATCCATTCCAGACAGTAACTCCAAGACAACCATAATCTCAAAGTACTTTTATTAGAATAGAAACTTGGTACCTCTGTGGAATTCCAAAACTAAAGTTTCCCCCCCAGACTTCCTACAAGGACCCAATCTACAAACCATCCCCTTTCTCCCACATCATACATCACGTGAAACAGTCCCCCTTCAGTCTCAATTTTTTCTGCGCCATTCACAATGACCTTGAATTACTAAAAATCTGTTTTGTTTACTGAGAGCTACTCTAACAACATCAGCCCTCTCCAATCCTCCGCAGCTATGTGGCAGCTTTTAATAACAATTCCAAAGCTGACATGTGTCCCCCCTTAAGAAATTCACCTCCTAAAAAGAAACATAAGAAACAAATACAAACAAGGGTTAATGTTATGTCCTAACCCCTCTCCCTCCTCCAAGAGGACCCTTTGGCTTGTTGGTAAATTCCTCATGAAATTGGTTAACCAATTAACCAAGCATGCACGTCCCAGCTTTTTACCCAAGTAGCCTCCTTTCCACAATACTAAGTATTGTAACTGTCCTCGGTGTAATCTGGAATCAGGATTCTCTTAACCTCATAATGTTTCTCACCCTATACGATTAAAGGCTGAGGGGGAGCAGTTGGCAGTGGCCTTATCCTTGATGTAACAGCTGGTTTTAGTAAATTACTATGGAACACTGGGTGTATTTTTCCCAGTAATGGGGAAAACTTAATGCATGGTTGCTCCAAGTGGGGGTTGATTTGGTGTCTGCCATGTGGAGGGTAGGTGTTGCCTTATTCTCTGCATGGGTGCAGGGGTAGTGACTGCTGTCTGCTGCCTGTGCAGATCCCTGCATGGGTGGAAGGGTAGTGGCTGCTGTCTGCTGCCTGTGCAGATCCCTTTGTGGGGAAGGGATTGCTGACTCCCTTTTGGACCGGGGCATTGTTGATGCTGGCATTCATTGGTACTGGATCCGCCCCTGGCCTGGATAAAATTCCCATCCTGGAGCAGGGGTGGGGTTCTACCAGTTCGCACCTATTCGCCAGAGCCTGTTGTTAATATGCTAAGCAGTTTGGAGAACCAGTTGTTAGAAGAAATTATTGGCCTAATCCTGTAAGGAAGGCAGGAAGAAAACATTCTGGTGGTGCTTACAGAAACTGCCTCTCTGTTAACCCTTATTACATTCTTGGCAGGACTAGACTTCCTGTCTCAGGAACTTCTCTGGAGTTTTTTCCCCCTCCTTTGTTGGTACTTTCCTTGTGTGGAGTGACCATACAAAGTTACAATGGCTCTGAAAAAAGTGACTTATGACCATTTTTCACACTTACGACTGTTGTAGCATCCCCTCAGTCATGAGAGGCCAGGCGAGGAGATGCGAGGAGTTGTGATGTGAGTGATATTGAGTTGGCCATGCCCAGCCAAGAACATGACCACCAAGCCATGTCCACAGTCACATGACCACTAAGCCATGCCCACAGAACCGGTTGTTAAAAAATTTGAATCCCACCCTTGCCCTGGAGGGATACTTTCTGCAGTGGGTAAATTTCTTTCTGGATGTTGGGGGGGAAGACTTGGAGGTTGCAACATACTTATTGTAGTCTGCCTCTCTCGTTGCTGTGGGCTGTCATGCTGGGCCTCTCCAACTGGCATCTGAGTAAATTCCTCTTCCCTCATAAAACTGGGGAAAGAGAAGATGGGCTGTGCCAGACTCCAACTTAGCTGGATAGGTTGTGGCTTTGAGGCAAAACTTTCCATCTTTAATTGCTGGAATGGTTGTGGTAATTCTGCTAACAATCGGTTCCTAGAATAAATCTGTGGATTGTCATCTTGAGAGGGTTCTGATTCAGTTTGGGCCTCAAACCTCCAGTCTGTCTCCTTTGCTGTATGCAGAGGGCTTGAGAAAGATTTTTCCCCAGGCAGTTTGTTTAATATCATCTGACAACTCCCCCATGAGTCAGAACATCTGGGCCTGGCTCCTAAATTATGTCTTTCCTCTGCATATCTAAATGCTTGCATCATCTCCTCGGGGGGGGGGTTTGCTGAAAGATTCAGCTAATGCTCCGGAGGGCCCCACCCCCCAAGCTCCTTCTGTCTCACCTTCCATGTCGGCTGATTCTTTGGCTTTCTCCATCGCTGGAATAAATCCTAGGGTTCAACAACCCCTTTTTGCTCCCCCTTATGGGAGTGCTGTGTTAACTGAGTTTCGGAATAGTGTCAGTGTTCCAGAGATTATCCATTCCAGACAGAAACTCCAAGACAACCATAATCTCAAGGTACTTTTATTAGAAGAAACTTGGTACCTCTGTGGAATTCTGAAACTAAAATTTTCCCCCCAGACTTCCTACAAGGACCCAACCTACAAACCATCCCTTTTCCCCTACATCATACATCATGTGAACCAATCCCCCTTCAGTCTCAATTCTTGCTGTACCATTCACAATGACCTTGAATTACTACAGAATATATTTGCCTTCTGAGAGCTTCTCAAACACCCAACACCCTGCCTCCCTGCCCCTCTCCAATGCCCCAATGCCACTGATGCCTTGACAAGCAGCATTTTAAACAGTCCTGAATCATGGTTCTGCATCGCGGTTCCCATGAATGTGGCAATGCAGCATCCTGGAAGAATGATTCCTGGGCAGGCAGTGGCTCGCATGCATTCAGCAGCTCATGGACCAGGAGATTGGTTGTGTCAGCGGGACTATCAGTAGCACACATCTCTGACACGACACAGATTGGCTTCAGCAGCAGGAACACTTAATACCCTGGCTAGTCTCATTGACGTATTGGGTTCCAGGCAGGCAGCAGACTTGGGTGAGCTCCCAGAGCCTGACATGCAGCCCCCGCTACCATGGATCTGCCTGCAAGATAAGAGATCATATTAGAGGGGTGCAGTGTTATCAGTCTTCTCCCTCCCACCTGCCTTCATGGGAAGTTTGTGATGGAATAGTCATTGCAGCCATGGAGCCACTACACTGGTATGTGGTACCCAAGGTGCTTCTGCTATAGAGTACCCCTTCCACCTCACTAGATATTGCAGATTCCCCTACATCTACAAGAATCTAAGATGTCCTCTATTTCATAATGATCGTCTCTGATAGGCCCTGGGATTTTGAGTTGTGGTTCCAGTCTTGACATATTTGTGGGTTTGAGGAGACTTCTGTAAAATACAGGATGTACATGCTTAAAATGAGATGATAATTGGAGCCATACAGTTACAGGATTGATTATGTGGACTATGGGAAATGGGCCAATATATTTTGGCCCTAACTTTTTACACAGCAATCCCAAACTTATGTATTTAGTGGATAAATACAGCCAATCCCTAATAGCAAAAGGTGTATGATTGGACAGTTTTTTGTCCACCTTTTTTTTATATGCTTCAGCAGCTTTGGCCAATGCCTCTTGTATTGACTTTCAGGTGCTCTGCACATTCTCAGTCCATTTGGTGACTGTTATAGATTTGTGAGACTTGGGATTAGGAAGAATCTCTAATCCATGTACTATCTGAAAAGGACTGTAACCATCACTGCTGTGGAGAGTATTATTGTATTCTACCTCAGCAAATGACAACATCTCTACCCAATTAGTCTGTTGATATGATATATAACATTGTAAATATTGTTTGGTTGCTGCATTGGTTCATTCTACTGCTCCATTTGTACAAGGATGATATGCCATACTTAATCCTTGGGATGACCCGATCAAGTGTAGAAACTCCCACCAGAACCTTGCAGTAAATTGTACTCCCTATCCAATATAATATGTCTTCCTGTCTGACATAATATATCTGGAATTCCATGTAATCTATATATGTTTTTAATAAACAGGAACAGATAATCCCGTTGAAGTGTCAAGCTCCAGGCAGGTGACAGGCATGGGTGAGCTTCCAGTGCCTGACAATATCTTTGGAGAAAGTGATAAAGAATAATAAAGAGAGAATTGCACAGTTTAAAGATAAAGAGATGAATATGGAAGAACCACAAATGTGGGGGAAATAAGTACAAATGGGGAAAAGAGTATTATACATATTGATATATAAAATAATATATTATAATTATAATGAGCATATTAAGGTTAGAAGTTGGCAGATAAAAACTATGTATATGTAATTGTATTATTATGGTTAGCACTGTGTAAAAAAATGTATTGACCTAGTCATTACACTGTTGACAAAATATGTTGGTTGTTAATGGAAAACTGCAAATAAAACATATAGATAGAAAGAAAGAAAGAAAGAAAGAAAGAAAGAAAGAAAGAAAGAAAGAAAGAAAGAGAGGCAGGTAGGGAGGGAGGGAGGAAGGAAGGAAGGAAGGAAGGAAGGAAGGAAGGAAGGAAGGAAGGAAGGAAGGAAGGAAGGAAATTGGATGGTACTTCAATATAAGGAAATTGCTTTCTCCATGTAACACTGTCTCTTCAGGTGTCTCTTTTCATACATCTCCATTTTTTCTCACATGCTTTCACAAGTTTTCAACACTGTTTTGTTGCTTTTGGACTCATCCACACTCTCTTATGCTTTCTTCCTGTTCCTGAGATGTCACTTTCAAAACATATCTCCACAGTATAGAAGTTCTTCTATCATATTTCTACAGCTGGGGTTGGGAACGACAGCCCTTGTATGACCTGTGGACTTTGACTTCCAGAATGGGGGATTGGCTGGCTCAGGAATTCTGAGAATTGAAGTCCACAAGTCATAAAGGGGCCATAGTTCCTCACCTCTGCTCGACAGTGTGGTCAATAGCACTGCTGCTTCCACAAGATATAGCACATATGCTTTTGTGTGCAATGATTTGCTCTTCTGGACCAGGAAAAGAAATAATCTATGCTGAAGAAAAGGGCAGGAGAAAAAATACAAGAAAAATCTCCTGGGGTAGGCAAAAGCAGTAGCTGGATTTGCTCTTCTTGCAAGTTCTGGTCAGGCTCCTCGAGCTGAAATTGACTAAACTCCTGGTTCATATCCATCCACAGTTTAGTCATGTTTTCTCTTTCTCCATGCAAACAATCACTTTACTGCATGAAAATAGGAATATGTGGGACAGGGTTGATAGCATTTCAGAAACTACAACTATTGCAATGGTACTAAATGTTGAATTTTCTGAAATTCCTATGTAAGCAAGAAATCAAATTGCTAAAAGAAAGAAAACTGAAGAAAGAAAAGGACAGTCCAAGAACCAATAGCTGAAAATGCTACAAAGCCAGCAAACACATTGGGAATGCCCTGTTGCTTAATAACCCAAAGGGATTTTCATTAGAAACAACTCAGGTTCTGAAAGAAGTATTTTTTTTAATATTATTCTCTCGCTGGCAACCTAGTTAGTCACCTACAGGAATGTTGAGCTGTTTCTATATGATCAATATCCCAATTACCAAAATACAAAAGAAGAAAAGAAAAACAAGCTCCACGGGAGAATTATGTTGTCTTCTTCAATGAGAACAGAATAACTATGGAGAAACAGAGCTGAGGGGGAAATGATCATGTAGGACCATTTGGAGTCCTGCAGGTCAATGGCTTCTCTCAGGCTCCTACTACACATTACACAGAATATTGTATCGGAGGTTTTGTTGTATTTTCCACAAGAAAGAACCACTTTCCTGTTGGATCACCATTAACCAACTTTAGTCTGCCTCAGTAGCAGGCTGACAATAAGATGGATTCTTCACTGGAGGTGCGTCCTCTATGAAAGTTATGTAGGCTCAGTTGCAGTCAGGATGGTAAAACTGTGTGGGTGAGATATTCATCTGAATTATTCTGCATTACTTCATCATTGTGGTGGAATTCATCCAGAAGTCTTCTCTCATTCAGAAGTCTCTCTGGATCTAGCTCTGTTGCTGGCCTTGTTTCCATGACATTTATGAGGAAGAAGTATGATTCTGGAAGATTACAAGGACTGATGCTATTGCATAGTTGTTACATCTTCCTCAGTGTCACATATCTTTGTCACTTATTCTAGTTTAGCATTTATATTGTTATACATTTGCTTTTCTTTGCCTGATTACTTTTAGCATAATTTCCTTAGAAGAAAGAATTTGGCATTTACATTAGTTATTTCTTGCAGTCTTTGAATTGCACACCACATGCTTCTGACTTAGAGTCTCAAACCTTTTATAGTTAACTGGTGAACTTCTGATAAATACTTATTATGGCTTTGCTTGCCTAACCTTCTTCTTCCAAGACCCTGGGTTATCTGCTGGCTTGGCAATAGCTGTAACATCCATGGTTTATCTTTGGAAAGGAATATTTCCATTTGGACTTTTCAGAGCTAGCCAGGAGTTTAAATTCAGTTGCTGGGCATGTTTAATTTCCCCATTCCTGTTGTAGGCTCTCTCTGGAAAAAACCTTTTTTAATCAATTGCTTCCTTCTAGGATTCTTCTGAGCTTCTAGGTAGCTGTGAGTGATTGGATAACTGGAACCTACAACCAGTTGCAGTGTTCCACTACTCCACTATATAAGTGTTAAGAGTCAGGCTCAAAACACACCTGTTTACAAATTTATAAGCAGGTAATTGTGGGAAGCCTCCTCCCAAGAGAATGAAATATTTTGGGAAATATCAAAAGTGACAGAATATTATATTTCCCCAAAGGAAAAATGGAGAAACATGAAAGCAGCCCCAGTCACAAACTCCCACAGAAGGCTGATGGGATTAAAAAGTAGAAAAACAAAGATTCCTAAAAATCTACATTCCCCCACCCAAATTCTAAGAACAGGACATGACTTTTAGGACATAATAGGATTTACCCACCACCATTAGAATAGCAAAAGACACAAGGTTCACTTCATTGTACAATCTCCTGGAGCATCTCAATCACCAAACCCCAGAACCCTACTAAAAAACCACCCGCACACTCAGCCAATTGATCAGCCACTGCTGTCATTAAAGTTTCTAGCATCCAAATAAACAGAGACCTCTTTCCATGCAGCCTACCTCTATTTTGTTTTCAGTGTCTTTCTCCCAGCTTGGAAACTGACCAGAATTTCTTTCAACACTATGAACACAGAAAGCTGAAAAATAAACCAAGGTTTCCATAGTTGACCTTTTCCCCCCCACACCAAATTCATAGTATAATAGCATCATATAGGGGCCTTGTTAGCTTATGAAGCATTTCTCTGAACTCTTGAATATTTATGTGCTCCATCTTGCTATAGAACTGCAAAATATTCTCTTTCCAGATGTTATAGCTTAGGAACCCAAATAGCCACCAAGACTGGAGGGAAGATAGAAGAAATATCTTTTGTCATATTTCCATTTCTAAATGTTATAACTTTAAAGTATTTAATATTTGTTCACATTGTATATTTATTAAACTTATATACCATTCAACTAACAGTGACTCTGTACTTCTCTATGCCTGTTTAACAACAAAAGAAGTGGAATGAGATATTTCATAGCATATAAAAAAGCTAGATTTCTACATTTTCACCAAAATAGGAGTCATCAAAATAGCAGGAAAGTACCATTGTTAAAGCTAGACTGCACAGAAAGCAGGGGTGGGATTCAAAATTCTCAACAACTGGTTCTGTGGGTGTGGCCTAATTTGTGGGTGTGGCTTGGTGGTCATGTGACAGGGTGGCCATAGCTTGTATGTAAATATTATAAATATTTATGTAAATATTGGAATTTTTGTAAAAAAAAAAAAAAAGCAACTTTTACCCAAAATCAGGCAAAGAAGGCAGGCAGGTTGAGTTGCTCACAGAATCACAGATTCACTCAGAGATCTATCTTTCTACAATATGCTACCTGAGTCTGTCACATAAAATTTGTTTGCAAGCAATCTCACAATATTAACTGAAAACACAACATGTATGTAAATATATATATATATGTGCTGTTCAGCTTCCTTCGGGTTTTAGGTTTTCTTTTCCATGGGGCCAAATTACAAATGTGTCATCGATGTATCTTAGCCACGGTTTGGGTTTGAGGGTGGCATTAGCCAGGGCTCTGGATTTGAATTCTTCCATGAACAGGTTTGCAATGACGGGTGAAAGTGGTGATACCATAGGGGCTCCTTCAATTTGCTTGTATCTTTGTCCTTTGTATATGAAATATGTGTTGGTTAAGCAGTGTTCTGTTAGTTCCATGAGGTGTTTAGCTGGTTGGTATTTATTTTTGATGATTTTGATGACACATGGAACAAGAAGATCTGCTTATAAGTTTTGACGTGGTTTCACTATTCACTCAAGTCCCGATAAAATAAACTCTTGAAATCATCAAAAATAAATACCAACAATCAAACCACTGAAAAATAATTTGCAAAAAGATGAATTCAGAGCGCTACAAACCCTGAAAAATGATAACAGCACAATAATACTCCCAGCAGACAAAGAGAATGCCACAGTAGTAATGGATAGAAAAGACTACGAAACAAAATTGACAGACCTACTCCAAGACTCCACATACAAACCTATAAACACAGACCCAACCACATATCTGGAAAAATTAACCAAGAAGAAAATTATAACCAGCCACATAAGCAAAGAAATCCAAGAGACGATCATCCCAAGAGAAAAATCTTCTAGATGCCCCAAATTATACCGTCTCCCAAAAATACACAAAGAAGGCATACCTCTCAGACCCATAGTCAGCTCCAAAGGGGCACCATTACAAAACCTAGCTAAACACTTAGCAAAACAACTACAGCCCCATGCTGAAACCGCAGCTTCATATGTACAAAACTCATACCACTTCTTAGAAATGATCAAAGATCTACACGTGGAACAAGAAGATCTGCTTGTAAGATTCGACGTGGTTTCACTATTCACTCAAGTCTCAATAAAAGAAACTCTTGAAATAATCAAAAATAAATATCAACCAGCTAAAGACCTCATGGAACTAACAGAACACTGCCTAACCAGCACATATTTCATATACAAAGGACAAAGATACAAGCAAATTGAAGGAGCCCCTATGGGATCACCACTGTCACCCGTCATTGCAAACCTGTTCATGGAAGAATTCGAATCCAGAGCCCTAGCTAATGCCACCCACAAACCCAAACTATGGCTAAGATACATCGATGATACATTTGTGATTTGGTCCCATGGAAAAGAAAACCTGAACAATTTCCTAACACACCTAAACAACACACACCCCAAAATCAAGTTCACCATGGAAATGGAAATAAACAAACAACTACCATTCCTAGATGTACTAATCTACAAAAGAACAGATGGCACACTGGGACACACCATATACCAAAAGAAAACACACACCAACCGCTACCTCAACGCCCAATCCCACCACCACCCAGCACAGATAAATTCGATAGCGAAAACACTAATTACCAGAACCAAACGCCTGGCAGATAAGACATATATAAAGACTGAACTATGCACCCTGACTGAAGTATTGACAGCCAATGGCTTCCACAAAAACAAAATCACCAACTTGATCCACAAAAACACACCAAGACATAACAGAGACCTAGAAGATCAACAGATCTATGGAACAGCTGTCCTGCCCTACATAAGAGGTACCACAGATAAAATCAGTAAGATATTACACAGGCATCACATCAAGACTGCCTTCAAAACAGACCAAAAAATAGCAGCCATCCTGAGGAACCCCAAAGACAAAATTGACCTGGAAAACCAAGGTATATACGAAATTCCCAGTACATCATGCCCGGCCACATACATTGGACAGACCAATAGAAGAATA
>BLBF01000031.1:23150341-23167377 GCA_015471245.1 Laticauda colubrina | reverse complement strand
TAGTATTTCACCTAAAACAGTTAGGGTGAACAATGTTATCCCTAACAGAGTGGAAATTGATAGATGGAAATATTTTAAGGACCACCTATTTCTAATAAATTGAGTCATTTCTACAACCTACTGTCATTTAAGGCATGACCTGATTTGATAATTTTTCTGTGTTTTCTGAGAAGCCCAGTATACAAAATTGTAATGTTGAAAGTCTTGGGCTCTTTCTGATAAAATGCATGCAAACTGATTCCATGTTATCATATACATTTTCCAGGGGAAATCAAGAGTATGTATTACAACAATTAATACAAAAGCCTTTAAGATACATGAAATACCCTGTTCCCTAAGAATTGGCAATGTCCTTGAAAATAAAATTGCATGAAATGTGTGTTCCTATTTTGGAATGCCTAAATTTATCTCTTTTCCAAAAAAAATCTAGCTTGTCATAACAGTTGTCATTTATCACAGCATGATGTTTGCAATGTTTAGTTCCTTTGGAATATGATGAGTATGATATAAAGGGCTGCCGCGGCTTGGGGTCTTGTTCTGTTACCATTACTTTACTGAATTAAATAAAGAGTTTGTTGTTGGAACCCGGTCTCGTGCAACTTATTTCCAGATGAAACAACCACCATTCTCCTTTAATTATTTGAAGCATTTTGAGTGACAACCATATGGTTTAAAATCAAAAGGTACCAAAGGTCCTTCATTACCACATGCTGGTTTTTGTTTCAGTTTCATGACAGGAGATGACCTGGAATATGGTTAATTTTTTAACAGTGAATTTATTAAAATATTGATTAAAAAACACTATTATATGTTGGCACTATTATTCCTGATGTCAAAAATATGGAGCAAGAAGATTTTTCTATACTCACATTGTTTCCTTTGACCTAAATGCTCAGAATATTTTGAGTTTTGTTCCACTGAAACAAAGAGTACTTAAATTAGCTCAGTTTTGTTCTACTGAAACACAACAACTTATAAATTTTACATCTAATTATTTTATTTTATTTAGTGCTTATTAAAACACTTCTTCCATATTGTATACCAAGAAACCTCCTGGAAGAAGGCAATGGAAGTTTTTCCAAACAGAATTAAAACTGTGTGGTTGTGCCCATAAAGTTAGTGGAAGTCAAGAGCCTAGAATTTGAAGTTTCCTGAACTCACATATTCTATCTCTTCATTTTTTGTTAAAAGAAATCTGCATGAAAATTTGTATCCACTTTTCTCTGCATTTCTTCCAACATATACTTTTCGGTGTGTCACTACTCTAAGAAAAACATTATTTGTAATTAGTTTTCTCTACCATACATCTTTGTGAACATTTTACTAACATGTACATTAAAATAAAAATTGAACAGCATGAACTTCAAAACAGTGCTGTATTTAGTTCAAGAAGTACCATATATACTCGCATATAAGCCGACTCTAAAACGCATTTTTTTTTCCAAATTTGGGGGTCGGCTTATACGCACATAAATCTGATCTCACACAAACGACATGATGACATGACACCACTTCTCAGATCATGCAATATCATCGATATTACCATACAGTCATACATACATACAGCACATTTCTTTTTACTCTGGGTGCCTCCATTTTGCTTTTTCTACCACCGGATCATAACACGCTCTGATTGGTTAGTCATTCACATGACTGCTTTCGTGTTTGCGATCGTCACGTGCAACTATGTGTCTACTTTCTTTGCATTTGTAGTAGTAAAATTCATTAAAATATACCCATGTCTGATGTTAAAAGAAAAAGAATGTCGTATGCTGCTTCTTTTAAACTAAAAGTAGTGAAGGCTGCAGAGGAAACAAGCAACCTTGAAGCAGCAAGAACCTTTGGAGTGGATGAGAGCAATATTAGAAGATGGAGAAAGGATAGTACATTGGATTGCACCCCCAGTTTAAAACGTACAAAAAGAGGGCCCAAAGCTGGGTAATTCCCTGAAATGGAAAAGCACATTCTTGAGTGGTTTGAGGCTCAAAGGCAGAATGGCTACAGTGTGTCTAGATTGGCTGTCCGCTTACAAGCATTGCAGATGGCCAAATCTGGAAAATACCAAGGTACCTCAACCTTCACTGCTTCCCCGGGCTGGTGTACAAGGCTTTTGAAGAGAAATGGGATATCACTAAGACAAAGAACAAAAATAGCCCAAAAGCTGCCATTAGAATTTGAGGAAAAGGTGATGAACTTCCAACGTTTTGTGATAAATAAACGAAAGACTGGTGATTTTCCTCTCAGCAGGATTGGCAATATGGACGAGACCCCTATGTGCTTTGACATGCCAAGCACTAAAACATTGAACCAAAAGGGTGACAAAACAGTTCTTATTAAGACAACAGGGCACCAAAAACCCCATTTTACAGTGGTGCTGAGTTGCACTGCAGATGGGATGAAGCTACCCCCAATGGTAATCTTTAAATGAAAAACCTCTCCAAAGGACAAATTTCCCAGTGGTGTGCTCATCCATCAGCATCCAAAAGGATGGATGGATGAAGAAGGTGTAATCAAATGGATAAATCAAGTGTGGGTGCGCAGAAATGGAGGTCTTCTCAAGAAACACTCCATGCTAGTCTGGGACCAATTCAGAGCTCACCTAACCAAAAAGGTAAAAAGGAGTCTAAAGGAGTCAAACACTATTCAGGCAGTCATACCAGGAGGGTTGACTGGAATGCTACAACCCCTAGATGTCAGCCTGAACAGACCCTTCAAGACACACATGTGAAACCTGTGGACACAGTGGATGACAGATGGTAAGGCTGAACTAACAGCCAAAGGAAACTTCAAACGTCCTCCTTTGCCCACAGTTGTGTCTTGGATGAAGACTGCATGGGATATGATTTTACAAGAAATGGTACAGAAATCCTTTTTAAAATGTTGCATTAGCAACAAATTAGATGGCACTGAAGATGATGTTGTATGGCAGGAGGATAGCAATGAAACTGAAAATGAAGAGAGTGATGAAGTGGCAAAAAATGAAAATGAAGATCAAGATGAAGAAATGTGGGATGAAGATAATGTCAAATATACATTGGAGGACTGGAAACATCTCTTTGGGGAATCTGAGGACGAGGGTGATGGTGAGGATGAATTTGAAGGATTCTAAGACACTGTTTAATTTGTGAAAATAAATTTAAAACACAACAATAATGGCTTTTATTCTCATTTATTCTCTTCTGCAAGCTTTTGCTATGATAAGTGCATATATTACGATTATATAACATCAGATTCTTTACATACTGGGTAATTAACTTAATATTGTTTCCTACACAAATGCTTTGATAATGAACCTTCATCAGTGCATTTCATATTGATACTCTTTTGTTATTAGCCCAACAACAAACCATGGTATTTGGAGGTTGGCTTATATGCGAGTTTTTGCAAAATTCCTCATTTTGGGGCAGTTTTTTAAGGGTCGACTTATATGCGAGATTGGATTATATGCGAGTATATAAGGTATATGAAATCGAAATACAGTCCGCATTATTAAGCAAAACAAAACAAAACATCTAAAGTGATCTCTGTATTTTCCTCTCTGAGGTCCATTTCAAAGTCAGAATTTTTTTTCTTTTTATGACCCTGTAATCCCTTTTAATGGGGTGGACTTGGGGCAACTGAATGGAGCTCAGTGTTTACTGGTCGAATTCCCTTCCTGATGCCCATGTGGAGTTCTCAGCAAACATTTTCTCTTTGTGCCCTGATAAAGAAACTGTCATTGCCTAGGACTGAGCTCCTAAGTGAGAGGCAAGCATCTTTTCCTCTAGAAAACTAGATTATAAATTGGACTATAATATAACCAAATATCAGAAAAACAAGGCCCATAGAATTTGCTGTAGTTAACATACTAAAAATAATTCATAATTGCTTAATGGAGGGATTAAGGAATTCACATTTTCAGAAACATTTTTCTACAGTTCCTGTCTAATTTTGTCCAAGCTTGGAAGCTAACCAAGATTAGATTCAATTAGTGCTTAGATGGAACATCATGGACATTTAATATTATGGAGTAGATTGGGAAGTTGAAAGAATCCTGGTAGAAGGTACTAGCAAGCCATTTTCTTTATCAGTTTAAAGAAAACTGGATATGTCTTTATAATCTCCAATTTAGCTTGACTTGAAAGCATCTCTATTTTGTTGTTGCTTTTGTTGTTAAAGTAATGTACAGGAATAATGAATACATTTTCTATGAGAAGTCAATTTCCATCAGCAGATATTTCAGAACAGATTCTGTTAAAAGGTAAAATGTAAGAATAAATAAATAAGCGCTCATCAATAAAACCTGTAAAAGAGGGGGGTGTTTTTTGCTAAATTTCAAAGTTCCTTTTTTCTGAATTTGTGCCTATGGTAGAATTTTCTAAGCATTTGCACTCATGAATAATTGTTTTATCTTATAAAATAAAATATAAATATGTCAAAATAGGAAATGTGAATTGGAAGACAGTAATTTAAGCTACACTATTTGTTTTTTATGATTTTATAATCATGCAGCACCAATGCTCATTGGTATCGGTCTTATCTTTACCTAAAATTAATCTGAAGTTTCTATTGTGAAGGAAAATTTCAGTTGATAAATAGATGGTAGTATATAGAATTCACTGGGCTGCAGAATTTTATTTTCAACTGTTCCGAGAATGTTTAGATTTCTTTGTGTAAACTGAACCTACCTTAGCTTCTCTTCTGTTACTAAGACTCCTCCTTAGACTTGCAAATAATATCATAAAAGGGGAGTAGTTAGTAAAAATACAGTCTGCTTGGCTTTGTGGGACCTTACACTTAAATCAAAGAAATACCTCAATATTTTCCATTATTGATAACACAGACATGTAAAAGCCAGGGACCCTTCTAGTGTCTCAAGGAAAAATCCTAAATTAGCAAGATAATTTGTAGATAAAATAAGTCTAAAGATAATAAACAAGCCCCCTATAAGAAACTGTACCATCTATTTATCAATCCATTTGTTTGGTGTAAATTTTGGTTTTAAAGATCATGCTTGTGTTAAATGATTTGCATTGTTAATTGTTTAAAAGTTCATTTCAAGGTGCTGGTTTTAATTGGGGTTCTATAGATATGGTTCGACCTGGACCTGTAGAAATGAATCAGTCCCATTTGGGCCACATGAAATATAAACTGATTTACATTTTTGTTTACTTCCCCCACCCCAGTAAAAAAAAAAATTCTGATTATGTATGAGAGAATGGGAAGCTTTGCAAAAGCTCTAAATCAGATTTATTTATTTACTTATTTACTTATACATAATTTGGAGCTTAATGAATTGGTTATATATAATATTGCTATGGAATTTTAAATTTAATAGTTTCTTCGATGTTTTCTAGTGTTTTGCCCAAATGATGGTTTAATATGTGTTACTTTTCTGAACATTTTTCAGTGCTGCTCTGCTGCTTTACTGCTCTCCTCTTCTTCTTCTTTTAGCTTTCTTAGTTACATTTTTAGGAAGTTCCTTCTTGTTATTTTCTTTGGGAATACACTTTTTTTTAATGAGCTCTTAAACTGCAGGATTCTGTCAATCTTTTTTGTATACATAAAAGATGTTTTCTGGAGATAGTATCCTAGGTACTAAAGATGCTTGTTAGTGATGCCATCACTGCAACTTGGAAAGGAGAGGAATTTTCACATCTTGAGTTGAACATAGCAATGTCTGAACATGAACAAGGTCTGAGTACATGTGTATGTGTATGATAAGTCAGAAAATGTAAATCCAGATTTGAGTAGGATGAAGCCACACAGTACTGATCATCTCGATTGAAATGGTGGCTTTACAGAATTTAAATCTGCCTTCTGACAATATGAGGTCAAAGGCAGCTAATGAATTCATGCATGGTTCCACCATGAGAACGATGCCCTCAAAACATATTATTGGGGACCAACTCTCATCAGCAGTTACATTTCTGTTTTTGTTTCAGAGCAGGAATTAATGATTTTGAGCTGGAACCAAGGTTGCCCTGACTTCCTTGTCACAATTAGATTAATGTCTGTTAGCAGGAGTGGGATTCTACTGGTTTGCACTGGTTTGGTAGAACAGGTTGTTATGATTTCTGGTAGTTTGGAGAACTGGTAAAACAGCCCCCTGGCTGGCCCTGCCCCTCTCCACCTGCTCCTTCATTCCCTGCCCAGTCAGTCCTTATTGTGCATGCGTGACATTGTGTGCATGTGTGACAATCACTGATGGCATTCTCCCCTCCTGCCCTCCCCAGTCACTCCTTATAGTGCATGTGCGCTACATCGCTTCCCACATTTTCCTGCCTGCCGCCATTGCTTCCAGCATCAAACCTTCCACCATCTGATCTCCCTAGGTGAGTGAGGCTCTGCAAGCCCCAGTCACCTACATGCCACTGATGTCACCAGCCCCAGTTGAGTCCCAACTCCTGGGGTGGCCTAGGGCACCACTACCATGCTGTCATCACCCTCACCCTTGCTGCCACTACCGCCACCACAAGCCCCAGCTAAGTCCTGACTCCTGGGCTGGCTTACACTGTCACTGCCATGCCCCCATAACCCTCAGTGCTCATGATCTAGCAAGCTTCCCCCCACTTGCCTGGCTTGCTTAGCCACCAGCACTGCGGCTCCATGTGGCACTCGTGACCTAGCAAATTTCCCTCCCCCACTTGTCTGGCTTGCTGGTGGCCAAGAGAAAGGTAAGCCAGGGCTGACCCATCACCGCTTGGGTCCCACCTGAATTCTCTGCAGCTGCTGGGCCTTGCTTGCTAGGAGCAGAAGTGGGGAGGTGACCAGGGAGCATGATGCTATACCTCCCGGGCCCACATCACCCAGGTGGCATAGCATCAGGGAAGGCAAGCCAGGTCTCCCCACCAACCCACACCTCCACTTTGGCACAGCCGGCAATGAGGTGCACTCTGGTGTGAAGAACAGGGCAATGAGTCCCAACTGCTGCTTCTTTGTCAGCTGGAACTGAGCTGGTAGCCCACATGCTGTTTCCTCGCAGAAAGTCCCAGGACCTCACATATGCACACATGAGGCTGGGACTTTCTGCAAGGAGAAGGTGTGTGGACAAGTCCCTCTAACACCCCTTGGGCTCTGTGTATGCCTGAGAAGGAGGAAAAGATTTGGGTGTACTTCCCTTCACTTTGGTCCACTGCTGCTCAGAAAGCAGCCACCCAAGCCTGTCCCTTTAAAATACTTCGATGAGGAGGGAGGCAGCAAAAAAGAACCAGCAAGGCAAGGAGCTGCCTTCCAAGTCTTGCCATGTCCCTGTCCCCCCTGCCAAGAAGCCTCCAACCACTACCTCTTTACTGGCAGGAGAATCCAGCTGCCACTCCCAATTCAGTTCCAGCAAGCAAAGAAGTGGCAAAAAGACATGGCGTCTGGAGGCTTCTTACAGTAAAAATTACTGACTTCTGCCTTTGCTTGCTCTGCTTCTCCAATGTACCACCACCACTGCATTCTAGGCACTGGTCATGCAGGCTCACCCAATTAAGCCCACTGAACCATTCCACTCAGACTTGCTTGGGCTAGTCTCTCTGGTGCAGTGGGCTCAATGGGGTGGACCTGCATGGCCAGTGTCTAGAACGCATCCAGGCTGGCGCATTGGAGAAGAGCAAGCAAAGCCAGAGGTTGGTAATTTTCACCGCAAAAAAGCCAATAGCTGCCAACCTCCAACTTTGCTCCACTTCTGCAATGCACTTCCATCATGCTGTCACCACATTCTAGGCATTGGCCATGCAGGTCCACTCCATTGATCCCACTGCACTGCTCCACTCAGACTTGCTTGGGCAAGTTCTTCCAGTGCAATGGGATGGACCTGCATGGCCGTCACCTAGAACGTGTCTACAATGGCACATTGGAGAAATGGAGCAAGCAAAGACAGAGGTCAATAATTTTCACCACAAGAAGCCTCCAGATGCCATGTCTTTTTTTCAGTGCAGCTGGAGTCCAGCTGCACAAAAAAACCACACCGCATCTGCTGGCATTCATGACAAGGGCAACGTGGGCTGGCGAGGAGCCCAGCAACAACAATGGCTCAGCCCTGGCTTGCCTTCCCTGGCAGCCAGCCACAGGAGGAAGGTAAAATCATGACTATGGAATGATGAAAGAGGCGGTCATGGGGGAGGAATCAAGGAGATTTAAGGGCTGGGGACTCTGAAAGGAAACAGGAGTGACTGGTAAAGGGAGAGCGGGCAGCATGCAGGATTAGCCCAGGCCTTTTATAGATTAGGCCAGGCCTTCCTGGGCAGAAAATAGGTAGATAGGTTAGGGAAGGGATAGAGAGAGGGAAAGAGAGAAAGAGAGAGAGAGAGAAAAGAGGAGGGGGAAGAGAAAGAAAGAGAAGGAAAGAGAGAAGGAACAGACAAGAAAGTGAAGAAAGAAATGGGAAAGAAAAAAAAAGAAAGAGAAAGGAAGAAAACAGATAGACAAAGAAAGAGGGGAATGGAAGGAAGGGACAGAAAGAAAGAAAGAAAGAAAGAAAGAAAGAAAGAAAGAAAGAAAGAAAGGAGAAAGTGAATGAGATATATGAATGGATAGATAGATACATGTAAGGAGGGAGGGAGAGAAGAAAAGGAAGGAAGGACACAAACCCTGGCTTCAGAAGACTCTTTGAAACAGCACAGCAAGCAAGGGATCTCAGAGGTCATCTTCTAGTCCAACCTCCTGCTCCAGCAGGGTTAGAAGAGTGTGTGTGTGTGTGTGTGTGTGTATGTGTGTGTGCGAGCGCGCACACGTGCACATGCATGGCTATCAAAACTCTAAAAATAGGTCAAGTAGCTCTGGGGAGGTCAGTCATAAATTAGAACACTTGCTAAACAACCAGCCATTAAGCAAGGGCCACTTGTATTTGATTTGCCAGGCCCATGGCCACCTGGCAACAATCACTCAGTCACATGACCACCAAGCCACACCCAGCCGGTCATGTGACCACCAAGCCACACTCACTCGGTCACATGTCCACCAAGCCACGCCCATCCAGTTATATGACCACCAAGACACACCCACCCAATCACATGACCACTAACTCACACCCACAAATTAAGCCACGCCCACAGAACATGTTTAAAAATTTGAATCCCACCCCTGTCTGTTAGACTTAAAATTTGCTCCAGTTGCTCCCTACTACAAGATCTATTCCCTCAGTCTTCCCAAGGCACTTAATGAGCCTTGTTAGAGTTGAAAAAGAATTTGTGGTAATCCCCAAGGGCTCGGATTCATGGTTTGAGGTTATCTGCTGCTTGAAATAAAGAGGCAAAGATCATCCTGAATTAGATAATACCTATGTGGAGTCTTTCTGCTTGTGGATCCTGCTTTTTAGCTCAAAGCATGGTGAACATATCCTTGAAGAAGTGGATAGTTTGTGGAAATAGTGGTTTGTCCCCTCCCTAAGAAATTACCAATATATCTAACAACACTTCTCAACATTTTCTTTTCAAAGAAGCTTGTTGGGAGGGTAGTTTGCAGCTCCAATAGGGCTTGGAGGAAATTAATTACCTAGAACATTCATCATAGTCCTCCTTGATCTCTCTGTAGTCTTTTATAGCATTTATCATAATATATGCTCTCATTTAATATCTACATGAAGCCTGTGGGTGAGGCCATCTGTCAATGAGAGTTAAATTTTATCACTGCACTGATGATACTCAGATACACTTCTATACTCCAGGATCACCAACTGATGTCATAAATGACCTTTTCAAGTATCTGGAGATTGGGGAGATGGTGTGGATGAAGAACTTATTCCAAGCAAGACTGAATGGTTTGGGGTTTTAGGATCTCCCAGATCTTGGGACTTTCCTTCTCCAGCTCCTCAAAACAATAGGGGTACATAATTTGAGGCTCCTTTAGATCTCTCAGCTCTTATTTCAAAGGTAAACATGAGTCATGACTATCAGGACTTTTGCACAAATCAGTCATAAGGCCCATCTCACAGTTATTCATACTTGATCACCTGTTGCTTGGATTATACCAACACATCCAGCAAGCTACAATTGTTCCAGAATGCAGCAATGTTAGCAATTCTGGGCACATGATATGGCCATGTAACATCACTATTTTGTAAGCTTCATTGTTCCCTTACAGCAAGGGTGTCCAACTTGATTTAATTAAGGGTTGTGTTTGACCTTGGGGGGGGGGGGCAAGGGTTCATGACCTGGATGGGCTTGGCCAGCTCGATGTCACTTGTGTTGCGGGTACCTGTGATTGCTAGGACTTGCCTCAGACCCTCCCTCACTCTCATGATAATCTACTTCCTCCCTCCCTCCCTCCCTCCCTCCCTCCCTCCCTCCCTCTCTTCTTTTTCCTTCCCTCTTCATTTTCTTTTATTCTTCCTTCCTCATCTTTCCTTCTTTTTCTTTGTTTTTCCTCTTTCCTTTTCTCCTTTCCTGTCCCTTCTTGCATGCTCAAATGCAAATGAAGAAACATTTCTCCTTTTGTTTTGATTTGAGTTTGTTTTATTTGCCCTCTGCCAGTGAAAAGAGAGCTTCATTTTTTTCTGGCCCGTGGGCCTTGAGTTTGATACCCCTGCACTATAGGTTTCCAGATTCTGTTCAACATGAGAAACCCTTCATGGTGCATGGCTGATTATTTGCAGAACCACCTATCTCAAATTGTTTTTATTTATATTATGAGATTCAGCAGAGTGCAAATGCTTTCAGTCCCTTTTATGAAACTATACTATCTAATGGGGTTCAACCACTGTCCTCTCTTTTGTAATACTTACAAAATACACCCCAAGATTCACATGTCCCTAATCCTTCAGGCCTTCCACAAAGCCTGGAAAGTTGATTTTCCCTGAGGCTTTGGACCAGAGTGCTGGATAATCCCACATTGTAAAGATTTTGAGAACAGATTGAACTAAGATGCCTTAACCTCTGGTTTGCATTGTTATGTTTACTGGGCATTTTTTTGTGTTTTTAATTCTATGCAAGTTGCTCAGAGTTACAATTTATGAGTTGAAGGCCTAACAAATCACATGAAGAAATACATAAATTTCCAAAGCAGTGCTTGTACTTTTTCAGGGAGCAATATATAAGGCCCGGTCCCACTGCACTTACAGATGTAAAGAGGATGTAAAACATTAAAAAAAGCTTGCCATCCATTGGAAAATGCTATGCATCTGTTGTGTACTCACTGCATATGTGTTTCATATGCTCTATCCATCGAGTATCCGTCCACTGCAATTTCATCCACGCAAAAAGTTTTGAGCTGCACAAAACTTTGTGAACGGATGAACTTTCTGCCGCGTACGATGTACATCCATGACATATACGGGCAACAAACGTTCTATGTCCGTTATCATCCATTAAACATCCACTGTATCCTCTTTGCACCCTCTGGCCATCCCCTCAACTCACATCTGCTGCAACTGAAAACAGAAACAGGGAGGAAACAAAAGGTACACGGAACGTCTACACAGTGTTAGTAGCACGGAAATAGAAAGGATATAAGTGTATGCATCTCACATATAAAGTATTAAAAATGGACAAAACATTTGTATCTGGGATGTATCGTGCATTTAGGATGTCTGAAGTATGTCTAGAGTATGTAGAAGGCCCCATAGCGGACAACCGATAGTTTCTATAAAAATGGGGAGAAAATCATCTGGATCGCTGGGATGGTGGACCATACAGTCCCACTATGGTTGCACTGGAGGTTTATCTATCCCACAACTATCCTTATCTATTCAACAAGCATGCAAAGGCTTAGCCATTTTTTCAAAGTTTTCACCAACACTTTATCAAGGAAACAAAATGAACCAAGTAAACTAAGTGTCTTAAGCAAAGATAACCTACATTAACTTTCTTAGGTAAACTTTATGACTGTATTAAATAAGCAAAATGAACTAAGTAAAGTGTGTTAAGCAAAGATAAACTTAACAAGTAAACAACTCAGTCTCTGACACTATTCTCAGTCACTCTGAGTCATGTCCATGGTCTCAGCTGTTAAGCGGGCAGGGACTGTGGAGGTGGCTGTGGCTGGAGTGGTGGTCTGAGGCACCATTGGGGTGCTTGGCCCCAAGTGTACAACAGGTGGTGGTGTGTTCAGGAAGCTATCCGAGAGCTGACTCAGTCCCGTGAGGTTGAGAGGCCCTTCATCAAGGACTTGAGATGTCAGGCCCAATATTGATGACAGATTGTCCATTGACGGACTTGGCTGTGGGGTGGAGGAAGGGTTGGGAGGAGCGTAGTGGATCTGTCTTGTCTGCAGCTGGGTGAGGACTGGCATCTGTGGCATCCGATGAACCTGGGCCTGGACTGGGAAGGTCTGCTTCTGCTATGGGAAGTCCTGGTAGTTGTAGCCTTGGTAGGTGAGGGGCTGTTGAAAGCAAGCCCCTCACAGCCATGAAAGGGCTGTGATATCACCTGGGGTGGAGAAGCAGACCTGGACTGGGAAGGAGCGGCTTCAGCTGGGTCTTGAGGGTTGTGCAGAAGTACTGTGATCTTCTGCTTCATCACCTGGTACTGGGCCTCAGGCAGGTCCCTCAGGATCTGGCTCACGTAGGTGATGAAGGGCTTCCGGCCCAAGGATGCTCTGTCCAAGTGGACCAGCTGAGAGAGAAGTTCTGTGCTGGTCTTCATTGTGTCCCTGATCTCCAACAGCACACTGTGGTCCTGGCCTCAGTCTGCCTCTCTGCCTGCATCCTTTGGAGCTGGAGCTGGGGGTGGGGGAGGGTTGGCCTCTGGTGGCTGCTGCTTCTTCCTCCATTTGTGACAGCAGGTCATCATCCTCCACAGAATCCTCCAAGTCCACCGGCATGGGGAGTGCAGCTGTTGGGGGGGGGTCTCTGCTGTGGGGCCCTCTGAAGACACCTGCCTGGACAGGATAGCTGGCTCCTAGCTGGAAGAGGACTGGCTGTCTGTGGGCTGTCTGAGGGAGAAGGGTCTCAGAGGGGCTGCTCCTCGGTGGTGGATTTCACCCTCCAAGAAACTGCACTTGGCCATGATGTACATCCCCCAGTCAGTGAGCTTGACAGCAGCCTGCCCGGATTTCTTGAGGTGTAGCTTGCCAAGAAAGTGTGCATGTGCTTCCACCATCCTAGGAGTACTTCTGCAGTGTACCCCAGGCTCTCTGCCTTGTCTCTCCAAGCTTTCTGCTTCTTCTTGGCATCGCAGTACAATCTGTGGCCCTTTCTCCAGAGGTACTCATTCTCCCTCAGCCAATCCAGCACCTCATCCTCATGCTCCTCAGAAGCGGTGTACTGTTTCCTCTCTCCCTTTTATTCCCTTGCCTCTTCCTCCCTCTGGCAGGGGCTTGAGCAGGGCCTTCAGGGGCTTGAGCAGCAGGGCCTTCATGGGCTTGAGCAGCAGGGCCTTCAGGGGCTTGAGCAGCAAGGCCTTCAGCAGCAGGGCTTTGAGGGCCTTAAGGCTGGTCCACCATGGCAGCAGCAGCAGCAGCTTCAGAGTCAGTGCCAGGGGGTGGGATGCTGGTTCTGCCCTTCTTCACCATGCCAGGGCTTGAACAAGTAGGCACGGGCTTCCTCTTCTTGCCTGACTGACGAACCATGGTGTTCCTGCAAGATGTATGTGGTAGCACGTCTTTCCCCTGTATTCTGACTGCGTGCATGCTGCATCCTTTTATATCCGCGGAGCTGATGCAATTCATACTCCCTGCATGCATAGTGAACGCTTTGCATCCGATATACATCTGCGCGGCATCCCCTTTGTTTCCTATAGGCGTCCATGATGCATCTGCTTCATCCGCTATGCATCCGCCCCTTCCACTATGCGTTCGCTTCGAAATTCTCCCCCGGAACCCCTTCGGAGGTGTCATCCGCTTCCATCCACTTTCATCCGCTAGGCTTCCTATGAACATCCATTTAACATCCCCGCTACATACTACCCATGTCCCTTCTTTTCTGTTCTTTTCCGTTCTTTTCCATTCTGTTTATTCAAATTTTTGCCACTTTTTGGAGCAGATGACAACGGATGGAGCCACCCCCGAAATTTTGCTTGCCCGCTGTCTCCTTTATGCATACGCTTTGCGTCTGTCGGCCAGTGGGACTGGGCCTTAACAGTATCAAGAACCAGTTTAATTTAATTCCAATTTCTATGTACTTAGAGCAAATTAGTTATTCTGCTTCTAACAAGATATGTATAAAGGGCTAGCAGAACATAAGGTGTGTGTCAAGTTTGAATTCTCCCACCATTGCATAAGGTAAATATGTTGTCTTCCCACCAATGAGGTGAATGGCCATCATATTAATTTGTTCTCAAAATGCCTATCAACTTCCTTATTAAATTCTACCAATAATAGCTAAGTCTGTTAATTAAAGCAAATAATAGCTTTGCCTTTTATTTCTGGAACATATGTTTTTCAACTAACTATTTATAGGCAAATATGCTACATAATCTATTCTAAATTGTGATCAAGTTGCTACCAGCATTTTCATTTTAAACTGGATGACTCATTCAGTAATTTAATGCCTCATTTCAATGATGCCTACAAGAAATCAGCTTTTACTAAAACTTTGTCTCATGAAGAAAACATTTATGATTTGTCCAAAAAAAAAAAAAAAAATGGTACCCACAGCTGTTGTTTTCAGTAGAAGTTATCCTATATCCTGTTCCTAACCAGTAGAGTTTAGAAGGTTATGTTTCAATCCAAATAATAACAATACACAGTTTCCAAAAGTGAGATATACATTTATTATAGTTAAACTTATTATTTCTTGATACATATTATCATACCTTGTAATACTTATTTATTCATACAAGTAATCCTTAACCATAAAGGAGCCTACCCATTATAGTTTTAAATTGTGATATTCATAAAATGGACCACCTATATAGCCAACCTGATTTTATTATTATTATTTTTTTACCATAGTCATTAAGCAAATGCTACAGTTGTAAAGTGACTGCCATGGTTCTTGAGCAAATGTCGTGATATTAAGCAAATCAATTGTTCGATATGGGGCATTTTTGTCAAAAAGTGGAAGGAAGTGTTGGGTTTTGGCAAAATGTCATAAAAAGTGATCATATGTCTGCAGGACACTACAAATGACTGTAAATTAAGACCAGTTAATGAGTGACCAAAATACAATCATGTGGCCATGTGTGGAGTAGCCATTCAACTTCAGAATTGAGTTGTACCCTAAGGGTTCCATCATAACTTCTGTAAGAGGCCAATTGTAAGTTCATTTTCCCTGAAAATAAGACCCACCCTGAAAACAAGCCCTAGCCTGATTTTTGAGGTGGGCCTAATATAAACTCTACCCCAAAAATAACCTGGGGCCCGGACTGGCATGAGAGATGGTAAACACATGGGGGTTGACTGTCTGGCTGCAAGCACAGTCCACTGGCCCCTTGGTGCAGTGCAAATACTATTAATTCTGAGCATGGAGACAGAGGAGGGGTAGAAGACAGGTGATCTGGACATGATGCACAGTTTCCTGACCCACAGGAGGCTCATAGGAGGCTCCCATGGTGGCACTGTCAGCAGGCAGAGGCAGAGGCAGAGGCATGGGAGATGGGAAAGGCAGGCAATCCTGACACCATGTGCTGGGGCTTATTTGCTGTGGCTGTAGGAAAGCCAAGAGATGGTGGGACAGAGTGGATAGCACATTGGGATAGCCTCTGCCTCCACCTGGCTCTGCTGCACACGTCACCCAGAGGGAGAGGAAGCATTGTTTGCTTGCAAAGGGGAAGCTAATCACTCCATTTCAAACGATCCCCTTTGCAAACAGACAAATCTTTGAGTCTCCATCATTTCTCCATCCAGGCAAAAAGTATTTGGGGTGTTTGGGAATTGAGGAAATTGCTTGAGAGCTTGGCCTGTTGCAGTCATGGGTAAGCAAACAATGGGATGGAGAGGACAGGGCCAGCAACAGCTGTGGTCCCACTGACATTCCCCCCCCCCCACTCGCTGCCTCCTGCACTTAAAAAAAAAATAAGACCTCCCTGAAAATAAGCCTGAGTGCTTATTTTCAAGCCCAAAAGAAAATAAGACTGGGTCTTATTTTGGGGGAAACATGGTATCTGTACACAATATGGAGAATAAAAAATGAAAGAGAGAAAAAAGGAGATAATTTAGAATAGATATAAATGTGGTATTGGAGAGCGTCAGGTTTGAGTCTACTACTATCAATTATGGAAACTGACTGAGTGAGTGAGACAATCACTTCCTCTCAGCATGCTTCAGTGTCTTTGTTGTAGTGAAAAACTGAAGATAGATATTGACCATTTTTGAAATCAGTATGGGAAGAGAGAGAATAAAATTCTAACAAAATAACTTGCATCTGCTTCACTTCTTAGTTTAGGATATATTTTAGAGTTATTAAATTAATGTTTCAATTACAATTATCTACTTCAATATAGACAAGCATAGTCATACTGCATGTGCGTATACATGTATTAGTACTATGATGTTAATGAAACAAAATTTTGATAAATATAGAATTCAAAGACAGATTAAAATAATGGCTATGACATCAATCTCCTTCTAGAAGACACTCTGTGTGTTCCTGCGGATTACCATTCTTGGAGTGTTGTCCCAACTAATTAGTTATATTATTTTACTTTGTATTACTTATATTATTTTAAACATAAAAATAATGGCTAGCTAATATGAAAAGAAAAGTTAAACAGCAGCCTGTAGTATTTTCTTCAGTTACTAAAATGCCTCTTATTTTCATACTATTGTAGATGACTACAGCCCAGTGTATTTGAAATACAGACCAAAGAAAGGAGGGTGGGGTAAGAAGGGGAGAAATCTCATCTAGTAGAGAGATTCCTGAATATCTAGAGAGGGTGTTTTTTTAATGGATTACTGGTTTCTGATGGTCACATCCACAGAATAATTGATTTGGGAGAAGTAAGCCTCCCTCAACCTGATAATAACATTTTAAATATGTCCACCAGCTTAAAAGGTTGACTGTAGCAGCTGTAGCCATCACACTCAAACAAATTATCTAGCAAGTTCACAGTGAATATTTCAATAACCTACAATTATTTGTCCTATTGTTCAAGGTTTACTGCACTTAAAAGTTTTGCAAACAAGCTCTGGAATAAATAATCTGCCATGGCTGCATTCTGAATACACACACACACACACACACACACACACACACA
>BLBF01000031.1:23138346-23150331 GCA_015471245.1 Laticauda colubrina | reverse complement strand
TATATATGTATATATGTATATATGTATATATGTATATATGTATATATATATATATTCTTAAGTTTTCGTGGGTATTTACATGTATGCTGTTCAGCTTTGTTCGGGTACTTTCCCATGTCATTTTAGTTGTGCTTTTAAAGTTGTAGCAACGTTTCGACTGAACCGTTTCGGCTGAAACTGAAAGTCTGACTCACAGACGAACACAATACAGAAGCCTGATGATGGCAGATGAGATTCTGCCGAAACGTTGCTACAACTTTATACATCCCTTATGAAAAAATATTGAACATAGAACTAATTTTGTATAACAGCAGTTTTATTGGGGTAGAAGAGAAATATTAGCATGAAGGAGGCAAAATTCTCAAGTTGTAGAGACTTACCTTGGGATACATTTAAAATTATAGCATGGTTGTGATAGACATATGCATGTAGATACATCTATTAAAAATTGCAATTATCACTCGAGGCATGAATATTTTGGACAGACTATGTGACAACTTAATTCCTTTGAGAAGTCCATAATGTTGGAAAAGGTGGAAGAAAAGAAAAAGAGGATAATCAGCAGCAAAATAAAAGGACTCAATTACAATTCTGATGGTTGCAATGACTCGGGACATTGTGACCGTAATTGCAAACTTCAAATGGTCACTGAAGAAGGACTATGTCCATTTTTAGCAGAGTCCTCTATTTTTTATTCATATCTCTGTCTTTTTTAGATATCATAGTGATTCATAGTTTAATCATGTCTTTGGTTTTATTTTAATATGCCCTGCAAAGAGTTGGCTTTTAAGTATATCCATATCCACTTTTCACCAAAAGCATTTTTTAATTTCAGTTAAAGTTAAAAAAAAAAAAATCATTTAAAGCATCTGCAAGCATTTCAATCAAAACACCTGAGGTGTTCATTAACAATAACAAAATAAATTAAATGTTAGTGAATCAAGAATTTTTCTCATAAAATGTTTCTGTGGTTTTGTGTATTTACAATGTTTCCTTTGAAGAAATAGTTGATAAATTTTGACCCTAGCTAAAAAAAATTGATAAAAATCAGTCAAATTTGTAAGTCTAATTTCATATAAACCTACACCAAGGATATTTCACCTTGGCACACCGTTCATGTATTCCATCATCAGATAACTGGATTTCATGTTTCTAGAGCATCAGGTATTAGCTTTTGTTCTGGCAACCCTTAAATTATTGAAATAGGCTGTAGTGCAGTCATTAAGAAACTAAACTATGACACAGTCATTAAGAAAGTAAACCTGATCACTATTTTCCATGAAATTCTGAAGGAAAACTGGAAAGTTCAGTTCTCAAATAAGAGATTCAAAGCAGGGCCTTCTGCATTTGGAGGTTAAAAATATCAGTGCTCATAAATATATGATCAAAGTCATGGGACATGAATCATATGTTCACAAACTACCTAACTGACTTCTTTTACTATTCCCACAAATCCCCTGATCCAAAGACTTTAAAAGAATGAAGAAGGAAGGGAAAACATTGTGAAACCCAGATAAATTTATACTGATGTTGTTATATATTTACAATACAAAATAAAGAAAGCCATAGTCAGTCTGATAAGGATGGTGTAGACATGGACAGCACTATTTTGAAAGAACTGAAAACCACTTTGACTTTTTTAGTGAGAAGCATCATACTCAAATCAACTGTAGGTCAACACTTGCCCTGTTCTAGACTCATCAATAACAGAGTAATTGGCAAATCTAAATTTAAACTAATAAATGCTCTGTCCTACACATTGGCAATAAAAATCAGAACACCAAATACAACTTGGGCAGAAACTATCTCGCAGATGACCCTCACTCTGTTAAGGTCCTAGGATACTCATCTCAAATGATCTAAGTCCCCAAGCTCACTGTAATTTGGCATTGTCAAAAAGGCTTTAAGAATTGCTAACCTTATTTTGCAAAGCTTTTTCTCCAGTAACATTGAATTGTTAACTGGGACATACAAAACCTTTGCCAGACCAATTCTTAAATACAGTTTGTCTGCCTGAAACCCACACTGTATATTGGACATTCACATGATTGAGCAGGTTCAGAGGGTTTCTGGAGAAGAGTACTCCACTCCTCTACTCACAATAGAATTCCCTATGCCTCCAGGCTTGACATTTTGGGCTTGGACAATATGGAATTGCACCACCTGTGGTCCAATATAAGCATAGTTTACAAAACTGTCTGCTAAATGTCTTGCCTGTCAATGGCTTCTTTAGCTTCAACCACAATAATACACGGGCAAACAATCAATACAAATTAAAGGTAAACTGCTCCAAACTCGATTGCAGAAAATATGACTTCAGCAACAGAGTGGTCAATCCCTGGAATACTCTACCCGACTCCATTGTTTCAGCCTCAAACCCTCACAGCTTCAGTCTCAAACTGTCTACCGTGGACCTCACCCCATTTTTAAAAGGTCCTTAAAGGGGGCATGCATAAACACACCAGCATGCCTACTGTCCCTGTCTTACTGTCACCATTTATTTGTATTTACTTCCTTTGTTCATGTTTGTGTTCATACCTATATTTGTTATCTTGTACATGTTTGATAAACAAATAAAAAAAAAATCAGTGGGGAAACCAGATTCACTTAACAGCCATGTTAGTAATTTAACAACTCCAGTGATTCATGGGAAGTGTTTATACCACTTTATAAAGCCTTGGTAAGGTCACACTTGGAATACTGCATCCAGTTTTGGTCCCCATGATGTATGAAATATGTTGACACTCTAGAAAGAAGGCAGAGAAGAACAACAAAGATGATTAGGAGAATGAGGGCTAAAACATTTGCAATTTGTTTAGTGTTGGGTAGAATGTTATGCTAAACAGTAGCATACAGAGTCCAAGGGAACTACAGGAAGGATGAAATCTTATGCAGGATGTGACATTAGCACTGCCAATTTGGGCTAAAGCAGAGAATACAGGATTCAGTACTGGACAATTTCAGAATCTAATTCTTAAAATATGCATAGGAAACTTGAAAAAATATAACTAAACTAAAAGCAATACTATGTTATTTGAAAATCCTCTTCCTTGCCTTTTTACTGAAACAAAAGCATCTCAAATGAATAGAGTTCTCCTTCCAGTGTTGCATGATAATTCTTTTAGTCAGCAGATGCCTGAAAGATCCACAATATTTAATATTTTCTATTTTCTATACATTGTCAATGTTGCCAAAATAAATACACATCAAACAGCTGAGAAAACTCTATACCTTCTTTTTTTCTCAACTATTACTGTGACTCAGTGGCATTAAGTTTTAATTACTCCAATTAATAGGTTACTCACTAAAAGGAAGTTTAACCAGATAAACAATGAACTTACAGAGCATCAAAAATAAGATCTCATATCCTGCTTCAATGGAAGAGATAAGGATTAGAGATTACTGTTCTAAGTACATTATGTATCATCAGTTAATAGTAAAATTTTACACTTTACTTCCCTACTTTAATTGCATTAATGTTTTTAAAATTTATAATTAAAAGGGCAAGATTCTAAAGCAAACTTAAAAAAAAAACCAGGGAAACAGATGCATTGCTGTTGTGTACCTCGGCATGCTGTAAATTTAATCAAGCTGAGAGCACACTATTAAAAATCACCATTAATAATGCAACCAAGGAGAAGATACACCATTAATACTACTAATAATTCATACTAAATCGAAATATAAAACTTTGGAGAGCTTTAAAAACTTCTAAGAAACAGTATCAAAATCTTTTTCCGCATCTGCTGGGACATGTTCATTTCAAATTAAAGCAGGAACATAAATTAAATCTGATATGATTGGAACTTTGACAGTCTTATATGAATCCAACTGTTAGATAGAGAACAGTTGGAAGAACACCCTGTAATATGTAAGCCAAAGTAGATATTAAAATCATATTTGTCTAGGAAATAAGTGTAGAATTAGAAAACATGGTGGGGTTCACCTTGTGTGGATAAGAAATACCTATATTAATGTGTATTTTATTAAAACTAAAAGATAGAATTCAAGTAAAAAAATTGCTATCTATTTGTACTGAAAAACCCCAATGATGATACAACTAGAAAATTACAAGATTGGGAATCTTCCAGTTTCAAAGTTCAAAAAGTAGCAGGATTTTCTTGAAAGCAAAGAGGTAAAGTAAAATGTAAAGTAAAGTAAAATGAGTAACCTGCACTTATAATAACTATAATATACTCATTTTCAGTAACCAAGAATGTATCTTACCTTCTATTAACAAAAAAGAATACAAAATTGGTCAAAAACAGTAAAACTTGATTAATCTAAACACACATTCTCATTTGTCCCCTAAACAGATTAAAAATATTAGATTGAAGAAAATCGTAGAAAATAACTTATTAAACTGGTCACATTTTTTAAAAATGCTTTTGCCTTGTGCAATATATGAAGAAGAAGAAAATCTGTTTTGGAAGTACAATTCTTGTTCAAGTTCACATTGAACAGAATTAGGGAACAGATGGGGTGTATAAAGACATAGTTATTTCACTTTCTCTTTTTTTTTAATCAACAAAAAATCTGTACAGAATTGTTGTTTTTAATATGAAGAGTACAGGATGATCCTTTAGTAGTGTTCCACATTACAAAGAGTAATATAACTGAGTCAATAATAACAATAATAATAATAATAATAATAATAATAATAATAATAATAATAATCTCTGCCATCTCCTGTTCCATCTGTATAATAAAATCTTTACCTTTCAGCAAAGAGCAAGGACCATTTAAAAATGTATTTAAACTTTTACAAATTACAACATTAAGTTTCACAGGAGGATGACCTGAAAGTATAATAATGTCTATAACATGAGTTTAACATTAAAAATCAAAGAACAAGATGAAAGTAATTTAATGGAAAACAGTTTATGTGAGTAGAAACAAATGAAAATATATTTCTGTTGGGAAGGATTAATAGAACAAAAAAATGCACTAAATTAAATTCAGGCTTGTAGTCTTGTAAAATATTACAATTTGGACTGTGAAGTATTTAAAAGAACAACTTTCAACTATGATATATTCTAGTGATTTTTTTGTATAGATATTGAAAACAATTAAGTAATTGTTCTGGAGAACCTGGGTACATTCTAAAAACTCAGGAAGGCTTGACATTGATCACTCATTCTGCCAAAATATGAAAAACCAATAAATAATATTTATTCATAAGGTTTAGAAAATCTTGTAATTAAACATCTCACACATATTTAGAGTATCTCTTTGAAGATAATATGAGCATTGTGTGTGTGTGTGTAAAATTAGAAAGAAGTAATTCTCACTTAACAACCACAAACTTACTTGGTACCAGAAACTCACAACTAGTAAAGCAGTTGTTAAATAAGATACTATCTGAGTGTAATGTATCACAACCTCACTTCTACCACAGTTATTAAGCAAATCTCTCTCCCCCTCCCCTGCTGTTAATGGAGACACCACACTGACCACAATGTGTGATTTTACCGCTGATTTTTTCATTGACACTTACTGTTGGAATCTGGCTGTGAAACAGGCAAATAGTGATCACATGACATAAGATGCTGTGATGATTATTGCAAAGTGCTAGAATGTTGACTGCATGATTGCAGGAATGCTGCAACACTTATATGTGCAAGAGCCAGTCATAAAGTTACTGGCAAAACTGGCTAGTTGTTGAGTACTCGCTATTTCTGTCCCTCTTCATATATATACAGGCAGGTCTGGATTTGAAGATCAACTTCCGCAGAATTCGAAAAATAAAACAAAAAAGTTGATTAAATGTAAAATGTCTGCATCCCAGGAAATTATAGTCGAACATTATATAACACATTTATCTACACTTACTATAATAATTATTACTATTATACATACCAGTGAGAAAGGAAAATAAGAAACTATATTGAAGAGACTAGTTCTAATCAACAGCAAGATTGGGATTGGGAAAAATAGGGAGAAAAGGGCATGAAAAACAAAGCAAAGTTTTGAATTATTTGTAATACTACCCTGAATCCAAGGCCATACAACTGAATATACAAATATACAATACAGAGCCAGAGATAAAATAAAAGTTAACAGTGAGGATATAAGAGGGAATAACAAGAAAATAGAAAGAAAGATAGTGATAATTGCCCTCCTTCAACAGAACTTTAAAGTGAGATGCTTTCTAATTTTCATATGATTCTTTTTTATTATTAGTTTACAATATAAAATACAAAAGAAAATAGTAGGAAAATAAGGGAGTTCCAGAAAAGGGAAGGAAAAAATGTACGGAAAAAGAAAAAAAAGGCATTGATTTCTAGTCAGTAGAATATGATAAACCTCAGCTTTTTACTTTTACAGTACTATACATAATAGTATAAACTAGCCATTTCCATAACAAGGAACCTATTTAATCGATAAAACCCAAAATCAAAGTTTCATTTTTTTTCCACTTCAAGCACAATCTCCAGAAGCAGATTCCAAATAGAAACTAAATTAAATGTTTTCCCCCCCCCCTTTAATCAAAGCAGTCAAGTTAGCCATTGCTGCTAACTCCATAGACATTTGCAGCCTAGTTTTCATAGATTCTGAAACAATTTCTGAGCATAACTCAACAATTTCAAAACAGAAATGAATGGACACTTTATTGTTCAAATGAAACATTGTTTCATTGTTCATTCTTCACTTAAATCACAGATAAGCTGAATATGATACCTTTCAGTTCCATCAGTAGATTTTCTATTAATTTCATTCCTAAGGAACCACACAATTAACTGGCCTTGCAAGCAAAAGAAACAGCTTGAATCTCACAAGCCCTCTCAATATTTAGCTGAAAGCCTTTAACCAATCCCAATACTTTTTCAATTAACACTTCCATAAAGTAAACCAGGCTGGTCTTGCTAGGTTTGTAATGACATGTACATTATCCTGTGAAATTGAAAATTTGTATATCATTATTTTATGTTGGAGAATCTGAACAGGCTTTAGTCACTTAACTATCTATGCAACAATTTATTTCTTAGGATCTTCCAACTTTGGTATTCTATTTTTTTGCCATATCCAATTTGGAATTTAAAATATTTACAGAAGGTCTGATTTGATTTGATTTGAATTGGAGATTCAAGACTTGAAGAGGACTTATTCAATCTAAGTTTGTATTCAAGCTTTGATGGCAATCTGATTTGATTCAGGACATTTTACCATTTGATGTGAAAGAGGATATGCTCTAGCATAGAGAATCTAGGCATGGAGAATCTTCAAAACACAGCTGCTTCAGTTCTAGGATGAATAGGATGAAAATAGCAGAAATGGTGGTGTTTTAGGGAACTTTCACCCTGCCAAATATATCCCAAATACCTGTAAGGATTTTACCACAATTAAATTCTGAACTATCTTCAGTGTAGCATTTTTTGGGCAAAGACAGCAAACAGAAAAGGAAAAGAGAAAGGATAGTGCAAAGGCCTCCAAATAGTTTAGAAAAAGGCCAGAAAAGTTAGCAGAAAGTATCCTACAACAATTCAAGAATACAAACTTTCAAAAGCATATTCAAAGTAAATCTAATCTGTTTCCTTCTTGGGGCTGCTTCTGGTTTCTGTTTTGTTCTCTCTAATCAAGGAGGAGTAGGAGATGAAATGATGCTTGACAAGTTGAGAATGGCACACTTTTCACTGGTTTAATTGGGATGTCCAGCTGGGCAGGACACATGACAGCCTTCTGGACAAGGCTTGTGTATGACCTCAATGAATTCTTCAACACAAACTTTTACTTATATCCATAGCATCCTCAAATCTAAAGGCCCAGTCCCACTGCACTTATGCATGCAAAGAGGATGTAAAACATTAAAAAAAAGCTTGCCATCCATTGGAAAACGCTATGCATCCGTTGTGTACTCACTGCATACGTGTTTCATACGCTCTATCCGTCAAGCATCCGTCCACTGAGATTTCATCTACGCAAGAAGTTTTGAGCTGTACAAAACTTTGTGAACGGATGAACTTTCTGCCACGTACGATGTACATCTGCGACATATACAGGCAACAAACATTCTATGTCCGTTATCATCTGTCAAATGTCCACTGTATCCTGTCTGCATCCTCTGGCCATCCCCTCAACTCACATCCGCTGCAGCTGAAAATGGAAAGAGGGAGGAAACAAAAGGTACACGGAACGTCTACACAGCGTTAGTAGCACGGAAATAGAAAGGATGTAAGCGTATGCATCTCATATAGAAAGGATTAAAAACGGACAAAACATTTGTATCTGGGATGTATCTCATATATTTAGGATGTCTGCAGTATGTCTTGAGTATGTAGAAGGCCCCATAGCGGACAACCGATATTTTCTATAAAAAGGGGGAGAAAATCATCTGGATCGCTGGGATGGTGGACCATACAGTCCCACTATGGTTGCACTGGAGGTTTACCTATCCCACAATTATCCTTATCTATCCCACAAGCATGCAAATGCTTAACCATTGTTTCAAAGTTTTCACCAACACTTTATTAAGTAAAAAAAATGAACCAAGTGTCTTAAGAAAACATAACCTTTATTAACTTTCTTAGGGAAACTTTATGACTTTATTAAATAAGCAAAATGAACCAAGTAAGTGTCTTAAGAAAAGATAACCTGTATTAACTTTCTTCGGTAAACTTTATGACTTTATTAAAAAAGCAAAATGAACCAAGTAAAGTGTCTTAAGCAAAGATAAACTTAACAAGTAAACAACTCAGTCTCTGACACTATTCTCAGTCACTTTGAGTCATGTCCCTGGTCTCAGCTGTTAAGCAGGCAGGGACTGTGGAGGTGGCTGTGGCTTGAGTGCTGGTCTGAGGCACCATTGAAGCACTTGGCCCCGAGAGTACAACAGGGGATGGTGTGTTCAGGAAGCTCTCAGAGAGCTGACTCAGTCCCGTGAGGTTGAGAGGCCCTTCATCAAGGACTTGAGATGTCAGGCCCAATACTGATGACAGATTGTCCATTGACGGGTTTGGCTGTGGGGTGGAGGAAGGAGGAGTGTAGTGGGGCTGTCTGGTCTGCAGCTGGGCGAGGACTGGCGTCTGTGGCGTCCGATGAACCTGGGCCTGGACTGGGAAGTTCTGCTTCTGCTGTGGGAAGTCCTGGTAGTCGTAGCCTTGGTAGGTGAGGTGTAGCTTGCCATACCAGGTGTGCATGTGCTTCCACCATCCAAGGAGTCCTTCTGCAGTGTACCCCAGGATCTCTGCTTTGTCTCTCCAAGCTGCCTGCTTCTTCTTGGTGTCGCAATACAGTCTGTGGCCCTTTCTCCAGAGGTACTCGTTCTCCCTCAGCCATTCCAGCACCTCATCCTCATGCTCCTTGGAAATGGTGTACTGTTTCCTCTCTCCCTTCTGCTTCCCTTGCCTCTTCCTCCCTCTGGCAGGGGCTTGAGCAGGGCCTTCAGGGGCTTGAGCAGCAGGGCCTTCAGCAGCAGGGCTTTGAGGGGCTTGGGGCTGGTCCACCACAGCAGCAGCAGGAGGAGCAGCTTCAGAGTCAGTGCCAGGGGGTGGGATGCTGGTTCTGGCCTTCTTGCCAGGGCTGGAATGAGTAGGTACGGGCTTCCTCTTCTTGCCTGACTGATGAACCATGGTGTTCCTGTAAGATGTATGTGGCAGCACATCTTTCCCCTGTTTACTGACTGCGTGCATGCTGCATCCTTTTATATCCATGGAGCTGATGCAATTCATACTCCCTGCATGCACAGTGAACACTATGCATCCGATATACATCCACGCGGCATTCCCTTTGTTTCCTATAGGCGTCCATGATGCATCCGCTTCATCTGCTATGCATCTGCCCCTTCCGCTATGCGTTCACTTTGAAATTCTCCCCCGGAACCCCTTTGAAGGTGTCATCTGCTTCCATCCATTTTCATCCGCTAGGCTTCCTATGAACATCTGTTTAACATCCCCGCTACATATTACCCATGTCCATTCTTTTCCTTTCTTTTCCGTTCTGCTTATGCAAATTTTTGCCACTTTTTGGAGCGGATGACAACGGATGGAGCCACCCCCGAAATTTTGCTCATCCGCTGTGTCCTTTATGCATACGTTTTGCATCCATCGGCCAGTGGGACTGGGACTTAAACTAATGTATCTGGAAGGTCTATTTATTGTGTACCATTTGTTAAGCATAATCTGCCACCATGAGAGACCAATAAAGCAAATCCTTTTCTTTAGGTGGAAGTATTGCAGAGCCAAAATCCCACTGATATCTAAGCATAAAACAGGCTCAACCAGAGTCCTGCATCTTCTAGGCCAATGCTGTCAAACTCCCTGTGGGCTGGATATGTCACATGCTATCCATGCCCACACTCAGTTTTAGGAATAAAGGCCTGATATGTCAAGTGATAATGCTGTGATGATGTGAGTTTGACACCCCTATTCTAGGTTATCTTACTGACTATAATACAGTATTATTTTTTACAAACAATTCAAGGCTGCAAACATATCAATGCTATACCTACCTCCTGTATTTTTTCCACAACAATTCTGTGAAATGAGTTCCTGATGTTTTACTAATACGATTCAGACCAGAGATCCTTTCTAATATTTAAATCCCTTCTACTATGGTGGTGTAGCAATCTTCAGGAAATATGTACATCAGGGATAAATTAAATAGAAATTTTAGCATCACTCAAGTATTTCTATATAAACAGCACTATTCCAAGCATTTTGCATTCAGAAATGTGAAATATGACAATTAGGAGAAAACATAAGTCCCAAGAATAGTATTAAGTTCAGGTTTGGTAGCCAGGTAAAAAGCTCAAAATTCCCTGTGGCTGGAGGGAAGCTTGATGTAGCTTGGAGGAGAAGAAGCAGCTAAGCTTCTTCTCCTCCAAGTTTAATTAGAACTTGAACACAGTTCAACTAGAACTTGAACACATGGCCAAATTGCATAGAATTCAATGAAGCCTGTCTAGCTTGAGGCCCAGAAAATTGAACTTCTACTTCTCCAAAATCAAGGCTACAGCTGATACAGTTGTTCTCACCAGTGATGGGGCTCAATTTTTTTTGTACTACCAGTTCTGTGGGCATGGCTTGGTGGGTGTAGCATGGCTTGGGGGATGTGGTTTGGTGGGTGTGGCAGAGAAGGGATACTGTCCCAACCCACTCCTGGGGAAAAGTTACCACCAGTTCTCCAAACTACTCAAAATTTCTGCTACCAGTTCTCCAGAACTGACCAGAACCTGCTGAATACCACCTCTGGTTCTCATCCTTGATTTGACTTTTCCTCACTCAGAACTGGATCAAGCAGCCATCCATCTCCTTCACAGGGAACTGCTATAATTTTTTTCATTAGAAATTTCTAGCTAGAAGAGTTGGGATTCCAGGGACTGAGATAAAGGCCATAACAGAATCCTCAACTCAGTTCCCACTCAGTATTTATTTCCTGTTTTTATTTATTGGTTGCTGATCTCTTCCTTGAAAAAATGCATGCATTCTGCATACTTCCTATCTTTACTTATCTAAAGCAGCCTCTTGTTTGTGAATAATGAAAAGGAATGTTGAAGAAGAAGCAAAAAAAGGGGGGGTTAACTAAAGAAAATGGCAAAATAAGTTATAAGTCACAGATATGGACAAGCCATAGATAAAAAAGCTGCCATTAGAGACAGTTGATTTTGTAATTGGTCATCCCGCCTACATTTCTAAAAGGTGAAAAGCCTGAGACAGTTGCAGGTGATGAAGAAAATGTGCTTTCTTCAGTTATTCTTACTGACTATTCCCTGTAGGGAAAAGAAAAAAATGACTGTCTCATAGTCATCTAAGACAGAGGTCACCAACCTTTTGGACTTCAAGGACCACCAAACTCATAATTTTAAATCCCATGGACCATAGACCTTGGTAAAATCCCCAAAAAAATCTGCAGGGACATTCCCCACCCCATTTTTCTACCGATCGATCATTCTTTATTTGGGATCACAGGATACCATCTCCAGCTCCATTCTCAGGGGAAGAGAGAGAGAGAGAGAGAGAGAGAGAGAGAGAGAGAGAGAGAGAGAGA
>BLBF01000031.1:23115461-23138336 GCA_015471245.1 Laticauda colubrina | reverse complement strand
AGAGAGAGAGAGAGAGAGAGAGAGAGAGAGAGAGAGAGAGAGAGAGACTGACTTTTGGTTCATGCAAGGAAAGCAGCAGAAGTAGCAGAAGCAGTAGAAGTCTTTCTTTCACTCTCCCAAACTCTGCCAGAAATGAGTCTTTGTGAGACTTGTTGCACCGGTGCAGTCTCTTGGAGCAGGATGCCTTGCAGGATCCCAAAGACTCATTTCTGCTGGAGTTTTGGGGAGAGAAAGAAAGACTTTTGCTGCTTTCCTTGCATGCAGCCAAAAGCAGAAGAAGAAAGAAGCAGAAAGAAGCAAACCAGTGGCCAAGCGGGGCGCGTGGGGTGAGTGAGGCAAGTTTTCCCCCTCTGCCCTTTCTCTCTTCCCCTCACTACCTTGTGTTGTTCATAATTCAAGTGACGCAAGCCTTGTGTTCCCACGGGCCATGTGGGGGCACAGGCTTGTGTTCCTGTGCAGCCTGGATTAATTGCTTTGGGGGGTGCTTTGGGGGTGACATTTCTTTGTGGACCACCAAAATTTTCTCATGGACCACCTGTGGTTCCTGGCCCCTGGTTGGCAACCACTGATCTAAGTGATTTGTCGAAGGATGGTTTAGAATTTCCAGTATCTAGTCGAGAGCAGAGCTGTCAAACTCCAGGCCTGCAGGCCAGATGCATCACATGTCGGCCATGTCCATGCCCAGTTTAGCTAAGTGGGGAAAAATCCTGACACATCATGTGACACTGCTGTGATGATGTGAGCTGACACCCCTCATCTAGAGTGTTACCTTAACCATAATAAAAAAAAAACTGTCTTTAGAATGAAGGGAAAGGGGTGTTTAAAATGATCTGCTTCAGGTGTCAAATATGCTTGGTATGCTACTGATTTATATATTTTCTACTCATGCAATATTTCAAGCCTATTTATCCTGAAACACTTTATTTTTGACTGGTGAGACTAATACTGTGATTCCAATTGTGTTGAATAGGACATTCCATTAGCACAAAAGAGAGAAAAGTGAAGACTTGATTCTGTTCATATTTTAAAAAGGTGAGAGCTGAGAAACTGAATGAAGCTTAAAGTAATATTAGTCTTGTTCCCTAAAAGATATCTGGTAGGCAAGGAGTTTAATGAGATGACAAATGTTTCAATGGCTAGCTGTTTTCAATGGCAGACAGCCCACTTATTTCTTTTCTGCCCCAGCATTCTCAATTTATGGTAGTGAAGTTATATAATGTTATATTCTGTAAAATTCACAGGAGTAGCTGAAAAGCCATTGAGTCTCTGCACTGCTTCAAACTCCTTTGAACTACTTTGCAGAGACTCAGTTCAATTTTTTACTTTGAAGTGGGCCTACAACCTGACCTATAACATTCATGCAATGGATCATACAGTTGAAGCTTTGTTGAACCAGATTCCTATTCAAAGCTTCACACAGTTCTAATTAACAGCATCTTTAATAGATTTTATATCATCTCTGACAAGAGCCATTGCATCTTTTCAGTAATTGTTTAAACTACCCTGTAAATGGGGGTGGGGATGGGGTGAGAGATTGTGACAAAACATTTTGGGTGCCAGAAAATAACAAATATTCAAAACACAAAATAATTGTATATGGTATATGTATATGATTCTAGTAGCAGCTGTTAGCACAACAGATAGACTCTATATCTATCTGTCTATCAATAAATCAGTCAGTCAGTCACTCATCTAGATCAGGGGTATCAAGCTTGATTTCATTGAGGGCTGCATCAGGGTTGTGTTCGACCTCAGAGGGTCGGGGTAGATGTAGCCATGGTGGTCATGGCCAGCATGATATCATTTGTGTTGGGAGTACCTTTGGTGGCCCAAGTGTTCTGCCAGCGAAAATGGGCTCCTGAGCTCTGTTTTCAGCTGGGACAGCCTCCTGCAACCCTCTGCCAGTGAAAATGGAGGGTCACATATGGCCCTCACAAACTCTGTTTTTGGCTGGGATGGCCTTCTTCAACCCTCTGCCAACAAAAACTATGCTCATGATTTCACTATTTCCAGGGCAGCCCTGCCAGGCAGATTTAAACAACCTGTGGGCCAGATCCAGCTCTCAGGCCTTGAGTTTGACACCCCTGATCTAAATGAAAACTGTAGGGGTGTCAAAGTCTGCAAATAGCCATCTTCTCATTGGCAGATATTCTGTATGGTTTCATTAGTCTACTTGATAGTTCCTGTGATTATCACTTAAAAGAACTGTAATTAGCTTTATTCCAGATATATTTGTAGCAGTCATTTATTGCAGTAAATTCTGAAAGATTTTCTTTTTTAAAAGAGTTTAAAATTCATTTTGAGCCATTTCTTTAGTCCTCTGTTAACCAAACAATAAAACAGGAATAATTTCAGGTATCATTTATTGTTTTCAATTCAGTTGGTAGGTGGGATGAAGTCTAGATAATGTTAATAATTGGTGTACAATTTGTATGTATGTTTATGATTTCTATATTCTTTATTAGGCCCAGTTTTGAAGCTTGGCATTTCTGAAGCAGTTGAAAAAAATGAACAATTGAATAACCTCCAAACAGTGTTTTATTTAATATAATTAGTTTGTCATTGAAGATTTATAGGGTATTGTATTATGAGGAAGATTCTTTGTTACTATAAGAGCCAAACTAGCTTGAAATGCAATACGCCAACAGAGAAATTTCTTTCTCAAACACTGTGAAATCTAGTTAAGGCATTTTTATTGCATAGGAACAATGAACACTATTAAGTTGTGATTTATACTTTTAACATAATTGCCCAGTAAAATAAATGGAAAGTATTACTCAATATAAGTAATGGGAATGGGGGTGGGCTGAATGGGCAAAATCTATATCTCAAACATTTTCTCTGGAGTTACACACACACACACACACACACCTGACCATGTGTGGCTGACTATTGGTATGATTAAATCAAACTAGCCTATTCCTTTAACAAGGTCTTCTGCATGCCTAGAGTAATAATTTGAACTAGCCAGGAGTGATATATGAAATCTAAAAATTACAAATTTCAACAGAGAAGCAGAAATAAGGTAAAATATTTTTTAGAATGTCTATATAGAAGAATCCAACCCTTCACATTTACTTGTAAAATTGTTGTAGAGATACTTGGCCTGAAGTAAAAACATTTATCATGTAGCTCTTTAAATTTTGTTTAAGTAACGAAAAGTACATTAAGGCTTTTATTTGAAATGTCATTTCATGTCCTGACATTTTCTATTGTATAACACTCTGTTGAGACAAAATACCAACATGTAAGCTAGTCGAGAGAAAACAGGTGCTTCAGTGCAACAACTGGGACTCATTGATGGAAATAGATTTTCTTTCATGGAAAAAAGCTGATTCTCAATGTGGCTCAGGAGTCTACATCTACTATATTTGAGTGGAAAAAAATCTAAATATTTTGATAGATATACTACTACATGACAATAAAGAATCAAAGAGCTTTCTGTATCTATTTGCTGCCATATAATTATCTGAATTTTTAACTCTTTATTTTCCAGATATAGTAGCTCTATAGGGGCTTTCTTCCTAATACTGTGCAAATGATGGTGCAAAGTATTGACACCTGAGTTTGAAAATCTCTTAGACATCTCTTCCAAATCTGAGCAGTATAAAAAAAGATAATAATTGGTCATGACTTGAAAATATTTGAGAAATGTCAGCATAGGACTTCTTGGCTACTCATTAAAACAGCTAGATGCTTTGTTTTGTTTTTTCAAGTTTTCTAGGAAGCCAGGGGAAGAGAGAAATAATGCTATTTTAAGAGACCCCCCCAAGTGTGCAAGCATAGTGTTATGATTTGTACAGAATAACCCTTGAGTAACAAGGATATGCACATGGAAACATTTATGAGAATAGTTATGAATAATTATCCAGCCACATACAGATACACTAAATTGAGTCAAAGTTTGCTTTAAGAAATAGCACAGTCCAATAAACGGTTCAGGTCATATATGTTTAACAATCCAAAGAATATCCAATTACAAAATCTTCTTACCGGTTGCCTTTGTCATTTACAGTAAACAAAGATATCAAAGTATAAGCACAGCATAAATACAACAGAGAACCTTAGATAGCAACAGAATGTCGGAGAGATAGAATGTCAGAGACACCAAGTTATGATCTGTAGCTTCCTCTTATGGTAATTTGCAATATAATCAACTAATCAGAATATAGTATAAATCAATATAGTGATTTTGTCTTAAAGCTACAAACATACATTGTTGGTTTATATATTGCCAACCCAACTAATTGGTGTACAGATTCTTAACACATAGTACTGTCTACAATTTCGTAAAGTAGGTATATATTTCATCTGGTTGCCCCCTACAGTTGTTGCTCATTCCTGAAAAAGACATGGCTGGGTTACAAGAAATGTATTATCTAAATGACTGGTTGGGTTTAATAGAAAAGTCACAGGAGTGGCAACTCAATAATGTGGTTTTGTTGCTTTTATTTTCCTGTGCGTTGTAATAAAACTTTACATTCATAACAGGTCTCTGAAGCAATTGACTATTTTTCTCAAAGCCAACCATTATACCTGATGGCAGTGGACACCTCAGAAACCATCTAGAATGATATAGAATCACTTTATTATCAAATGTAAAGATTAGAAAAAACCTTGGAGATTGTATCATCCAATGGCTGCCCATTGCATAAAGACACAAGTACAACATCCTTAACAGATGCCTACCCCAGCCTCTGTTTAAGCAACTTCAATATTCTATGACCTCCTAAAGCTGCATTACATTTACATATAATCCATTTTCATACAGTCAGAAATTAATGTCAGAACTGGACCTTTCATGTCCAGGGCTAACAGATCAGAGTTCAGATATGGAACACTTCATCAATGAGACATTTTTAAACCCTGGAATTTCCAATTCAAAGATTAGAAAGACAGCTGATTGGCTTAATTTTCTCCTTTAGATCATAGTGTGAAGATTTCTCAAGAGATTTTCTGAGATGCAGAATGTTGGAGTGAGATAAATTTCTTATGTTATTTCTTTCTCCTCAGATGTTGGTTGTTTTATTTTCTTGCAAAAAGTATTTTTTTAATTGGCAATATATGTGATAGAATATGCACCTGCAGGAGTCAAAGGGGAGTATTTTGCCAGCTCAGATTTGTCCCACAAAGAGACAAAGATTATGAGATTGTGCAGTCCCAAACTGGATTGGGAAGTGGGGAAGAGTTTCACAGTAACCACACCCTAGAATCTCTCATGATATATCCATTAGGGTTGGCAGTTATAGCTTTACTTTGGCAAGATTCTGTTCATTACATGCAAGCAAATAAAGGGTTGAACTGTCTTATCTCTGAACTTGGGGCTGACATCATATAACTGTTTTGCTCATTTGTGTTTCCTCTCACTACCATCAGGTCTATTTTACTGATCAAGGGATTCTATCTCCATATATGGCTATCTATATGCTTCTTGCTTCAACTGTAAAAAGGAAAATAATATGATAATTATGCTCCAAAAATATGCTTCCAATCAAAAGGAAGGAATAGAATCCATTAGGTTACTTTAACAATGTATGGAGGTGTGAATTATACTAGTAGGTGGGATACTTTAATAGCTGCAGGTGGTGAAATGAAATTTGAGGTATGAAAGGTTCCATTTCATTATCCATGATTTTTCTCAGTTCTCCCATCCTTGCTAATTATATCCAAAGGAATCATACTGCTCATTCATGCTACTTCAGAGACATTCCTTTTTATTGCTACTTATTTCTGGATGTTTACAAGTTCAGGCTGAAAGCAAATCACATTGCATCCTCGCCAGTTTAGTGAATATGCTGGTGCTGACTATAAAAGCAATCCAACATTCTTAGATGAATTATTTAAAACATTAGCCAGGTTCCGCATAAATATTTACACAAATTGTTGTGGCAAGCAAGTTGTCACAGGGTTATGTCTCACAAAGGTGTTACAAGTCTATCCATAGAAATACATAGAATGCAAGTGCAGAACAAGAGAAACAATAATTGGAATAAACCATATGACAAAATAAAGAGATGAAATGATTTCCTGAGTATGTTGAAACACTGAGGCTAAAATCAATCTGGAAAATGTAAGTCAGCAATGCTAATAATTGCCTTTGAAAATAGTTAGATACTCTTGTGATATAAACAATCAAAACAAAATCATGTTCATTATTCTTGTTTAATTCTAAAGCTATTATACAAATTGACAATGGAACTGGAGCAGAAGTTGATAAATGGGAGATAATATATGGTAATGATTTGTACTTTGTTTAAGCCCATGTCACACTGAACCAACGGATGCAAAGAGGATGTAAAAAAGACAAAAAAGCTTGCCATCCGTTCGAAAATGCGATATACTCACTGCCTCCGTTTTGCTTCCATTCTATACGTCCGGCATCCATTTATTGATGTGTCATCTGCTCCGAAAGTTTTGGGCTGCCCAAAACTTTTGCACGGAAAATGTATCCAGTTCGTCCGTTCTGCATCCGCTACGCATCTGCTACGCATCCGTTATGCATCCATTATGCATCCGCTATATTCGCTTGGCGTCCGCTGCGCATCCGCACAACTCGCATCCGCCCGGACGCAGGGAGGAAGTGGAGCGGACGCAGAACAGATGCAGAACGGATGCAGAACGGATGAAGCACGGAAACAAAGCATGAAAAACAAAAAAAATGTTCGCAGAGGGGACCTATCTCGGATATTAAGGATGTCTACAGGATGCCTATAGGATGCCTAGAGGATGCAAAGAGACACCTATACTGCCTATAAAAAGGGGGAGCAATTTGCCTGTATCTTACTTTCAGAACAGCAGCCAAGCTGTGTAGACCTCTGCAGCCTTCATCTGATTCTTCCTCTTCCACAGCATCTAGTCATATCCACCGTGGATTGTGACAAAGTCCTTTCGGCAGCCACCATCCTTCTGCAACAGTGCGAAACCATCGACAGGCTCTGTGAACACTACTACGGGAAGAAAACGAGGCACCCCAAAAAAGTCTGGGTCCAAAGATGATTCACCAGAAGAGCAGAGGATGGACTGTACAACAAGCTGATGGTGGAGCTCAGGAGTGAAGACACTCGGGCATTCCAGAACTTCATGAGGATGCCTCCAGCCATGTTTCATGAACTTGTGCAGCGGCTGACACCCAGGTTGACCAAGACAAACAGAAAACTCCGGCCCAGCCTGGACCCTGGGCTCAAGGTGGCATTCACTCTGCGCCACCTAGCCTCAGGGACCACCTACAGGAGCATGCAGTACGGCTGGAGGGTGCCACCCAACACCATCAGCATTGTGGTCAGAGAAGTGGTGCAGGCCATCATCGAAAAATACGAGGAGCTCCTCCAGTGCCCCTCCACTGAAGAAGGATGGAAGAAAGTTGCAGAGAAGTGGTATCAGAGGTGGAACTTGCCACACACTGTTGGAGCCATAGATGGCAAGCACGTGGCCTGCAAAGCGCCAGCCAAGTCGGGGTCCACTTATTTCAACTACAAGGGCTTCTTCAGCATCATCCTCTTCGCCATGGTCAATGCTGACTACAAGTTCATGTACATCGATGCTTCAGGCAATGGCTCATCTTCAGATGCCCAGGTATACAACGCCAGTCACCTCAAGGAGGGGCTGGAAGGCAACCTCATGGTGGGCTTCCCAGATCCAGACCCGCTGCCCAACGACAAGCAAGATGTGCCCTACTTCATCGTGGGGGATGATGCCTTCTCCCTCACAACCTACTTCATGAAGCCCTACACCTCCAAATATCTCACCCGTGAAGAGAGGATCTTCAACTACAGGCTGTTCAGGGCAAGGCGGGTGGTGGAGAATGCCTTTGGCATCCTGGCCAACAGTTTCCAGGTACTTCTTACCAACATGCAGCATAGCCCAGAGACCATGAGGAGGATCGTGGAAGCTTGCTGCATCCTGCACAATCTCATGCGCACCCGCTACCCAGTCTTGCAGAACAGGCTTGTGGACCGTCAACAAGGCAATGGGGACATGGAGTCTGGGGAATAGAGCCAAGGGCAAAACCTGATCGACACTGAGGATGTGCAAGGCCCCAACAGAGCCTCACGTGAGGCGAAGAAGCAGTGCAACCTCCTGAAACACTGGTGCAACTCCCCAGCTGGAGCGGTGGAGTGGCAAGACAGGATGATAGATGCTTAATGGATGCTTCCTTCAGCCTGTCTCATCACACGGATGAGATTGGGCCATGTATGTTGAGTGGCCCTACAATGAACAGGGCATTTAATAAAGAGTTGTGTTTATGTTGATATGTGTGGATGATTGATTATATTGTTATTGATAATAAAGGGCCATAGGTGTGGCACCTGGGAGGGTGGACCATACAGTCCCACCATGCTTAAACTGGAGGTTTATCTATCCCACTGCTATCCTAACCCATCCCACAGCTATTACCCATACCACAGGTATCCTTACCCATTCCAAAGCTATCCTTACCCATCCCACAAGCTAGCAAAGGCTTAAACCATTTCTAAAAGTTTCCACCAAGACTTTATTAAAAAAAAGAAATGAAGCAAGTGTGTGAATCATAAATAGACTTTATTAACAACAAGCTATTAGGCAAAAATGAGTCTCTGGCACTCCTCTTGGTCGCTCAGTCTCAGGGGTGAAGGGTGCAGGTGCTGTGGAGGTGGCTGGTGCTGGAGTGCTTGTCATCAGCTCCTCCAGATGCAGAAGCAGCAAAAGCGCCAGCCCCAGAAGAGCGAGCCCGTGCTGCAGAAGCCCCAGCAGAACCAGAGTGAGGGCCAGGGGGCGGGATGGTAGCTTTGTCCCTCCTGCAAGGACTGGGAGCAGATGGCTGAGGCTTGCTGTGCTTCCGCATGGTTGTGGGGTTTCTGGCTGGCAGGGAGGCTGGCAGGAACCAAGGCTGGCAGCAAGGCTGGCAGGGAGGCAGGCACCAAGGCTGACAGCAAGACTGGCAGCAAGGCTGGCAGGAAGGCTGGCAGCAAGGCTGGCACCAAGGCTGGCACCAAGGCTGGCAGGCAGGCTGGCGCCAAGGCTGGCACCAAGGCTGGCACCAAGGCTTGCAGGCAGACATGCAGGCAGGGCAGGCAAGGCATCCAATCTGTCTGGCAGCAGGTCTTTCCTCTGAATGGCGACCTGCTTCTGAGCTGCTTCCGTTATATCTGCGGGGATGACGCAATGCATCCTCCCCGCATGTGCAATTCACGCCAGGCATCCATTAGGCTTCCGCTGTGCATCCGCTGTGCATCCACTTCATCCACTCGGCGTCCGCTCTGCATCCGCTCTTTCCGTTCCGTGTCCGCTTTGCTGAGAGCCCCCGGAAGCCCGGCGGATGTGCCATCCGCTCCCATCCACTTCCATCCGCTAGGCTTCCGTTCCACATCCGCTTTGCATCCGCCCTGCATCCTCCATGCTTCCGTGTTATCAGCTCCGGTTTTGCAAATTTTTGCCCCTTTTGAGAGCGGATAACAACAGATGGAACATTTTGCTCGTCCGCTGTGTCCTTTTTGCATCTGTTGGGCAGTGTGACATGGGCTTTAGGGAAAGTGAATTGTGATTAAAATAGTACTGCAATAGTGCTCCCTCTTAGTGCAATTTCCAGTGTTTTAATGATATACTTGTAGAGTAATATAACTTTTGCTATATACCTGAGTTGGCCAGATGGCCTTGTGTCTGATGCTACCAACAAAAAATTTTTATTTGACTCTGCCTCATGTCCAATTAGGATAGGAAAAGAAGGTTTTTTCAATTCAAATAAATTGGTAGCAGTGGGACAAAAATGGCTTTTGGATCTTTGATCACTACTGTCAAGCATAAAATGGTGTTCCCTGAAATAATACTGAAAACTTTTTATTTTGGCTATTATACAATGTATCATTATACATGAGTTGTCACCAAAAGTATAGACTGTAATCGTTGCTGTAATTAAGAGTTGCTTCTTTTACCTCAAAGCAATGGAGTTTAGAGATAAATCCCAGAGAAAGGGATTGGAAAGGGAATGAACTGAAAGTGAACTCCAAGAGAAATTTAACATTGGTATATGTAGTGGCAACTATGGCACATAACACATTAAGGAAAACTTAAATAATCCACCAGGAAAGACAATCCCTTCCTCATGTTAAATAAAAGTAATACATGCTTAATTTGTAGTAATTATGGCGCTGAAGTAGAAACTAGAATATTGAGTTTTAGTCCTCACTTAAGGCCCTGTCACACTGCCCAACGGATGCAAAACGGACACAACGGACGAGCAAAATGTTCCATCCGTTATTATCCACTCTCAAAAGGGGCAAAAATTTGCATAACCAGAGCGGATAACACGGATGGGGGGAGAACGTAGGGCGGATGGAAAGTGGATGCAGAACGGAAGCCTAGTGGATGGAAGCGGATGGGAGCGGATGGCACATCCGCAGAGCTTCCAGGGGGGCCTCAGCAAAGCGGATGCGGAACGGACACAGCGGATGCAGAGCGGATGCACAGCGGATGAAGCGGATGCACAGTGGAAGCCTAGCGGATGCACAGCGGATGCACAGCGGATGCATAGCATTAATTGCGCATGCGGGGAGGGTGCATTGCATCAGCCCCGCGGATATAACGGAAGCAGCTCGGAAACAGGTCTGCTTCCACACAGATCGACTGCCTTGCCTGTCCTGCCTGCATGTCCGCCTGCCTTGCTGCCAGCCTTGGTTCCTGCCAGCCTCCCTGCCAGCCAGAAACCCCACAACCATGCTGAAGCACAGCAAGCCTCAGCCATCTGCTGCCAGCCCTTGAAAGAGGGACAAAGCTACCATCCCGCCCCCTGGCCCTTACTCTGGTTCTGCTGGGGCTTCTGCAGCACGGGCTCGCTCTTCTGGGGCTGGGGCTTCGGCTGCTTCTGCTTTTGGAGGAGCTGATGACAAGCACTCCAGCACCAGCCCCCTCCACAGCACCTGGACCCTTCACCCCTGAGACTGAGCGACCAAGAGGAGTGCCAGAGACTCATTTTTGATTTATAGCTTGTTGTTAATAAAGTCTACTTTTGATTCACACACTTGTTTCATTTCTTTTTTTTAATAAAGTCTTGGTGGAAACTTTTAGAAATGGTTTAAGCCTTTGCATGCTTGTGGGATCGGTTAAGATAGCAGTGGGATGGGTTGAGATAGCAGTGGGATGGGGTAAGATAGCAGTGGGATGGGCAGGGATACCTTTGGGATGGGTAATAGCTGTGGGATAGATAAACCTCCAGTGCAAGCATAGTGGAACTGTATGGTCCACCCTCCCAGGTGCCACACCTATGGCCCTTTATTATCAATAACAATATAATCAATCATCCACACATATCAACATAAACACAACTCTTTATTAAATGCCCTGTTCATTGTAGGGCCACTCAACATACATGGTCCAATCTCATCCGTGTGATGAGACAGGCTGAAGGAAGCATCCATTAAGCATCTATCATCCTGTCTTGCCACTCCATCGCTCCAGCTGGGGAGTTGCACCAGTGTTTCAGGAGGTTGCACTGCTTCTTTCCTTCATGTGAGGCTCTGTTGGGGCCTGGCACATCCACAGTGTCTATCAGGTTTCGCCCTTGCCTCCATTCACCAGGCTCCATGTCCCCATTGCCTTGTTGACAGTCCACAAGCCTGTTCTACAAGACTGGGTAGCGGGTGCGCATGAGATTGTGCAGGATGCAGCAAGCTTCCACGATCCTCCTCACGGTCTGTGGGTGATGCTGCATGGTGGTGAGAAGTACCTGGAACCTGTTGGCCAGGATGCCAAAGGCGTTCTCCACCACCCGTCTTGCCCTAGACAGCCTGCAGTTGAAGAACCTCTCTTCACGGGTGAGGTATTTGGAGGTGTTGGGCTTCATGAAGTAGGTTCTGAGGGAGAAGGCATCATCCCCCATGATGAAGTAGGGCACATCTTGCTTGTTGTTGGGCAGTGGGTCTGGTTCTGGGAAGCCCACGATGAGGTTGCGTTCCACCTCCTCCTTGAGGTGACTGGCGTTGTATACCTGGGCATCTGAAGATAAGTCGCTGCCTGAAGCATCGATGTACATGAACTTGTAGTCAGCATCGACCATGGCGAAGAGGATGATGCTGAAGAAGCCCTTGTAGTTGAAATAAGTGGACCCGGACTTGACTGGTGCTTTGCAGGCCACGTGCTTGCCATCTATGGCTCCAACGGTGTGGGAGAAGTTCCACCTCTGATACCACTGCTCTGCAACTTTCTTCCATCCTTCTTCAGTGGAGGGGCACTGGAGGAGCTCCTCCAGGTATTCTTCGAAGATGGCCTGCACCACTTCTCTGACCACAATGCTGATGGTGTTGTGTGATACCCTCCAGCCGTACTGCATGCTCCTGTAGGTGGTCCCTGAGGCCACGTGGCACAGAGTCAGTGCCACCTTGAGCCCAGGTTCCAGGCTGGGCCGAAAGTTGGTGCTCTGCTTGGTCAACCTGGGTGTCAGCTGCTGCACAACTTCGTCAAACATGGCTGGAGGCATCCTCATGAAGTTCTGGAATGCACGAGGGTCTTCGTTCCTGAGCTCCACCATCAGCTTGTTGTACAGTCCATACTCTGCTCTTCTCCCGATCCATCTTCGGACCCAGACGCTTCTTGGCCACCTCCTTTTCTTCCCATAGTAGAGTTGAAAGATCCTGTAGATGGCTTTGCACTGTTGCAGAACGATGGTGGCTACCAAAAGGACTGTTTTACGATCCATGGTGGACATGACTGGATGCTGTGGAAGAGCATGAGGCAGATGAAGGCTGCAGAGGTCTGCACAGCTTGGCTGCTGGACTGAAAGTGAGATCCAGGTGAGTTGCTCCCCCTTTTTATAGGCAATATATGTTTTCCACTATGTGTCCTTTTGCATCCTCTAGACATCCTCTAGACATCCTTAATATCTGAGATAGGTCCCCTCTGCGAACGTTTTTTCTGTTTAAAATGCTTTCTTTGTGAGCTGCATCTGCTTTCATCCTTTCTCCATTCGTGCTACTAATGCTGCACGTCCGTTCCGCGTCCATTCCGCTTCCTCCTTGTGTCCGTTTACCGCTGGGGTGGATTTGAGTTGCGCAGATGTGCAGCAGAGGCCTAGCGGATGTAGTGGATGCGTAACGGATGATGACGGATGTAGAACGGATGTTCCCCGTATGCCTTGCGGATACAGAATGGACGCGTTGGATACATTTTCAGCTCAGAAAGTTTTGAGCAGCTCAAAACTTTTTGAGTGGATGAAATGTCAGTCGACGGATGCTGGATGGATAGAGAGGAAGGAAAACGGACGCAGTGAGTACAAGACGGAAGCATCGCGTTAACCAACGGATGGCAAGTGTTTTTCTCCATTTTACATCCTCTTTCCATCTGTTGGTGCAGTGTGACAGGGGCTTAAATATCTGTATTAGTAATGTTAAAACTGTACTTCATGATCCTCTAAACTGTGATATCGCTTGGGTGCTTAACAAATACAGCAGTGGTGGGATTTAAATTTTTTTACTTGAGGTTCTGTGGTCATGGCTTGGTGGGCTTCACAGGGGAAGGATATTGTAAAAATCTCCAGTCAGAGGTGGTATTTGCCAGATCTCTGAACTACTCAAAATTTCTGCTACCGGTTGTCCAGAACTGGTCAGAATCTGCTGAATACCACCTCTGAAATACACTCAGTGTAAAAAATGATATCTTAACTTAATAGTTGAAGCTAGCCTAATCTCATCTTAAATGTGTGCAAGTGAAAGAGAGAAGAGGGTGTGAGAAGTCCTGAAAACCAACATTTTTTCCACTGAAGCAAAGCAAACTTTCCAAGGATCTTTTTTTTCAATTGCTAGCTCCAATTTTCAGTGATGGAGGAGTATTCATACAAAAAGACAGCTCTTCAAACCTGCCACATTTGTTGCATGAATAAATGGTTCTATTGATTTCTTTTTAGAGGTGACTTTCCTTTGAACAAACCTTAGATAACATCAGAAGTTGAGACCAAACAAGATTTCTGAAATGAAGATGAAGGAGGCTGCATGCTGTGGACATGTAGCTGGTTGCAATTAAGCAACAATAAGACAAGTATGGGGCTTTTGGATCCTGTTCATAAATATCCAATCTTTTGGCAGAAAATTCATAAAAACTTTAATTTTAATCTGGATATCTCAGTGGTTGAACATAAATTCATCTGTTTGGTTGTACATGAAGGAAAGAAATATATGGGGGGAAATGAAAAGCTATGGAATAATGATTCTCCAAAGAAGGAAACATAGTGTAAATAGGTTTCCACTTGGGTAGTTGGACAAACACTCCATTTCTTCTCCTTATATCTTTTTGAGATCTGCCCCAGAGACTTGATTCCTCTGGAATCAATCTATATGATCCACATTGTCTCACACAGTAGCTAATTGGATGCATTCTGGAAGTTCATAAATCTGACTGAAAGCTGATATTTTCCATTGTTGCTTCTCAGCAATCAGAATTTAAGGCATACTAATTATTATTATTGTTGTTGTTGTTGTTGTTGTTGTTGTTGTTGTTGTTACCTTTATTGTCAGAGTGCAACATGTATACAGTGAGATTGGCTGAGCCTCCCTTTATGCACTCACTCAACACAACTCACAGTGAGGACAGAAGTTCCTAACCCAGTCTCAATTTTATTACACTTTGTGAGTTTGAATGAATTTGAATTTACTTTTATTGTCATTGCATTCCATGAATACAATGAAATTTGAAAGATACTCCAGCACAGTGCCCAAACACTACATCACAGTCACACTACAAGTATTTACTACTACTACTACCACTACAACTACTACTACTACTACTACTAATAATAATAATAATAATAAAAATAATAATAAACCTAGTCTAAAACCTATCAAAAACATTTAGTAAGTTACATAGTTTAAAATTCGCCGGCCCGTCAAGTCTATCATACTATGTTGACATGAAGTTATTTTCCATTCAGAAGTCTGGCAGCCCACAGGTGGAAACTGTTATTCAGCCTGTTGGTGCAGCTGGCTATATCTCCTACCCAATGGTAGGAGAGTGAAGAAGTGCTGACAAGGGTGTGAGTCATCCCTGAGAATTTTCCTCACTTTAGGGCAGCGAGCCCTAATGATGTCATCTAGTGATATCAGGGAGCAGCCCATGATGTGTTGTGCTGTGCTCACTACCCTTTGTAACGTCTTTCTATCCATGATTGTCAAGCCAATACAGCACACCGTAATGCAATATGAGAGGATGCTCTCTATTGTGGACTGGTAAAAAAAGATCATCAGTCATTGTTCTACTTTATTCTTTTGCAAGACCCTAAGGAAATGGAGTCTCTGTTGGGCCTTTCTGGCCACCTGGATTGTGTTGATTTTCCAAGTAAGATCTTCACTGAGGTAGTCTCCCAGGAATTTAAAGGAGGAAACTCTCTCCACACATGTAAAGTGGGGCGGGTTCCTCTCTCTTCTTCCAGAAATCTAACACCATCTCCTTTGTCTTGCTGATGTTTAGGTTCAGGTTGTTTTCTAGGCATCATGAGGATAATATTTGAACCTCCTGCATCTACATTGTTTCATCTCCACCTGTAATGAGACCCAATATGGTAGTATCATCTGTGAACTTAATGATCACAGTGGATGGTTTAGATGATATACAATCAAGTGTATATAGTCAGTACAGATAGAGACTGAGCACACAGCCCTGCAGGGAACCAGTGCTAAGCTTCAGGGAAGTATGGAAGACCCAGCCCTCACTGTTTTTGGTCGGTCCCTCAGAAAGTCTGATCCAGTCGCAGATGGAAGAGGGAAAATCCAAGTCAGTCAGCTTTTTGATAAGAATGCTGGGCAGGATAGTATTGAAGGCTCAGCTGTAGTCAGTGAAAAGCACCCTGACATAGTTTCAGGATTTCTTCAGATGGCTCACTACAGAATGTAAGGCAGTAGCTATGGCATAGTCTGTCAACCTGTTCCCCTATGGGCAAACTGATGTTTGTCAAAGTCTGGTGGGAGGCATGTCCTAAATGACTACAGACCTATCACATTAACATTAATAGTGATGAAATGCTTTGAAAGACTGGTCTCCAAATGTTGGAGAATCAGTCTTTCAAAACATTTCATCACTACTGACATTAACATGATAGATCTGTAGTCATTTAGGCAGTTTTGCTGTTTTCTTGGGAATTGGGATGACAGTGGCTGTTTTCATGCATGATGGAACACAGGCCATTTGCAGGGAGATGTTAATGATCTTTTTCAAGACCCCTGCTAATTGATCAGCACAAGTCTTTGCCGCTATCCCCAGCATCCAACTGGACCTGAAGCTTTACTGGGATTCACAGCCTTCAGTGCAGCTCTCACTTCATGTTTGCATAGGGTTAGTGGCTGGGAATCAGAAGGTTGGCAGGCAGAGGCTACGGGGTCTAGTCTTTTTACCTCATAGTGGGTGAAGATGTTCAACTCCTCTACCAATAAGGTGACAACATTGACCGTGATCCTCATGTTGCCCTTATAGTTAATTAGGTGCTGCAGTCCCTGCCATACTTGCTTCAGCTTGTTATCTGTTAGGTGGTTCTCCACCTTATATTTGTACTGTTGTTTTGCCATCTTAATGCCTCTTCTAAGGTTTGCCCTGGCCTTTCTCTATATATCCCTGTCCCCTGCCTGAAAGGCAGAATCCCGGGCTCTCAGAAGTGTCCATTCCTCAGCAGTCATCCAGGGTTTACAACACCCATAGACTCTGATGCACTTGTCCATTGTTACACTGTCAGTGCACATTTTCATGTAAGAGAATACAGCATCAATGTATTCATGCAGGTCTTGATGTTTAAATACTCAATGGTTTCAAATCAGTCCTGCAGCTGACTGAGAGCACCCTCTGGTGTTATTTTAACCATTTTCATGACTGGCTGAGTTCTTTTCCTGAGAGGTACTTTGGGCCTGACAGAAGTGAAAGATGGTCAGATGTACCCAGGTGGGGGAGGGGGATTACTCTATATGCCTCTTTCAGATTAGAGTACACATGGTCTAAATTTCTTCCCTCTGGTGTAAAATTGCATGTACTGCACAAACTTAGGAGAACTGCCTTTAAACAGGCTTGATTGAATCCTAAAGTCGGACACAACTTCCTGCCTTAGGCATGAAAGCCACTGGGATGACTTTGAGCCAGTCACTGTCTCTCAGACCAACCCACCTCACAGGATTGTTGTTGTGGGGTAGAGAGGAGGACGAAAGAGAATTATGAAGAATATCTTATCTATCAGAAAAATAACTGGATGGATAGATGGACCTTTGAAAGATGTTGAGAATCCTGGATTAATGTACATGAGTATGTGCATTCTGTAATACCCTTGTCATTTTATGGGTATTTATCTCAAGATAACTTTGTTGGGCTTTGTTCTGTTCATACAGAAAAGCTTGCTAAAATGGACCCTAATGAATTCATCACACCATTCCAATTTAGGTTTATTCAAGATTTCAATTCGTTCTGTTTTCTTTTTCCTACTTGGCTGCATAGAGCCAATATATCTGCTGTTTTTCAGATGTCCTATTTTCCCCTTTCTATTCAACTTTATAACAACACACATTTTTGCTTATTCTTCATACTTGTTCTAAAATACTTAGACTGCATTAAAATTGTTCTAGAAATAATATATGCATAATGAATAAATATAGAAGTGATAATATTGATGATCCATGAAACAAACATGGGTAGGATTCTATGGATATTTTGCCATATGCTCCACTTGACACAGTTCAGCCATTATAAGTTTTTAAATGAGCATATTAGCAAACTTTAGAGCAAATCACTAGCTTGCAGCTATCCTTCATAAATACTATAAATTAATGTCTGTGAGCTTACAAGGGGGTCCAAAGGCATTCCTGAAAATACAGATGATCCTGGAGGATGATACTATACTTCTCAGCATGCCATGTTCCCATTTCTTTATTTTGATTAAAAGTATCTTAAGAAACAATTAAAGTCATGTTTAACAGAGATTTTTGTAGGCACTAAGTTTTTGGAGTAATTGGGAAACCAGTCATAATAAAGAAATTGAAATGAATTCTACTAAACTGATGGTTAAAAAAAAGATTCTACCCTCATTTTAAAGTAACAAAGAAAGCACTTAGAGTTCCTTCTAGTGAAATAACAGATGGAAAAAGAGTAAGGTTTGTTGGGTCATTTTTTTATATATATATATTTTCTTCCAAAGTTTGGTTTCTCATTGGAACTAATACATGCTTTTAACATTGAGTGCTTTGAGCATTCTTTAATAATGGGAATCTTAAAAGGAGATAAGACTGACTTGCTGCAGCCATTTGTCAAAGCTATTTTTGGCCAAAGCTACAGTATGCATTCTGGCATTTATGTCCAAAATGTGTCCAAAGTGAAGAGCGAAAATGTACACTGAAATTTGGACACTTTTTATTATAAAATTCTTACTTTTGTTCTCCTTCCAATGATTAGCTCTCAGCCTATCATTTAATTTTAGACCATGAAATATTTCACAGAGACTTTTATGGTAGTGGTTCTGTAGTGAGGCTACAACTAACTTCCTTAGAAGCACAGAAAAGGAAAACTGAATGACAACTTTCCCAAAGTTTCTAGAACTACCTTTGGTTCATCAGGTCACTTCACCAAATCTGTACATTGGACCTTTGAGCAGCTTCCCCTGTGGATGTCCTGCTCTCTCCAACAAGCTGCTTAATTCTAAGGACAGTTTTCAGATGGTTTTCACCTTTCCCATCTGGAAAGCCAATGTGTAATGGATTAGGCTCCTCAGATATCACCTGGAAGGAACAGGGAGACCTTCCCTCTCCAAATGCAAGAAGCAAGAAAAAGCCTACAATAAGGCCAATAGGGTTGTGTGGTGTTTCTCATCACCACAACTTGACAATTGTCCATGAATGGACTTCAGCCCTCCACAATTTCCCAGCCAGTTGAAGTTTACATATTTTGCATGGGAAATGTAACCTATAGATATGTGAAATAAACAGTTTAGCCAGCGTCTTAGCAGAGGGAATCTTGGAACAAGGTATGCAATGTACTTGTTTGGAAAACAAAACAGTCACTACCCAGATGACCGTGTTTCCACCACTTTCGGGTAATTCTACTATAAAGTCCATAAGGTCTTCACAAATCCGAAGTGGCCAGCTGCTTTCAAATCATGAGCCTGTTGTAGTATTTGGCCTCTCAGCACCTGTGGCACATACAACTTGGCCCCCACCCAAGCCAAACCATCTCTAACTGTATAGTCACTTGAATGAGCCAGGAACCATTCGTTCAGTTTTAAAGCTTCTTTTAATTGTTCGGTTAGGTCATTCAATAAAAACCACTTCTTGGTTCTTCTTTTGGGCTCTGGTGATCACTGGGGTAGCTAGATGTTTGGCTGAGAAAATTGGGCTTATCACCTCCTGGCGCATACTATTACATTGGGGTAGTCTAGAGAGAGCATCCGCCATGAAGTTCTTCCCTCCTGGAATGTACTTCAATGAGAAATTGAATCGCTTGAAGTACTGGGCCCAGCGAACTTGTTTAGGAGACAGTTTCTGGGGCGTTTTTAAGGCTTCCGAATTCTTATAATCAGTCCATACCTCAAATGGGTGTTATGCTCCTTCCAGGAAATGTCTCCAGGTCAGTAAGGCCCAACGAACTGCAAAAGCCTCTTTCTCCCAGATGGCCCATCTTCTCTCTGTTTCAGACAGCTTACGGGAGGTATACGCACAAGGCTGTAAGGTCCATTTATCATTGATTTGAAGTAATACCGCTCCAATAGCCACATCACTTGCATCGGCTTGAATCACAAAAGGAGTGTCCATATCTGGGTGCTTCAGCACTGGTTCTGTAGCAAACAGTCGTTTTAGCTTTTAAAAAGCGGCTTGGCACTCCATGGACCACTCCAGTGGCTTTCCTGGCCTTGGCTTCACCTCCCCTTTTGTTTTCAAGAGATTGTGATGGGCATTGCTATCTTAGCAAACATCGGGATGAATTGCCGGTAAAAATTTGCAAATCCCAAAAAGCTTTGAAGTTTTTTTCTAGTGCGTGGTGGAGCCCATTCCAGAACGGCACGCACCTTCTCTGGATCCATCTCTATGCCTTCAGATGAAATGCGATATCCCAAATAGTCAATTTTGTCTTGGTGGAATTCACACTTTGACAATTTAGCATACAACTTAGCAGCACACAGTTTCTGTAGAACCGACCGCACTAGTTTCACATGTTCATCCAGAGTTTCCGTGTAGACAAGGATATCATCAAGATAAACCAGAACCCCCCTGTATAAATGTTCCTGTAACACTTGGTTGATCATTTGCATGAATACAGCTGGGGCCCCTTGTAAACCAAAAGGAAGAACGTTGAATCTGAAGCAACCCATCGGGCAGTTAAAAGCGGTCTTCCACTCATCCCCTTCCTTAATTCGAATCCGGTAGTATGCTACTCTCAAATCCAACTTCATGAAAATCTTTTCCTTTGCCAAATGGGCCAACATGTCCTTCATCAAAGGAATGGGGTACACGTTTTCCACAGAAATAGCATTCAAATTTCTGTAATCCACCACCAAGCGTTTGGAAACATCTTTCTTTTCCCGGAACAACGCTGGGGCCACTACCCGGGGTCTAACAGGTTGAATGAAACCACATTCCAGATTTTTATCTATGAACAATCTTAGCTCTTCCAGTTCCCGTGGGGTCATTGAGTACAACTTTGATTTCGGGAGCTTCACCCCAGGCAAAATCTCAATAGCACAGTCTGTTGGAGAGTGAGGCAGAAGCTCATCCGAGGCCTTCTCACTGAGCACTTCTTTTAAATCCCAATACTCTTTGGGAATTTTCTCCTCCCCTTTCACAGGCTCAGTACCTGTGGAAGCTATTTCAATTAGGTCCTCAGGCTTCAGCTGGGATCTGGCCCCTCCTCTCGGTCGCTGGTTTGTGCGTAGGCGCAACAACCCCTTCCTCCAGTTAACCTGGGGGTTCCATTTCCGGAGCCAGGGCAGTCCCAGTATTAATGGTTGCTCCATCCCAGGAACCACAATAAAACACAGGGTCTCATCATGCTCTCCCATGACCATTTCTATAGGTTCCGTGACAAAATGTGCGGGGCAACCTCCAGCCACTGAACCATCTAGTTGGCAAAAGGAAATGGGCATCTTCAAAGGTTTTAGCTTTAGGACCATTTTCTTCACTACTTCCATGTTGATTATACACCTTGTGCACCCAGAATCTAACAGGGCTAGCATTTCCCCTTCGACCCCTGAATTGGGTACCCTCAACTTCACTGGAATGGTCATAGGGCCCACGCTTGGACTTACCAGGAAATCATCTTCCGAGTCAAAATCCTCCTCCTCAGGGGTCACTGGTGTTTCTGATTCCTCTCCTGCGGAAGGGGAGACCTCTGCTGTCTCTTTCGACTTTAGTGCTGTTTCACGAGGCTTTGCTGGGAAATTTTCTGGTTTCTTTCCTTCCTTTGGTGCCCCCTTTGGCTCCAGGTTGACTCTGCAGTTCACAGCCTGGTGACCTTCCTTCCTGCATCCAAAGCAGGCCGAGGGGTTGAGTCTTGCCGCCACTCCTCCCTTTTGAGGTTTAGGAGCCTCTTGAGGACGTGGGGGGGAAAACTTGCTCCAACCATCATCTCCCCGCTGTTTGCTTCGGGTTAAATCAATCTCCACTTCCTCTGCCAGCAAGTACCACATCTGCAAGTCATTGGGGTCTCTTCTAGCAATGCATCTCTGGTACACATCTTCATTTAAACCATCTTTAAACAGTTCTATCAGGGCTTCTTGGGGCCAGCCTCGGAAATGGCCGGTTAACTGTCTAAATTCTTGGGTGTAATCAGCCACAGACCTCCGCCCCTGTTTTATGGTTTTCATCCTAATTCGGGCCTTGCGCTCTGCCAGTGGGTCCTCAAACCTAGCCCTCAGTGCAGCCATGAACAGGTTGTAGTTCAGCAACTGAGGAGCATTATCATTATGCAAGGTCACCATCCACTCTGCCGCTGTTCCCTCCAGAGCCCTGGTAACACACCTCACTTTGGCTGCTTCTGAGGGAAAATCCTCCCCATATTCCTCCATATGGCTCCAAACTTGAGCTAGGAAAAATCCCAAGGTTTTAGGATCCCCCCCATATTTTACTTCTAACGGAGGCAGCCTAGGAGCTCTATGCCTTCTAAGAATCACACCTCCCGCTGTAAGCCCCGGGGCTGCTGTTGGATCGGGTTGATTTATGGGAGAGGGAGTTGCTCTGCTTCTTCTGGCTGGGGCTACTTCCCCTCCCCCTTCATACCTTTGTGCAGCTTGAGGTTGTTCAAATGCTTCATTAAGGAGTCTCCTGGCTAAACCCGCGAGGTCCCTCTTTTTTCCCTTCCCCCCCGCGCTTTTCTTGGGCGGGGGGGGGGGGGTAGGGGGGGGGGGGGGGGGGGGGGGGGGTCCTTCTCCAGATCTTTCCAACCAACTCCCACCGACCATCTGGGCTTCACAGCTGGATCCTCTTCCAAACTGAGCTCTGCTAGCGATTGGGCTTCCTGCACCAGCACAGAATCTTGCCCTCCAATGGCTCCCAGATCCTCTTTGTCACTATTTGAAGATGACATAATGTCCAGCCCCCCTCAGAAGAAAATTGGGTATTCTCTCCGGGTGGGCTGGTGGTCAGATTCAGAATAATGTCAGGCAGAGCTCCATTCAAAATCCAGGAAAGAAATACTTAGACTCTTTAGTTAAGAGAAAAAGATATCTTTTACTGAAAGTGAAGTGGTAGCAACCAAAGAATTCTGAATCTGAGATATTAGGCGCGCAATTCACATATACAAGTGATGGAAATGTTCCCACCCCCAATAGTTCAGATGACACTTCCAATTAGAAGTTGTGAATAGGATCATGTGGGCATCTTCAGGTGATGATGAGGCCTTTGTCCGTTGACCTTGGCATATTTTGATAACGGGTTGCAGTTGCGCAGAGAAAAGAAAGCTAAG
>BLBF01000031.1:23091130-23111867 GCA_015471245.1 Laticauda colubrina | reverse complement strand
GAAAAGAATGGAAAAGAATGGAAAAGAATGGAAAAGAATGGAAAAGAACGGAAAAGAATGGAAAAGAATGGACGTGAGTAGTATGTAGCAGGGATGTAAAATGGATGTTCATAGGAAGCCTAGTGTATGACAGCGGATGGAAGCAGATGACAACTCTGAAGGGGTTCCGAGGGAGAATTTCGAAGCAGATGCATAGCAGAAGGGGCGGATGTATAGTGGATGAAGGGGATGCATCACAGACGCCTATAGGAAACAAAGAGGATGCTGTGCAGATGTATATCGGATGCAAAGCGTTCACTGCACATGCGGGGAGTATGAATTGCGTCAGCTCCATGGATATAAAAGGATGCAGCGCACATGCAGTCAGCATACAGGGGAAAGACATGCTGCCATATACATCTTGCAGAAACACCATGGTTCGTCAGACAGGCAAGAAGAGGAAGCCCGTGCCCCCTGGCAAGAAGGACAGAACCAGCATCCCACCCTCTGACACTGACTCTGAACCTGCTGCTGCTGCTGCTGTGGTGGACCAGCCCCAAGCCCCTCAAAGCCCTGCTGCTGAAGGCCCTCCTGCTGAAGGCCCTGAAGGCCCTGCTGCTGAAGCCCCTGAAGGCCCTGCTGAAGCCACTGCCAGAGGGAGGAAGAGGCAAAGGAAGCAGAAGGGAGAGAGGAAACAGTACACCGTTTCTGAGGAACATGAGAATGAGGTGCTGGAATGGCTGAGGGAGAATGAGTACCTATGGAGAAAGGGCCACAGACTCTATTGCGACACCAAGAAGAAGCAGGCAGCTTTGAGAGACAAGGCAGAGATCCTGGGGTACACTGCAGAAGTACTCCTGGGATGGTGGAAGCACATGCACACCTGGTATGGCAAGCTACACCTCAAGAAATCCGGGCAGGCCGCTGTCAAACTCACTGACCGGGAGATGTACATCATGGCCAAGTGCAGTTTCCTGGAGGGTGAGATCCACCACTGAGTAGCAGCCCCTTTGACACCCTCTCCCTCAGACAGTCCACAGACAGTCCACAGACAGTCCACAGACAGTCTCCACAACCCTCAAGGCCCAGCTGAAGCTTCTCCTAACGAGTCCAGGTCTGCTTCTCCACCCCAGGCAATGTCACAGCCCTTCCACGGCTTTCAACAGCCCCTCACCTACCAAGGCTATGACTACCAGGACTTCCCACAGCAGAAGCAGAACTTCCCAGTCCAGGCCCAGGTTCATCGCCCACCACAGATGCCACTCCTCACCCAGCTGCAGACCAGACAGTTCCACTACAATCCTCCTTCCTCCACCCCACAGCCAAGCCCGTCAATGGACAATCTGTCATCAGTATTGGGCCTGAAATCTCAAGTCCTTGAGGAGGGGGCTCTCTACCTCACGAGACTGAGTCAGCTCTCGGATAGCTTCCTGAACACACCATCCCCTTTTGCACCCTCGGGGACAAGCACCCCAATGGTGCCTCAAACCAGCACTCAAGCCACAGCCACCTCCACAGTCCCTGCCCGCTTAACAGCTGAGACCATGGGCATGACTCAGAGTGACTGAGAATAGTGTCAGAGACTGAGTTGTTTACTTGTTAAGTTTATCTTTGCTTAAGACACTTTACTTGGTTCATTTTGCTTTTTTAATAAAGTCATAAAGTTTACCTAAGAAAGTTAATAAAGGTTATCTTTGCTTAACACACTTAATAAAGTTTACTTGGTTCATTTTGCTTTTTTAATAAAGTCATAAAGTTTACCTAAGAAAGTTAATAAAGGTTATCTTTGCTTAAGAAACTTAAGACACTTTACTTGGTTCATTTTGCTTATTTAATAAAGTCATAACGTTTACCTAAGAAAGTTAATTAAGGTTATCCTTGCTTTACATGCTTGGTTCATTTTTTTACTTAATAAAGTGTTGGTGAAAACTTTGAAAAAATGGTTAAGCCTTTGCATGCTTGTGGGATAGATAAGGATAGTTGTGGGATAGATAAACCTCCAGTGCATGCATAGTGGAACTGTATGGTCCACCATCCCACTTGCCACACATATGGACCTTTTTTATCATTAACAATTTATTCATTGATCAACACATTTTAAAATAAAAAAACCCCTTTATTAATGCCCTATTCATTGTAGGACCACTCAACATATATGGCACTATCTCATCAGTGTTATGCGACAGGCTCAAGGAAGCATCCATTGATCATCTAACATCCTGTCTTGCCACTCCACTGCTCCAGGTGGGGTGTTGCAGCAGTGTCTCAGTAGGTTGTGCTGCTTCCTCCCTTCACGTGAAGCTCTGTTGGGGCCTTGTACATCCACAATGTCTATCAGGTTTCGTCCTTGCCTCCATTCACCAGGCACAATGTCCCCATTCCCTTGTTGACGGTCGACAAGTCTGTTCTGCAACACTGTGTAGTGGGTGCGCATGAGATTGTGCAAGATGCAGCAAGCTTCCACAATGCTCCTGACAGTCTGTGGCTCATGCTGCATGGTGGTGAGAAGTACCTGGAACCTGTTGGCCAGGATGCCAAAGGCGTTCTCCACCACCCGTCTTGCCCTGGACAGCCTGTAGTTGAAGATCCTCTCTTCACGGGTGAAGTAGCTTGAAGTGTACGGCTTCATGAGGTAGGTTTTGAGGGAGAAGGCATCATCACCAATGATGAAGAAGAGCATATCTTGTGTGTCATTGGGTAGGGGGTCTGGATCTGGAAAACCCATGAAGAGGTTGGGTTCCAGCCCATCCTTGAGGTCACTTGCATTGTATACCTGGCCATCTGAAGCTGACCCATTGCCTGAAGCATCGATGTAGATGAACTTGTAGTCAGCATCAACCATGGCAAAGAGGATGATACTAAAGAAGCCCTTGTAGTTGAAATAAGTGGACCCTGAGTTGGCTGGAGCTTTGCAGGCCACGTGCTTCTCATCTATGTCTCCAACTGTGTGGGGAAAGTTCCACCTCTGATACCACTCTTCTGCAAGTTTTCTCAAGCCTTGTTCAGTGGTGGGGCACTTGAGGAGCTCCTCCACATATTCTTCGATGATGGCCTGCACCACTTCTCTGACCACTTTGCTGATGGTGTTGTATGGCACCCTCCATGCATACTGCATGTTTCTGTATGTGGTTCCAGAGGCCAGGTGCCGCAGAGTCAGTGCCACCTTCAGTCCAGGGTCCAGGTTGGGACGGAAGTTGGTGCTCGGCTTGGTCAACCTGGGTCTCAGATGCTCTACAAGTTTGTCAAACATGGCTGGTGGCATCCTCATGAAGTGATGGAATGCACGAGGGTCTTCATTCCTCAGCTCCACCATCAACTGGTCATACAGTCCAAACTCCATTTTTCTCACGATCCATCCTTGGACCCACACAGGTCTTGGACATCTCCTTCTTCTCCTTCTGTATAAAAGGTGAAACAGTCTGAACAGGTTTTGGTTCTGGTGATGAATGAGCGCAGCTATCATACGGACTGTGTCATGATCCATGGTGGAGAACAATTGATGATGTGGAAGACCAAGACCAAGGGTGAAGAGGTCTGTCTGTACACCATGGCTGCTGGACTCATACTGAGATCCAGATGATTTTCTCCCCCTTTTTATAGAAAATATCGGTAGTCCACTAGGTGTCCTTCTACAAACTTTAGACATACTGCAGACATCCTAAATATACAAGATACATCCCAGATACAAATGTTTTGTCTGTTTTAATCCTTTATATATGAGATGCATATGCTTACATCCTTTCTATTTCCGTGCTACTAACGCTGTGTAGACGTTCCGTGTACCTTTTGCTTCCTCCCTCTTTCCGTTTTCAGCTGCAGCGGATGTGAGTTGAGGGGATGGCCAGAGGATGCAGAGAGGATGCAGCGGACGTTTAATGGTTGATAAAGGACATAGAACGTTTGTTGCCCATATATGTCGCGGATGTACATCGTATACGGCGGAAAGTTCAAAACTTTTTGCAGCTCAAAACGTCTTGCGGGGATGACGTCTCAATGGATGGATGCTTGAGGGATAGAGCGTATGAAACACGTATGCAGTGAGTACACAAAGGATGCGTAGCGTTTTCCAATGGATGGCAAGCTTTTTTTAATGTTTTACATCCTCTTTGCATCCGTAAGTGCAGTGTGACCGGGGCTTTACAAATAACCATATTAAAGGATTTTTGTCCCAATATAGTGACAATGAAGTAGCATTAACTGGATGATGAAAAGTACAGTTTTCATGTTAACAGTGGTTTTATTTCAAATAAACTGCATATTTGCTGTTGCCATGGGAAGTGGCTTTTCCAGGATGAATTTTCCAGCAAATGCCTACAATGTTTTATATTCTCATCAGATAGATTGGGGACAATTTCCCTGCATTCACTACCTGGTCCTGGAAACATGTCACACAGGAATGACATAGAGAAGAAAAAATAATTTAAACTAGATATTTGTTGACTTACCTCACTCTGAATGTAATAGGATTAAAGTAGTATTTAATAGCCATTAAACCATAAATTTTATTATAAAAAATAGCATGGCAAAGAAAGACGTTTGAAAAATCCTGCAACCAAGTTTAAATTGGTCATAATATTTTAAGCAATATGAGCCACACAACAGAGCATCACTATTTGTAAAAGGCTTATTATTATTATAATTATAATAATAATTGTTGTTATTCACAAAAATGACAGTATACATAGCAAATGAGATAACCATGCTGGGTTTCGTATCACAAATCCTAGTCAAACACTTCCAAAGTGTTTAGGACTGCGTTATGTATCGGCAAATTATGCGAGCAGATCCCAGTAAGGTGGCCTTCTGCAGCTGACCAGTGGTGATCTTGTCAGCACCAATTGTTTTTAAGTGCTTGCTAAGTCTTTACCCAGTGTGCCGAGTACCACTGGAACTACTGCACTGGTTTATGCCAGAGTCTCTGTAGTTTGATTCTCAAATCCTGATATCTGGTAACTTTTTCAAGTTGTTTCTTGTTGATTCTGCTGTCACCAGCTATGGCAATGTCGATGATCCACATTTTTTTCTTCTCCACAATTGTGATATCTGGGGTATTGTGTTCCAAAACTTTGTCAGTCTGTATTCAGAAGTCCCATGGAAGTTTTGCATACTTATTTTCAACCACTTTTTTCAGGTTTATCATCCCACCATTTCTTTGCTACAGGCAGATGGTAGTTGTGACACAAGTTCCAGTGGACCACCTGAGTGACTGTGTTGTGATATTGTAGACAGTCTGAGCTATTGTCTTGCAACAGTTCAGTATGTGATCAATGGTTTCATGTGCTTCTTTGCAGAGTCTGCATTTGGGATCATCAGCAGATTTTTCTAGTCTGGCTTTGATTACATTCATTCTGATGGCTTGTTCTGGGGCTGCAAGAATCAGGCCTTCTGTCTCTTTCTTTAGTGTTCCGTTGGTCAGCCATAACCAGGTCTTTTCCTTATCTACTTTTCCTTGGATCTTTTCAAGGAACTGTCCATGCAGTGCTTTGTTACACCAGCTGTCAGCCCAAGTTTGCATCACTGTTTTCCCATACTGATTCTTGGTTTGCTGCATTTTGGGCAGCTTTCTCTTGTTGACCTCCATCAAAGCTGGTTCAACACTGTCTTTCACATAATCTGCCAGAGCATGCTTCTCTTCTTCGACTGTCTGCTTCACTTGCAAAAGTCCTCTGCCACCTGCTTTTCTGGGCAAATATAGCCTGTCTATGTCACTATGGGGTGAAGGTCATAGTGTATGGTCATCAGTTTTCTTGTTTTCCCCCATGGATTGCCGCCTTAACTGCTCCAATGAAGCTGAGAGCTGTGCTGGTGGTAGTGCAAACTACCAGCAGGTCCAACCATGTCAGAGAGGTCTAGACCGAAGAGCAGAACTAAGTGCACCCAACAACCCATGCAATGAATCATGGTGAAACACAACCAAATGAAGCCTATACCAGCTCGGTCATTGCCCAAGGACTGCATCAGGTGTTGGGGCCTGGGCATCCATCAGCAAGTGGGCTACAGGCCATGAGTCCCATAGCTGGGCAACCATGGCATGGGCCTACAGGGCTACTGGAAACTGAACAACCTCAGAAGCGGCAGAAACACACCATGCAGAGAACTGCACTGTAATGAAATGCTACTACAAAGCAGAACCAGAAAAACGAGCCTACCAAAAAGGATATCATCATCATCACCATTATTATTATTATTATTATTATTATTATTATTATTATTATTATTATTATCCAAAGCAAACTAATCAAGGAGAGAAGCAACGTGGGATTATGGAGAAACTTCCTTGTAATGAGAACAATTAACTAGTGAAACAACTCGCCTTCAGAAGTTGTGGGTGCTTCATCACTGGAGGTTTTTAAGAAGAGACTGGACAGTCATTTGTCTGACATGGTATAAGGTCTCCTGCTTGATCAGGGGACTGGACTAGAAGAACTTTTAGGTCCCTTCCAGCTCTATTCTGATTCATCATCATCTTTTAATGACCCCATAATGGCCCTGTCACACTGCAAAAACGGATGCAAAGAGGAAGCAAAACAGAAAAAAAAACCTTGCCATCCGTTCTAAAACGCGATGTACTCACTGCCTCCATTTTGCTTCCTCTCAATCCGTCCAGCATCCGTTTATTGACGTTTCATCTGCTCCAAAAGTTTTAGGCTGCCTAAAACTTTTACGCGGAAAATGTATCCAGTTCGTCCATTCTGCATCCGCAACACATCCGCTACGCATCCGCTACACATCCGTTATACATCCGCTATATCCGCGAGGCATCTGCTGCGAATCCCCGCAACTCGCATCCACCTGGACGCAGGGAGGAAGCGGAACGGACGCAGAACGGATGCAGAATGGATGCCTAGCGGATGCAGAATGGAAACAAAGCGTTTAAAATGGAAAAAATGTTCATATAGGGGACCTATCTCAGATATTAAGGATGCATAGAGGATGCCTGGAGGATGCCCAGCGGAAAAACTATACTGCCTATAAAAAGGGGGAGCAACTCGCCTGCATCTCACTTTCAGACCAGCAGCCCACCAGAGCAGACCTCTGCAGCCTTCATCTGACTCTTCCTCTTCCACAGCATCCAGTCATCTCCACCATGGATTGCGACAAAATCCTTTTAGCAGCCAACATCCTTCTGCATCACTGCGAAACCATCAACAGTCTCTGTGAACTCTACTACGGCAAGAAAAGGAGGCACCCAAAAAAAGTCTGGGTCCAAAGATAGTTAGCCAGAAGAGCACAGTACCAACTTTACGACAAGCTGATGGTGGAGCTCAGGAGTGAAGACACTCGTGCATTCCAGAACTTCATGAATATGCCTCCAGCCATGTTTGATGAATTTCTGCAGCACCTGACACCCAGGTTGAGCAAGACAAAAAACAACTTCCCACCCAGCCTGGAACCTGGGCTCAGGGTGGCACTCACTCTGCGCCACCTGGCCTCAGGGACCCCCTACAGGAGCATGCAGCTGTAGCTGGAGGGTGCCACCCACCACCATCAGCATTGTGGTCAGAGAAGTGGTGTGGGCCATCCTCGAAGAATACAAGGAGGAGCTCCTCCAGTGCCCCACCACTGAAGAAGGATGGAAGAAAGTTGCAGAATAGTGGTATCAGAAGTGGAACTTCCCCCACACCGTTGGAGCCATCGATGGCAAGCACGTGGCCTGCAAGGTTCCAGCCAACTCAGGGTCCACTTATTTCAATTACAAGGGCTTCTTCAGCATCATCCTCTTCACCATGGTTGATGCTGACTACAAGTTCATGTACATCGATGTTACAGGCAATGGCTCATCTTACAATGCCCAGGTATACAATGACAGTCACCTCATGGAGGGGCTGGAAAGAAACCTCATGGTGGGCTTCCGAGATCCAGAACCCCCTGCCCAACGACACGCAAGATGTGCACTACTTCATCGTGGGGGATGACGCCTTCTCCCTCTCAACCTACCTCATGAAGCCCTACACCTCCAAATACCTCACCCGTGAAGAGAGGATCTTCAACTACAGGCTGTCCAGGGCAAGGCGGGTGGTGGAGAACGCCTTTGGCATCCTGGCCGACAGGTTCCAGGTACTTCTCAACACCATGCAGCATCGCCCACAGACCGTGAGGAGGATCGTGGAAGCTTGCTGCATCCTGCACAATCTCATGCGCACCCTCTACCCAGTCTTGCAGAACCGGCTCGTGGACCTCCAGCAAGGCAATGGGGACATGGAGCCTGGTGAATGGAGGCAAGGGCAAAACCTGATCGACACTGAGGATGTGCAAGGGCCCAAAAGAGCCTTACATGAGGCGAAGAAGCAGCGCAACCTTCTGAAAGACTGGTGCAACTCCCCAGCTGGAGCGGTGGAGTGGCAAGACAGGATGGTAGATGCTTAATGGATGCTTCCTTCAGCCTGTCTCATCACACGGATGAGATTGGGCCATGTATATTTGGTTGGCCTACAATGAACAGGGCGTTTAATAAAGAGTTGTGTTTATGTTGACATGTGTGGATCAATGCTTACATTGTAATTGATAAGGGCCAAAAGTGTGGCACCTGGGAGGGTGGACCATACAGTCCCACTATGCTTGCACTGGAGATTTATCTATCCTACAGCTATCTTAACCCATCCCACAGCTATCTTAACCCATCCCACAGCTATCTTAACCCATCCCACAGGTTTCCCTGCCCATCCCACAGCTATCTTAACCCATCCCAAAGGTATCCCTGCCCATCCCACAGCTATCTTAACCCATCCCAAAGGTATCCCTGCCCATCCCACAGCTATCTTAACCCATCCCACAGGTATCCCTGCCCATCCCACAGCTATCTTAACCCATCCCAAAGATATCCCTGCCCATCCCACAGCTATCCTTACCCATCCCACAAGCATGTAAAGGCTAAACCATTTCTAAAAGTTTCCACCCAGACTTTATAGAAATAAAAAATTAAGCAAGCGTGTGAAACAAAGATAAACTTTATTAATAACAACCTGAAAAGTAAACATGAACCAAGTCAAGTGTCCAAATAAAGTCCAAAAATATCCAGGCAGCCAGTCTCTGGTACTCCTCTTGGTCACTTGGAGGTGTGTGCCCAGTCTAATTTTAAGGTGCAGGTGCTCTGGAGGTTGGTGCTGCTGCAGTGCTGGTCTGAGGTGCTGATGGAGTGCCTGGCCCTGAGAGGACAACAGGGGACAGTGTGTCCAGGAAGGTGTCGGACAGCTGGCTCATCCCCGCGATGCTGAGAGGTCCTTTCTCCATGCCATGGGGTGTCAGACCCAGTACTGAGGAGAGATGTACTGATGCTGGGCTTGGCTGTGGGATGGAGGAAGGAGTAGTGTAGTGGGACTGCCTGCTGTGCAGCAAGGTGAGGAGTGGCGTGGGTGGCATCTGTGGCGTGGCTGGCATCGATGTCGTCGGTGGCATAATTGGCGTGGGTGGCATCGGTGGCATCAGTGTAACAGCTGGCAACGGTGCCGCCCGATGACTCTTTGCCTGGCCTGGGAAGGGCTGCTGCCTGTGCTGCTGGACCTCCTGGTAGCTGTAGCCCTGGTAGGTGAGGGGCTTTGGAAGCCTTGGTATGGGAGGGACATCACCTGGGGTGGAGGAGCAGACCTGGACTGGGTGGTAGCAGGTGCCTCTGGGTCTGGAGGGTTGTTAATCAGCATGGAGATCCTCTCCTTCACCAGCTGGTACTGGGGATCCAACATCTCCTTCAGGGTCTGGTTCAAATAATTGAGGAAGAGCTTGCGGTTGGAGAAGGAGGATTCGATGGGGACCAGCTGAGAGAGGAGACCTATGCTGGTGTGGATGGTGTCCCTGATCTCCACCAGGACCTTGTGGCTCTCCCCCTCCTGTGGTCTGGCTCTCTGCCTTCCTGTGGAGGCGGCGGTGTGGGTGGATGGGACTTCAGCAGTGGTGGACTCGATGTTTCCTTTCTCCCACCGCACCAGGGAGTCCTCATCGCTCTCCACCAAGCTTTCAACACCTGCCTGTGGGTTCTCCGCCGTGGCACGCTCCCCTGAAACCTGCCTGGAGACAGGGACTGACTCTCGGCTGGAAGAGGACTGGGTCGCAGCAGGCTGCCTGAGAGTGAGGGTAGACAGATGGGCTCCTGGTGCTGCTCAGTGGTGGATCTCACCATCCAGGAAGCTGCACCTGGCCATGACATAGTTCTCTCTGTCTGTCAGCTTGACCATGGCCTGGCCAGATTTTTTGAGGTGCAGCTTCCCGTACCAGGTGTGAATATGCTTCCACCCGCCGAGTAGCACCTCCGAAGTGTAGCCCAGACTCTCCGCCCTCTCTCTCCAAGCAGCCTGCTTCCGCTTGGTGTCCCTGTACAGCTGGTGTCCCTTCCGCCACAGATAGTCGTTCTCTCTCAGCCACTCCAGCACCTCATCCTCGTGCGCCTCCTCAATAAAGTACTGCCTCCTCTCCTGTTGATGCGAATGACTCTTCCTCCCTCTGGCAGGGCCATATGGGCCCTCATCAGAGGGACTTCGAGGTTGTAGGGGCTGCTCCTCCACACCAACAGCAGCAGCAGCAGCAGCAGGACCATCATCATCATCAGAAACATCACCAGCAGGATCATAATCATCATCATCATCAGCAGCAGCAGCAGCAGCAGAATCACCAGCAGGATCAGAATCAGAATCAGAATCAGCAGCAGCAGCAGCAGCAAGACCAGGATTAGCAGCAGCAGAGTAAGCACCAGCAAGAGGACCAGCAAGACCAGGAGCACGAGCAGAATGATCAGGACCAGGAGCAGCTTCAGCAGAGTGCGCAGCAGAAGCACCACTGCCAGGAGCAGCCCCAGCAGAAGCTCCAGCAAGAGAACAGTGAGCCCAAGCAGCAGAAGACCCAGCAGAAGCAGAGTCACGGACATGGGGCAGGAGGGTGGCCCTGCCCCTCTTGCCAGGGATGGCGGCAGGTTGCTGAGACTTTCGCTTCTTGCCCATGGTTGTGGGGTTGCTGGCTGGCAGGAAGGCTTGCAGGAAGGCTGGCAGGCACCAAGGCTGGCAGGCAGCTTGTTAGGAAGCCTGTTAGGAAGCCTGTTAGGAAGCCTGTTAGGAAGCCTGGCAGGAAGGCAGGCACCAAGGCTGGCAGACAGACTGGCTGGCAGGGAGGCTGGAAGGTAGGCTGGCAGCAAGGCTGGAAGGGAGGCTGGAATGCAGGCTGCCAGCAAGGCTGGAATGGAGGCTGGAAGGCAGGCTGGCAGGGAGGCTGCCCAGGAGGCTGGGAGGCAGGCTGGGAGGCAGGCTTGGAGGCAGACATGCAGGCAGGGCAGGCAAGGAACTCAAAGTGTCCAGCAGCAGGTCTTTCCTCTGAATGGTGACCTGCTTCTGAGCTGCTTCCCTTTATATCCGGGGGACTTGCGTAATGCATCCCCCCCACATGCACAATTAACGCCAGGCATCCATTCCGCTTCTGCTGTGCATCCGCTAGGCTTCCGCTGTGCATCCGCTTCATCCGCTGTGCATCCGTTCTGCATCCGTTTTTTCCGTTCTGTGTCCGCTTTTCTGAGACACCCCAGAAGCCCTGCGAACGTGCCATCCGTTCTGCATCCACTGTGCTTCCGTTCCGCATCCGCTTTGCATCCGCCCTGCGTCCTCCCCGCGTCCGTGTTATCCGCTCCAATTATGTAAATTTTCGCCCCTTTTTAGCACGGATACAATTTTTCTCTTCCGTTGTGTCCTCTTTGCATCCGTTGGGCAGTGTGACACAGCCTTAATGCCTTGTGGGGTGGAGTCTGAACAACTGAATGGATGGCCAGATGCCCTTCCTGTTGCCAATGTGGAGCTGTAGTCAGCAGATATAGTCTCATAATGCTCAGAGAGATATATACCTGCCTCTGCCTAGGATCAAACTCACAGCCTCCTGATTGTAAGACAGGTGCTTCACCTCTTGGCTACCGCACCATTCCCAGCTCTATTCTGATTCATATTTCTCTATTTGGTTCTGATATTTTGTCTCTTTCATTAACAAATAAATTAGGATTTATGCACTCTATGTAAACTAAATATTTCATCATACACATGGGTAATTCTTCAGTTATGAAGATGACTAGGACCTAAAGCAAGAACAGTTAATGCAAAAGAGATGCTTCTGCATTTTTAATATTCATGTTACATATAGGGAAAAAGAAAGTAAGTGAGAGAGCAAGCTGTTTGACTTACAGAGAAATAAGGCAGTTAATAACAAGTAAATCTAATTCAGATTTCATATTTTGGCTAATAAATGTGTAGACATTGAGAGTACATATGTAACTGCAGTGTGCTCTTTAAAAATATAAACAAATAGAGATATGGGAGATGTGCCATTTATTAGGAAAATTGGCAACAATCCTTTCTCCTACACTCTACTTAACTCATTTGGAGGGTTATATAGAGATTATTTATGCAGAGATTCAAGATTAATCCCATGGAGTTGGGTGGGCAATAAATTTAAATAGATGAATAAACAGCACTTGCTGTGTTATTTTAACAAAACCAAAGGCTTCTGTGGACATCTCTAACATCCATTTCTTATTTTAAGAACCATCTCCCCCATTTAAACTTCTTAAATATCTTCATTCTAATATTTTCCCATATGTGGAATTTGCTGAAAGCACAAATACAGTGCCAGGTTGCACAATGGTTGTGGCAGATGGATGTATTTTAGTCAGAATGAAACTGTATGCCATAATATTGTATTGTTCTCCTGAGACATTGTTGAAAATGTTGCCTTTTCATTAAGACTGCCATCCTTTTTCTTCTTCCTATGTTTCTAGAATTATTTTAGACATTAGATAGTTCTAATGGAGACATTACATAAAAGTATGCCATCCTCTAACCGCAAGCCCTTCATCACGTACGTGAGCCAGACCCTCATGGACCTGCCCGAGGCCCAGTACCAGATGATGAAGGAGAAAATCACAGCACTGCTGCACCACCCTCCAGGCCCAGCTGAACCTGCTCCGACCCACTGGGGGGATCACTGTACAGTTATTAAAACAACATGGAAACTATATTAATAGCAAGAAAACAGGGAATGGAGGCTGCCAAATCTCATAACAGATATTCAGTTTTCTAGTCCCCTGAGAATTTGCCCAAAGTAGGGAATATTTTTACAGCATACAAATGGTTCTCCAATATTAGAGAACATTCTATTATTTTTACCTCATTGTTTTCAAAAGATTAATAATAAAACTAGTGATAGAACTTTAAAAATTAAAAATAAAATAACATGTAATAATTATATTAACTCTGGAAAATATTACGATTAACACACAACATACTTGCTAGGAGAGAAGATAATCTCTTCAAAAAATATGGAAAATCTTGCAATCTCTGAGGCTATGCATATTTTATCCTCTTTCTATTTTTATATCCCCAGTACAGAATTTTAATTTCTTTCTCCAAAGTAAATTTATAAGAAGGTCAAGATCACCTACCAATTCCTATTAAAACTAAGCTCGTAGTTGATGCCTGGGGATATTTAAAATAATATCATAGACTTCATATGCTTCACAATAATATCATAGATTCCATACTGCTGTCAAATCATCTAAATTATAGAGAAGAATATATAATGGTCCCACGGATTTGAGAAAAAAACTTAAAAAACTGAAATCCTTTAAAATGCTAGAGTGCATGGGAAAAAAATGTCAAATATATGTCATCTGATGATGTCAAAAAGTTATTCACAGAGTATAATTTTATTTGCTTGACTTGATATTTCTGCTTGGAGTGAACTGTAGTTAACTGTGGAAAGTGAGCCAGGAGCTAGGAGCCTGCAATGAAACTCGGAATAAAAGCTTAGGGATACCAAAAAAAAAAAAAAAAAACCATGGCAAAGGAGACCATTGCTGGCTATTTAAAATAGGTCTTTCACTAAAACCAAGGATTGATGGGCAACTTGGGTGACAAAACTAGAATAATTCCTTCATAGGATGGATTGAAAGTAGTATTTATAACACAATACTATTTCAAACAGTTCTAATACTTTGCAAAAAGGAGTAGAGAAAGGGAAAGTTGTCTTTCTGCTTAAAATTAGTGGTTAATTTTGCATACTTATGCATTTTTTGGGGGGTGATAATACAGAAATTGGCTATTCTTCATTCCAGGATGCTTCTGTCTGTCTGTCTGCTTGTGTTTCTTTGCAGTTTAGCCTATGGTTACCATGGTCTGTCAAATGTATTAATAAAACCTTATGTCTCTTGACTTTTACCCCCAAGGAGTTTGACCAGGTGTTACTCTCAGCTCCTACTAGTAATCCTTGTGACACCTGAAAAATTCTAAAGAATCAGAGATTACCAAAACAATGTCAATATGAAGCATTCTTCAGCAAAGTTGTATTTTTTTAAAGTTGTGTTTCTTTTAATTACTTTTGTCTTTTAATTATAACAGCTTTTTAACCTTTTATCACAAATGATAGGAACTGATTCCATTGATGGGCAAAAAATGTAATATGAACATGCCTATTGTGAATTTTAAGGGAAAGTGTAATTGAGATGGAAGTATTCTAATTGTCCATTGATTAAATTCCATTAGTTTGTAAAAGCTCAAAAGCAATAGTTAATGCACTTGATGTACTTATTGTTCACTTGGTAAGTGTTAGTCATTAGGTTAATTAGAAACTGAATTGACTTTTGATGACACATAATTAGTTTATCTAAATGACTGACAAAAATGAAAGTAAAACTAACGGTAAGTATTTGAGAACCATCTTGGCATTAGGTAATTAGTTTTAAGGAACAGCTTTTCTAAAAGATTGCTTTCTAAATCTATTGCTGCTCTAACATCCCTTTGTCATTGTGGAAAGAACATTTTAATGCCCTAATATAGAGAAACTGACAAATGATAAATTCTTATATTGATTCTATGGCAAGGGCATACATGTTGTCCAGATTTTAACATAATCTAGCAATTTAAGGATCCAATTCTGAAGGGTGAAGACAGTACTGTGAGTCAGGTATAAGTTTCTTACTGTGTTTCAAGAAGTGCCATGAAAACTTTGTGACATCAGCTTGAATTTTGTGCTTGTTCTGAAGACATGAAAGGAATGCAAGGATCTAAGTCAGGGGTGTCAAACTCAAGGTCTGGGGGCTGAATCCAGTCTGTGGGATGCTTAGATATGGCCCACAGAGCCACCCTGGAAACAGTGAAGGAGCAGCCCACGATTCCTCTGCAAGTGAAAACGGAGCTTGGGAGGACTGCAGGTGGCCCTCCCAAGCTCCATTTTCACTGGCAGAAGGTTGCAGGAGGCTGTCGCAGCTGAAAATGGAGCTCGGGAGCCCTTTTTCACTGGTAAAGCACTTGGGCCACCACAAGCACCCCCATCATGAGTGATGTCAATTGGCCACACCCACCCTGGCCACCATCACTCTGCCCCCCCCCCAGGTCAAACACAATCCTAATGCAGCCCTCAATGAAATCAAGTTTGAAACCCCTGATTTGGGGGAATCCATAGGACCAGAGGCATTTTGTAGTAATTTCACCATGACAGCACTGTGCGTTGTGAAGAGGTGATTGTAATGATGCACCTCTTCTTTTATAATAACTCACCACTGATCTCTTCTGTAGATCTTTTTGCTATGAGGGATCTACAGCTAGTCACAATGCTGCCAAAGCAGTAATATTGCAACAAAATAATGCCACAAATAGGTTCATGGAAGAGGAATTTGTGTTTAACACAGTTAATTCTGGTTTTAATGTTTAAATAAATGAATGCAAGACTCACCTGCATTTGCCTCCACTAATGCAATTTTATAGAATGCAGTCTGATAAGGGCATATCTGAGCTGTTTTAGTCATACCTGCTCATGCTGTGGCAATGATTACAATCAATTTAGAAATAATGAGGGATATGATTAGCACCAAGCATAGAAAAGAAAAGAAAATGTTATTTTTTTGCCCCTGAGAAACAGAACCTGTTACCCATAAAAGACATAGAAAGATTCCACTTTTCTATTTTCAATTTAAAAAAAAAAAAAGCAGTGCATATGTAGTCTCAAGGTGCAAATAGTTAGAAAGGATAAGTTTTATTCCTAATAAAAAATAAAATTAATAAAAAGAAAAAGATATTTAATAGAGGAAAATGTATCTTAGCTTGCAAACCTTTGATAAAAGCAAAACTAAAAGCTGAAGCTTGACAGAAAGGTAAAGACTGGAAAATATTGGAAGGAATGTTAAATATGTTAAATACAATGCTAAATACGATCAGGATGTGTTCTGAATGCAAGCTTGTCCCACAAAATAGCAAAAGTAAAGACTTTTAGATTGCTAAATTGAAGTCAAAATACCTCAAGAGAAACCGATAGAACAGGCATAACTAAAACTCAGAGAACAAGAGGCCACATAATTTAATAGGACAGAGAATGTCACCAAACAACAAAAAATGACAACCAAAAAGAAAAAAAGAGGATTAAAGGCATAGAGCTCTGAAAAGGGACAAAATAGTATTAACCTGGAACTAGGAGCCAAATATAGATGGTAACAGAGCTGTATCAGTCTGATTGCAACAATCTCAACAGGGCAGCTATAGATTCATAGAGAAAAGGCAAAATCAAGATGATAGATAGATAGATAGATAGATAGATAGATAGATAGATAGATAGATAGATAGATAGATAGATAGATAAATAGATAGATAGGCAGGCAGACAGGCAGGCAGGCACTGGTAGATAGATGATAGATCATAGATGATAGAGAGGTTGTGCCCTGCCCTTGGAGCTGGGTGAGGAGTATAATGTCTTTGTCTCTCTGCTTTTAATTTGATCAATTTTAGCCTTCTGTGGAGACTGTAGCTGAAGGCATTTTGTTTATGAATGGAATAGTTTGTCTTAGTGAATGAAAATTAAATATCCATTCACAAGGGCTGGTCACTTGAGTGGAGTGATCTGATCTTTTGAATGGATTCAAGGTATTTTATTCATAAACTTAGCATCTGGAGAGACATGCTTGAGCACTTTCCAATGGTGAAGAGATGTGAGTGGTTCTACTTCAGGGAAGCCTTTTCTCTTTGCGGAGGGAAGCATTTCTTTGCTAATATGGGGCTTTCTTATATTAAAGCAGAGGTGTGGGGGGGTTCTCCCTACACTTTAAAACATAATTCCATGCTACAATTTATTAATCATTTTCAAAATGATGAGGGGAAAAAATAATGTAGACTTTCCTTTCAATAATACAAATTCCAAAATGTCTGTTATATTGAACATTCCCACCAAATGAGAAAGTTTAACCAACTAGCCCTTCAAGAGTATCACCAGGAATTTAATAAATAAATAAATTACATACAATATCGGGCTTCCTATGTCAACTTGAAATTCCAGTCAGGATTTCAGTAGCTTGACAAAAGATACTCAGTCTGGACTGATGTGGTAGGATGTAGTCTGCATTCCTAGGAGGGAGGGGCTGCATTCCAAACAACCAAGAGACAGCAAAAATGGTAGTTTGGTTGTGAGGAAGAGTGTCAAGGCACTTCCTCCTTAGAAATGTTCAGAATATGCAGTATATTTAATGAGTTTTGTTTGGCAAGATTTCAGTTTACAGGTGAGGAACAATGAAGGAAAATTTTTAGAAGAAATTCAGCATGTTTTTCTCCCTAATCAACCAGGAGATTCTATAGCATTCCAGACAAATGGCTGTCCAATCTCTTCTTTAAAACATCCAGTGATGGAGCCCACATAACTTCTGGAGGCAAGCCATTCCACTAATTAATTGTTCTCACCATCAGATTTTTTTATTTTTTATTTTAGCTTGGATCTCTCTTATCCTGCCATCAGGTGCTTTGAAGAATAGGTTGACCTTCTTTTCTTTATAACAGCCTTTCAAATATTGAAATATTGCTGTAATGTTACCCCTTGTCCTTCTCTTTGTAGACTAGACATTCTCCGTTGTTGCAACCATTCTTCATGTTTTAGCTTCCTGTTTTCTAATCATCTTTGTTGATCTTCTCTGCACTGTTTCTAGAGTCTCAGCATCTTTTTTTGTACCATGTTAAGCAAAACTATTCCAAGTATTCCAAGTTTGGTTTCATCAGTGTAGTATAAAGCAGCACTAACACCTTGTCTTGGATCTTGATACTATCCCTCTGTTGATGCAACACAGGACTGCATTGTTGTTGTTGCATACTGCTGGCTCCTATTTAAGTGGTTGTCCACTACGACTCCCTGGATTCCAGTTACTGCTATTGAGCAAGGAACCACTTGTTCTATACTTGTGCATTTGATTCAGTTCTTCTTTTACCCTTCCCATCCATATACGAAAGACAAGTCTCACTGACTAGTTCTTGTGTTATCAAATCTACCAGTGCTTGGTAGCAACATTTTTTACTTGCAATTTAGGTATGAGAAACAAAGAAAGATAAAGAAGAGAAGAGTAAAAAAGAAAAGAAAGTTCTATGGGCTGGGGACGAGAAAGCAAAGGAGAACATGCTGCACCAGGATAGAAATCAAAAGAATGCCCATGGGAAGATGGAAGGATTGAATTATACATGTTTTAGTAGTCCATTATTAGATCAATCTCAAGGTTAAAAACAAAAACAAAAAACAAGCCAGGACAACGGCTGCCCAACATATGTGACCACTTCTGACTGTTCTGGAGGAAAAGGTACAAGGCACAGAAGCTAGTATGAGCTAATAGCTTGTTTTTCTATTAAATCAAAACAAAGTGCTGGATATCATTCCCTTCAAAAAGCTTAAGATGACTCAAAATAAAAAATAAGCAGTTTAGAATAAAAGCCAGAAAATAGAAGTTTAAGATGCATTTTTGATGAACTAAGGATAAAGAAATGTCACTTAAAATAATGAAATAATTTAAGTAAATTAAGTGAATAATTAAATGAAATAAATAAATAAATATAATCATTGTCTTAATTCATAGAAAATATGGATAATGCCAAGCTGAAAGAGCAGATCTACCCAGTGTTCAAGTTATTTGCTGCTCACAGGGAATTCTGTTCAGTTCCCAGAATATAACACATGCAGAGATTATCCTAATGAGTCAGTTCCCACACTGCAACCTTGATAGGCTAATCACCAAATTTTCTGCTGTTTTTAGTGACTGCTGCTTACTTCCCTGAGGACATAATATACAAATTATCCCTATAACAATAGCACTTAGACTTTTATACTACTCCAAAGTGCTTTACAGCCCTCTCTAAGCAGTTTACAGAGTCAGCATATTGCCCCCAACAATCTGGATCCTCATTTTACTGGCCTTGGAAGGATGTAAGGCTGAGTCAACTTTGAGCTGAACTGCCAACCTTGATGAGACCTGAACTGCCAAACTGCTGGCAGCCAGTGATCAGCAGAAGTAATCAGTACTGTAGTACTATATGCAGTACTGTAGCTATATGAGCCAGATTTTAGATCAACTACCTTGAGCAGACCAGATTAAGTTCGAATTCTGGACTATTTAAAGACATTCAGAGGTTTAAAAAACTTACAAAGCATATGCTTTGTAGTATGTTCCTTTCCCATTGCAGGATTCTGAATCTTCCCATGAAAGGCCATTTTCTTTCCGAAATGGGATCTGTATTGTTTTCATTCTCTTCTTAATGCATATGTAATTTAATTCATTCTCTTTTATTAAACTTTGTGAATTTCCTAGGGAAAATAAACCCCTTCTACTGAATTTTGGTGTTCTTTTTTTAAAAGACAGATTCATAGTCTGCTGACTCTGGGAAAATGCAAGGTGCCACTAACTATTCTAGGTAATATTCCTGATCAAGGGTCATTAGAATAAGATCTGAAGGGAGCTATTCAGAGATCACCTCCAAGTAAAACAGGAGAATGACAAATGATAAAGAATAGTCTGTTATATGAGCAATACATAGAGTGCAGCAAATATCACCAAATAATTTCATATCATGATAAACTAGGACTTCAGAGAGTAGAAATAATGTTTGACTTAATGAGCATATGAATCACTGGAAACATCTCCAGCCTTCAAAATTCACATTTACATCTTGAACTTGCATTTGCAATGTCTCAGAGCATATATATTACTCACCTTACTTCAGCATTATTTTAATATCTTCAATTTCTGCTTTAAAAGGGATATATAAAATTTATTTTACCTCTCATCAGACATTTGCAATGTTTCAGAGCATATATATTACTTGCCTTACTTCAGCATTATTTTAATATCTTCAGTTTCTGCTTTAAAAGGGATATATAAAATTTGTTTTACCTCTCATCAGACATTAATATCATGATGAAGAATGAGGTATGCTGGCAAGCCAAGTAGTTTGGTGTGTCCTTTCTAATTTGCTAGGGGATAACATTAAGTCAGTAAAGAGTGACTGATTGTTGTTCACAGTTAACTGAAGTTGTGGATCTAAGCTTCTCTATTCCATTACAGCATTTTGAAAATTACAACACGTTGGTTGCATTTGTGAATAGGATCTAAAAGCAAAGCAAAACAATATGTTCAATGATCAGAATTCTGCTCTCTAATTCAGGAAATACTGTACAAATGTTTCAAGTGCAAATTAGAAAGGACACACCAGACTACTTGGCTTGCCAGCATACCTCATTCTTCATCATCCTCCCTAGTTCTCATGAAGGGAAAAAGAGGAAAAGACATTCAGATGTGCAAAATATTGTTCTTCTGTCTTTATAATACAAGTAATATTTACCTGCATTATTTTAGTTTTCTAGTCAGATGTACCTTAAAGAACTGACAATATGTTTGAATAGCCAAATAATTTTTTGGTGCTTGAATATACACACATAAATGTACATACACACACACACACAGAGAGAGAGAGAGAGAGAGAGAGAGAGAGAGAGAGAGAGAGAGAGA
>BLBF01000031.1:23063196-23090119 GCA_015471245.1 Laticauda colubrina | reverse complement strand
ATAGATAGATAGATAGATAGATAGATAGATAGATAGATAGATAGATAAATAAATAAATATTTGTTTCTAAAAGGTTCTTTGTTTTCACTGTAAGATTGAATTTATCTGAAATATAAACATGGCAACAACTGTGTATGTGTGTGTGTGTGTGTGTGTGCAAACACACACGCATGCCAAGAAAATTTTAATCTGAAGAATTGCACCTTTTTGCCTACATATTATTTTTGGTGGCCCAGGCCACACAATTTTAATTTAGTTATACCAGATTATTTGGCTACTGTGAAGGTTATGTCCTTTTTTTTACTTCTCCAACATAAATCAATGTGAAATTACAGTAGTTTGCCATATAAAATTTGACAATCCAATCCAATTTAGAGGGTTAAAGTAAAATCCTAGTTGCAAAAGGGTTAAAGTAAAATCCTAGTTTGTTCATCCTTGCTTCATAATTTCTAATAGACTATGCAAACATTCTTCTCTACACTATCAGATGAAGCAAAAGGTCCTTAATGTCCTGTATCTAATGTCTGTTTTTCTTTGGCAAGTAATATCAGTGGAATATGGAGGCGAAATATTGGTTTTGCTAATCTGGAAGATATTTTTTCCCTCCCATGGTCAGAGGTAAAAAAAAAACTTTTGGGGACTCCAGAAAAGTAGGGTCTGTAATAATTTTTCCATTTCTGATTGTTGTCTTCTTTGCACTTACTTTTACTTTATTTTAGAACAAAATATATCAGCTGTCACTGGCATTTTCGTGACCTGCCCTCTGTGAAAAGGATCTGATGTCACCTGGACCAAAGCTTCCTTTGGTGTCACAAAAAAAGAGAGCTGGTCTTTCCTTTATATATTTTTGAGAAAATATGACTATCATTCTGACAATAATCAGAATCACACATCTAAATCTACACATCCAAACAATATTATGTGAAAGTATAACAAGTTATGAGAACATATATGCTGCCAACAACTTTTAAGAATAACCAAGATTTGGACAACACCAACTTGCATCCTCAAGCATTTTTCCTGTCAAGCTGCAGGATCAGCTTTTTTTTTATTGTATCTTTGGGTATCTTCCACTTGTAACTAGCGTATGCCTCAAACTTTTTTTCTCCCTGAAGCTGGACAGGAAGAATGTCTGAGGATGCAATTTTTTTAAAAAATTTTTTTACAAGCCTTGGTTATTCTGAAAGTTGTTGACATCACTTATGATAAACTCACTCAAAACCTGCCATACTTGAAATAACACTGTTTGGATGTGTAGCTTTAGATGTGTGAATCTGACTATTGTCAGAAAGATGGGCAGATTTTTACTTGTAAAATAATCTCCCCTTTGATAAAAGTGGAAATATAGCCTTATATAATGCCACTTTATTATACACAAAAATGACAGTATACACAGCAAACGAGGTAACCATGCTGGGTTCGTATCACAAATTCTAGTCAAACACTTCCCAAGTGTTTTGGACTGCATGATGTATCGGCGGATTATGCGAGCAGATCCCAGTAAGATGGCCTTCTGCAGCTGACCAATGGTGATCTTGTCAGCACCAATTGTTTTTAAAGGGCCTGTCACATAGGCCAACGGATACAAAACGGATGTAAAAAGGACACTGCAGACGAGAAAATTTTCCATCTGATGTTATCCACTCTCAAAAGTGCCCCGAATTTGCATAAGCAGAGTGGACAACAACGGAAAGGAATGAATGGGGAGAGGATGTAGCCAGGATGTTAAGCGGATGTTCCACAGAAGCCTAGTGGATAGAAGCGGATGGCACATCCGCAGGGCTTCCGGGGGAGCACAGCGAAGCGGACGCGCAATGGAAGGAGCGGATGCAGAGCAGAAGCCTAGCGGAAGCCTAGCAGATACCTAGCAGATGCAAAGCGTTCACTGCACATGCGGGGACGATGCATTGTGTCAGCCCCGCAGATATAAAGGGAAGCAGCTCACAAGCAGGTCACCATTCAGAGGAAAGACCTGCTGCCAGACACAGCTCCAGTCAGGCAGCCAGCCAGCCAGCCAGCCAACAACCATGGGGAAGAAGAGAAAGCCTGTGGCATCTGCTGCCAGCCCTGGCAAGAGGGACAGGGCCACCATCCCACCCCTTGGCACTGACTCTGCTTCTGCTGCGGCTTCTGCTTCTAGGGCTGACTCTGCTGGTGATGGGGATTCTGCTGGGGCTTACTCTGCTGGTTCTGGCTGCTCCTGGTGCTGGTACTTCTGCTGGTGCTTACTCTGCTGGTGCTGCTCCTGGTCCTGCTGGTCCTGCTGGCCCTGCTTTTGCTGCTACTGTTGCTGGTGGTGGTGGTGGTGGTGGTGTGGTGGAGCAGCCCCTCCAACCTCGAAGCACCTCTGATGAGGGCACAGATGGCCCTGCCAGAGGGAGGGAGAGGCATACGCGTGAACGGGAGAGGAGGCAATACTCCATCGAAGAGGAACATGAGGATGAGGTGCTGGAATGGCTGAGGGAGAACGAGTATCTTTGGCGGAAGGGACACAGGCTCTATCAAGTCACCAAAAGGAAGCAGGCTGCTTGGAGAGAGAAGGCGGAGAGCCTGGGCTACACTTCAGAGGTGCTCCTCGGCTGGTGAAAGCACATGCACACCTGGTACGGGAAGCTGCACCTTAAGAAATCTGGCCAGGCTACAGTCAAGCTGACGGACCAGGTGTCAGGCGGAGCTCCATTCAAAATCCAGGAAAGAAATACTTAGACTCTTTAGTTTAGAGAAAAGATATCTTTTACTGAAAGTGAAGTGGTAGCAACCAAAGAATTCTGAATCTGAGAAATTAGGCGCGCAATTCACATATACAAAGTGATTGAAATATTAAAACCCCCAATAGTTCAGATGACACTTCCAATTAGAAGTTGTGAATAGGATCATGTGGGCATCTTCAGGTGATGATGAGGCCTCTGTCCGTTGACCTTGGCATATTTTGATAACGGGTTGCAGTTGCACAGAGAAAAGAAAGCTAAGCGAGAAATAGAAACCTAACTCTATTGTATGCTTCCTCCCCCCATTTACACAACAGAAGAATGTAACACCTCCAGCTCACTTCCCAAACTTTCAATTTCTCCCCTTCCCCCCCGTTTCTTATGGCAGCCAAAAGATCCAAGACAATAGTAAAAGATCTTGAAGGCTGACATTCGGCCCTCCTAGAAAAAGGAAAACCATCAGTCCTAGAGGAGAGAGAGGAGAAAATATAAAGACAATTATGAATCATTCAGCAATTACAAAACAATACACTCCTAAGGCTTATCAGGATACTTGGAACAAAATGCTTTGATCATCTCAGGGGCTTTAACGTCGGTTTCGTTCTTCGTTCTTGCGAAGAAGGGAAATGTTTCCAGGCTACAAGATACTGGAGTCGACCCCTCCATTTGCGAGAGTTCAGAATTTCTTTAACTTCAAAATGTTGTTCACCTTCAATCAGTATTGGTATGGGAGGGTCAGCTTGGATGGGTCTTAAATCAGAAGTATGTTCAGGTTTTTGCAAACTAACATGGAAAACCGGATGAATTCGTCGAAGAGTTTTGGGTAAGTTCAGCTGAACTGTTACAGGATTTATAATCTGCTCAATCGTGAAAGGACCAACATACATAGGACCAAGCTTCTTTGACTTTTGAGTGGTCTGCAGGTATCTGGTGGACAGGAAAACCTTGTCGCCCACTTTATATTCTTTCTGTGGGGATCTTTTCTTGTCTGCAAATTTCTTATGAGCTTGATGGGCCTCATCTAATGCTTTGCGTGTCACTGGCCAGTTAAGTTGGAGTTGAGTTATCCATTCATCCAACGAATGGATGTTGGGTTTTTCACGAGGAAGTTCAGGTATGGGAACAAAATCTTGTCCTGAAGCCACTTTAAATGAAGTAAATCCAGCACTACTGTGTACAGAATTGTTATATGCCACTTCGGCAAATGGTAGTAATTCGGACCTGTTATCTTGTTGATAATTTATGTAAAACCTAATATATTGCTCTAACACTGTGTTAGTTCTCTCACAGGTCCCATTAGTTTGGGGGGGATGGGCAAAGCTTAACCCCTGGGTGGAGCCTATTAACTTCAGGAACTCTTTCAAAAATTTGAGGTAAACTGGACCCTTCTGTCAGAGATTATACGTTCCGGAATGCCATGTAACCTTTAGATATGTGAAATAAACAGTTTAGCCAGCATCTTAGCAGAGGGAATCTTGGAACAAGGTCTGCAATGTACTTGTTTGGAAAACAAATCAGTCACAACCCAGATGACCGTGTTTCCACCACTTTCGGGTAATTCTACTATAAAGTCCATAGAGATTTATTTCCAGGGAGTCGTTGGTCTAGCTACATTTTGTAACAATCCTACTGGCTTATCAGGAGGTCTCTTTGCCGAAGCAAAAATTGGACAGCTAGCTACATAAGCTTCAATGTCCTTCTTTAAAGTAGGCCACCAGAATTGCCACTTAACCAGATGTAAAGTCTTCACAAATCCGAAATGGCCAGCTGCTTTCGAATCATGAGCCTGTTGTAGTATTTGGCCCCTCAGCACCTATGGCACATACAAATTGGCCCCCACCCAAGCCAAACCATCTCTAATTGTATAGTCACTTGAATGAGCCAGGAACCATTCGTCCAGTTTTAAAGCTTCTTTTAATTGTTCGGTTAGGTCATTCGATAAAACCACTTCTTGGTTCTTCCTTTCGGCTCTGGTGATCACTCGGGCGGCTAGATGTTTGGCTGAGACAATTGGGATTATCACCTCCTGGCGCATACTATTATATTGGGGTAGTCTAGAGAGAGCATCCGCCTTGAAGTTCTTCCCTCCTGGAATGTACTTCAATGAGAAATTGAATCGCTTGAAGTACTGGGCCCAGCAAACTTGTTTAGGGGACAATTTCCGGGGCGTTTTTAAGGCTTCCAAATTCTTATGATCAGTCCATACCTCAAATGGGTGTTTTGCTCCTTCCAGGAAATGTCTCCAGGTCAGCAAGGCCCAATGAATTGCAAAAGCTTCGTTCTCCCAGACGGCCCATCTTCTCTCTGTTTCAGACAGCTTACAGGAGGTATACGCACAAGGCTGTAAGGTCCATTTCTCATTGATTTGAAGTAATACCGCTCCAATAGCCACATCACTTGCATTGGCTTGTGTTAAGCCTGGGTTCCCCAACCAGGGTTAGGTAGACAAGCTAAACAGAATGTGCAGCGTTAGTCAGATAGGCACACAGATAAATGAGTGAGCTAAGCTTGTATGTTTATTAACATACAGTAAAAATAACAGATACACTTGTGCTATCAAGAATATAGTTTATTCCAGTATAAATTTATGGCATAGTCAAATAACAGTCCAATATTCATTTACCATGTAGTCAGTCCATTCAGGGGTATTCAGTTAGCAAAGTCCATGTAGAATATCCTATGTCAGTTCACTTACAAAATCAGTCCTTTGTTGTCTCTCCCGTTCGAGCAATGAAGTCTTGATTCCAAGCAGTAATCAGGGATCATCAAAGCCAGAGAGAGTGAGAGCAAGCCGTAGTCTTGCTACTTTTATATTGTTTTCTTAACCACTCCCACAATTGCTATTTCACAGTTAAAGCTGCATACAATCTAACATACACTAACTATGATTCATAGTTATTATTTCACCTAAACCAGTTAGGGTGAACAATGTTATCCCTAACATTCTCCCCTTTTAGGTTACATAATAACTATGAATCATTTACATCTTTAGAAAATATTTTTCGCAACTTTCTTTAAACTTAGTTGCTCCTTGAGCTTTTGTAAATTGTTCTGCAATGTTTTCTTCTGACATGCAGTATTCCAATTTTATTAATCCATTTTTCACTGATTCTCTTACATTCAAATATCTTAGGTCAGTATGTTTTGATCTAGTTTTTACAGCAATACTAGTAGCTAATTTTATAGCTGCTTGGTTATCCTCATACACCATAATGGAATCTTTCATAGTTATACCCATGTCCAACAACAACTGTTTGTAGAAAATCAAATCAGTGCATAATAATGACAGACATGAAAATTCAGCTTCCATCGGAGATAAGCTAATATGCTGTTGTCTGATTGACCTCCATCCTATTAGTGTCTTACCAAATAATATAGCCATCCCAGATGTTGATTTTCTAGTGTTTATATCAGTTGCAAAACTTGCATCTGCATAAGCACTAAGACTCAAATCATCCTTTGGTTCTATATATAATGCATGGTTTATTGTTCCCTTAAGATATCTCAATATTCTTTTTAAAGATTTCCAATGACATTCTTTTGGATCTGAATTAAAACGTGCCAGCTGATTTACACTATAAGCTATATCTGGCCTTGACCAATTGCTTATATATGATAAGCTACCAATCAAAGATTGATATATGGACTTATCAAATTTGGGACTTTGATCATTAGTTTGGCAAACTTCCTGACTCATTGGAGTCTTTGCCAGTTTACAAAGTTCCATCTTATAAGTTTTAATTAATTGGCAAATTTTATCTTCTTGAGATATCTTAAAACCATTATTTGTTTTATTAATTGTCAATCCTAGATACCTTTTAATTTCACCTAAATGCTTTATTTTTATCTTTTTGGCTAATAATGATATAATCTCATTAGCTTCATTATTAGTCTTAGTTATTAAAGCAATATCATCTGTAAATAATAACAATAAAGACACCGTTCCATTATTTTCTCTTTTAAACACACACGGATCTGCTAAACCAGATTTAAAACCTATATTATTTAATTCTTTCACAATATATTGGTTCCACTCAAACCCAGATTGTTTCAACCCGTAAAGACTCTTTTTGAGTTTCCAACAATCATTACTATTTACATTATTGTTTTTTATACTAATTGGTTTCCTTAAATATATAGTGTGCTGCAATGGTGCATGTAGATAAGCAGTTTCTACATCTAAATGGTTAATGACATAGTTTTTCTTAGTTGCCCACACTAATGCTGCTCTTAAAGATGTAGCTTTAAGGCTTGGTGCAAAAACTTCATCGTAATCAGATGCAGTTTGATTAAATCCTTGAGCTACTAACCTAGCTTTATGGGTAACAGTCCCATCATTTCCAGTTTTTACTTTAAATAACCATTTGCACCCAATGGATTTTTCTCCTGGAGGTAATTTGGCATCTTCATACACTTTCATTACCTTTAATGAATTTAGTTCTTTTTCCATTGCCTTTTGCCAGTTCTCCTGATCCTTAGCAGGATACATCCTAAGTTCATCTACACTAGTTGGAACTTTAGTTACTTGGCAAACTATACTTGCTTGATACCTATCAGGTGGTCAAGTTACACGTGTAGTACGTCTAGGTATTACAGGACTTACAGGTGGACTTTCCTCTATTAATTGTTCTTGATCATGTAACTCTTCCTGATCAACTATTTCCTCTTGTTCTGGTCCTATTTGCTCTTCGTGGACTTCTTCTTTAATTGGACTCTTCTTATAGCTAATCTGATCTTTCTGCCTTTTGTAGGGTTCAATAAATACTTCATTATTTAAATCTTGCTCTAATCTATTCCATCCTACATGTTCTAGGAATTTTGCACTAGCACTGGTGTAAACTCTAGATGTACCTGGTTCCCAGAATCTATAAGATCTATGATTAGATGTATAACCTACAAAAATCAATCTTTTAGCTCTATGCTGTCCTTTGTATCTAAGATGTGTAAGGATATGCACCCATGCTGGTGCTCCAAATGTGTGCATGTAACTTAAATCAGGTTTTGTACCATGCCACAGTGTGAATGGTAATTCACCTGTTGTTGAATTAACAATATTATTTAATATATGATTACCACACATTATTGCTTCTCCCCATAAATTGTCAGGTAATCCTGAATCAGACATCATAGTTTGTGCCATTGATTTTAATGTTTGGCCTCTTCTCTCTATAAAGGCATTATGTTGTGGCCTATATGGTGCAGACATTTTATGTTGAATATCTAACTGTCTTAGTTTGTTTTTAAATTTATTATTTGTAAATTCTGTACCATTATCTGTGATGAGAGTTACTAATTTCTTTTTAGTTTTTCTTTCAGCAAACTTTAACCAATTAAATAGATTTTTCTATGTTTCAGTTTTGCTCTTCATTAAATAGCAAAACTCATATCTAGAATAGTGGTCCATTATACCTAGTATGTGGCGAGCTCCTCCTACACTTGGTTTTTTCGGACCTATTAAATCAGCAAATACTATTTCTAAAGGCTCTTTAGTAGTAAATCCATCAACTCTATTAGCCGGTATAACCCTGCTCTTACTTTGATTACAGGCATTACATTGCAAATACTTATTACAAGATTTCAAACTTATTCCCTTAGATAATTCAACAGTTTTCTTAAGCATTTTAAAATTTAAATGCCCTAGCCTTCAATGTAACAAGTGAATACATTCGTCATGAGGTTTCTTATTTTCCTAAATTGTGTTAGCCACCTTTAAACCATCATCATTTAACATATATAATCCATCTCTTAAAGATGCAGTTATTCTCTTATCTTCTTTTTCAATGATGCAGTTATCTCCCCTAAATGTAACTACATATCCTAGTTTAACCAAAATTCTAACTGAAATTAAATTAAACTTAAGTTGTGGTACATATAACATTTTTACATTCTCTTTTATAAAAGAACAATATGCTATACCTTCACCTTTAGCTTTCAGTTTCCAGCCATTGGCTAACGATATCTGCTGTGTACTCTGGGACATTTTTATAAAATTTTTGTTATCATTTGTTATACAATGGGATGCCCCACTGTCAACCACCCATAAATTATTTTTTACAGCTCCGTTAGTACACATGTCTAACTCTAAATTTTTATTTAGTCTTTGATGATTTTTAGTATTCTGGCCAGCGTTCTGGCGCTTTGCCTTCTTACAAAATCTTGCCAAATGTCCTCTTCTTCCACAATTAAAACACCTTTTAATTGCGTATGCAGTAGAAGATTCATTATCTTCTTTTTGAGGTTGCTTCCTCCTTAATTCATTTCTTTCATGCCTTCTTCTGGCCTCTTCGATCAATCTGCCAGTTATATCAGTTAAAGTTAAATTTTCCTTTGGCAAAATTTCAAGTGAAGTTACGTAGTTATCATAACTTTCATCAAGGGAAGATAGAATTATGTAAATTTGGTGTTGTTCAGAGAATATAAGCTCTTTCTCGTGTAATTCTTGGAAAATGCTTTGCATAGTTTTTAAATGACTCTGCATATCACCATTTGTTTGGAGATGTGTCCTGAAAAGCTTCCGTGTTAGATTTATGTGAGCACCAATATTATCTCGAACATAAATTCTCTTCAGCTTCTGCCAACACCCAAAAGCCGTTTTCTCTCCGTGGATATAAACAAGCTGTTGATCAGTTAAGGTTAACGCAATTATGCAAATGGCTTGTTGATTTTTATGCTTAAATTCTTCTATCTTTAGTCTGTCTTCCTCATCCTCTGGATCCCATTCTTCTACGTTTGGTGGATTTTCAATTATGTTCCACAGACCTTCTCCTCGTAGAAGTAGACTACTTTTTGTAGACCATGATACATAGTTTGTTCCATCCAGCTTGGATATAAGGGACAAACTTTGTTGATTGACTTGTGCCATGTTTTCTTATATGGATATAAAAATATAATTAATAAAACACAGCTGTCTGTTTACTGTAATGTATAACAACACAAACTCTCACTTTTTACATAAATCTGTTTTATCCTATTTAAACTGACTTTGCAGCCTCTGGGCCCATAACCAGTGTTAAGCCTGGGTTCCCCAACCAGGGTTAGGTAGACAAGCTAAACAGAATGTGCAGCGTTAGTCAGATAGGCACACAGATAAATGAGTGAGCTAAGCTTGTATGTTTATTAACATACAGTAAAAATGACAGATACGCTTGTGCTATCAAGAATATAGTTTATTCCAGTATAAGTTTATGGCATAGTTAAATAACAGTCCAATATTCATTTACCATGTAGTCAGTCCATTCAGGGGTATTCAGTTAGCAAAGTCCATGTAGAATATCCTATGTCAGTTCACTTATAAATCAGTCCTTTGTTGTCTCTCCCGTTCGAGCAATGCAGTCTTGATTCCAAGCAGTAATCAGGGATCATCAAAGCCAGAGAGAGTGAGAGCAAGCCGTAGTCTTGCTACTTTTATATTGTTTTCTTAACCACTCCCACAATTGCTATTTCACAGTTAAACCTGCATACACTCTAACATACACTAACTATGATTCATAGTTATTATTTCACCTAAACCAGTTAGGGTGAACAATGTTATCCCTAACAGCTTGAATCACGAAAGGAGTGTCCATATCCGGGTGCTTCAGCACTGGTTCTGCAGCAAACAGTCGTTTTAGCTTTTAAAAAGCGGCTTGGCACTCCATGGACCACTCCAGCGGCTTTCCTGGCCTTGGCTTCACCTCCCCTTTTGTTTTTAAGAGATTTGTGATGGGCATTGCTATCTTAGCAAACGTTGGGATGAATTGCCGGTAAAAATATGCAAATCCCAAAAAGCTTTGAAGTTGTTTTCTGGTGCGTGGTGGAGCCCATTCCAGAATGGCACGCACCTTCTCTGGATCCATCTCTATGCCTTCAGATGAAATGCGATATCCCAAATAGTCAATTTTGTCTTGGTGGAATTCATACTTTGACAATTTAGCATACAACTTAGCGGCACACAGTTTCTGTAGAACCGACCGCGCTAACTTCACATGTTCATCCAGAGTTTCCGTGTAGATAAGGATATCATCAAGATAAACCAGAACCCCCCTGTATAAATGTTCATGTAACACTTGATTGATCATTTGCATGAATACAGCTGGGGGGCCTTGTAAACCAAAAGGAAGAACGTTGAATTGGAAGCAACCCATCGGGCAGTTAAAAGCGGTCTTCCACTCATCCCCTTCCTTAATTCAAATTTGGTAGTATGCTTCTCTCAAATCCAACTTCGTGAAAATCTTTCCCTTCGCTAAATGGGCCAACATGTCCTTCATCAAAGGAAGGGGGTACACGTTTTCCACAGAAATAGCATTCAAATTTCTGTAATCCACCACCAAGCATTTGGAACCATCTTTCTTTTCCCGGAACAACACTGGGGCCGCTACTCGGGGTCTAGCAGGTTGAATGAAACCACGTTCCAGATTTTTATCTATAAATCTTAGTTCTTCCAATTCCCGTGGGGTCATTGGGTACAACTTTGGTTTCGGGAGCTTCACCCCAGGCAAAATCTCAATAGCACAGTCTGTTGGCCAATGAGGCAGAAGCTCATCCGAGGCCTTCTCACTGAACACTTCTTTTAAATCCCAATACTCTTTGGGAATTTTCTCCTCATCTTTCATGGGCTCAGTACCTGTGGAAGCTATTTCAAGTAGGTCCTCAGGCTTCGGCTGGGATCTGGCCCCTCCTCTCAGTCGCTGCTTTGTGCGTATGTGTAACAACCCCTTTCTCCAGTTAACCTGGGTGTTCCATTTCTGGAGCCAGGGCAATCCCAGTATTAATTGTTGCTCTATCCCAGGAACCACAGTAAAATGCAGGGTCTCATCATGCTCTCCCATGATCATTGCTATAGGTTCCGTAACAAAATGGGTGGGGCAATCTCCAGCCACTGATCCATCTAGTTGGCTAAAGGAAATGGGCATCTTCAAAGGTTTTAGCTTTAGGCCCATTTTCTTCACTACTTCCGTGTTTATTATACACCTGGTGCACCCAGAATCTAATAGGGTTAGCATTTCCCCTTTGACCCCTGAATTGGGTACCCTCAATTTCTCCAGAATGGTCATAGGACCCACGCTTGGACTTACCAGGAAGTCATCTTCTGAGTCAGAATCCTCCTCCTCAGGGGTCACTGGGGCTTCTGATTCCTCTCCTGCGGGAGGGGTGACCTCTGCTGTCTCTTTTGATTTTAGTGCTGTTTTGCGAGGCTTCACTGGGGACTTTTCAGGTTTCTTTCCTTCCTTTTGCGCCCCTTTTGGCTCCAACCTGACTCTGCAGTTCACAGCCTGGTGACCTTCCTTCCCACATCGAAAGCAGGCCGAGGGGTTGGGTCTTGCCACCACTCCTCCCTTCTGAGGTTTAGGAGCCTCTTGAGGACGTGGGTGGGAAAACTTGCTCCACCTATAACCTCCCCGCCGTTTGCTTCGGGTTAAATCAATCTCCACTTCTTCTGCCAGCAAGTACCACATCTGCAAGTCATTGGGGTCTCTTCTAGCAGTGCATCTCTGGTACACATCTTCATTTAAACCATCTTTAAACAGTTCTATCAGGGCTTCTTGGGGCCAGCCTCGGAAATGGCCGGTTAACTGTCTGAATTCTTGAGTGTAGTCAGCCACAGACCTCCGCCCCTGTTTTATGGTTTTCATCCTAATTGAGGCCTTGTGCTCTGCCAGTGGGTCCTCAAACCTAGCCCGCAGTGCAGCCATGAATAGGTTATAATTCAGCAACTGAGGAGCATTATCATTATGCAAGGTCACCATCCACTCTGCCGCTATTCCCTCCAGAGCCCTGGTAACACACCTCACTTTGGCTGCTTCTGAGGGAAAATCCTCCCCATATTCCTCCATATGGCTCCAAACTTGAGCTAGGAAAAATCCCAAGGTTTTAGGATCCCCCCCATATTTTACTTCTAACGGAGGCAGCCTAGGAGCTCTATGCCTTCTAAGAATCACACCTCCCGCTGTAAGCCCCGGGGCTGCTGTTGGATCGGGTTGATTTATGGGAGAGGGAGTTGCTCTGCTTCTTCTGGCTGGGGCTACTTCCCCTCCCCCTTCATACCTTTGTGCAGCTTGAGGTTGTTCAAATGCTTCATTAAGGAGTCTCCTGGCTTGATCCAGCAAGAGTTCCCTCTTTTCCTTTTCTTCCCAAGGCTTCTCTTTTCCACGCCGGTGGGTAGTTGTGACCTCGGGGGGGGGGGGGGGTCCTTCTCCAGATCTTTCCAACCAACTCCCACCGACCATCTGGGCTTCAAAGCTGGATCCTCTTCCAAACTGAGCTCTGCTCATGATTGGGCCTCCTGCACCAGCACAGAATCTTGCCCTCCAATGGCTCCCAGATCCTCTTGGTCACTATTTGAAGATGACATAATGTCCAGGCCCCCTCAGAAGAAAATTGGGTATTCTCTCCGGTTAGGCTGGTGGTGTAGATTCAGAATAATGTCAGGCGGAGCTCCATTCAAAATCCAGGAAAGAAATACTTAGACTCTTTAATTTCGAGAAAAGATATCTTTTACTGAAAGTGAAGTGGTAGCAACCAAAGAATTCTGAATCTGAGAATTTAGGCGCGCAATTCACATATAGAAAGTGATGGAAATGTTCCCACCCCCAATAGTTCAGATGACACTTCCAATTAGAAGTTGTGAATAGGATCATGTGGGCATCTTCAGGTGATGATGAGGCCTCTGTCTGTTGACCTTGGCATATTTTGATAATGGATTGCAGTTGCACAGAGAAAAGAAAGCTAAGTGAGAAATAGAAACCTAACTCTATTGTATGCTTCCCCCCCCATTTACACAACAGAAGAATGTAACACCTCCAGCTCACTTCCCAAACTTCCCCTTCCTCCCCTCCCCCCCCGTTTCTTATGACAGCCGAAAGATGCAAAGCAATAGTAGAAGATCTTGAAGGCTGACACAGGGAGACCTATGTGATGGCCAAGTGCAGCTTCTTAGAGGGTGAGATCCACCACCAAGGAGCAGCCCCTCTGACAACCCTCTCTCTCAGGCCGCCCACAGAGAGCCAGTCCTCTTCTGGCCAAGAGTCAGCTCCTGTGTCCAGGCAGGTATCTGTGGAGCGTGCCACGATGGAGACCCCCCCAACAGCTGCAGTACCCGTGGCAGAGCACGTGGAGGACCCCCTGACACAGTGGGATCAAGGAGAGGGCACTTCCACCAGAGACTAACCCACATCCTCCCCCAGCTCCACCTCCACAGAAAGCAGGCAGAGAGCCAGACCGGAGGGGCAGAGCCACACTGTCCTGCTGGAGATCAGGGACAGCATCAAAAGCAGCGTAGATCTCCTCTCTCAGCTGGTACACACCGACGTCCCATTCTCCAACCTCCAGCCCTTCATCACATACGTCAACCAGACCCTCATGAACATGTCTAAATCACAATACCAGGAGATCAAGGACAGGATCACCGGTCTTCTTCACAACCCTCTAGACCCAGCTGAACCTGCTCCCACCCAGTCCAGGTCTGCTCCTCCACCCCAGGTGATGTCTCTCCAATTCAAAGGCTTTCCACAGGCCCTCACCTACCAAGGCTACGGCTACCAGGAGCTCCAGCAGCACAGGCAGCCCTTCCCAGTCCAGGCACAGGTACATCAAATGCCACCGGTGCCACCGATGCCACTGATGCCACTGATGCCACCAATGCCACAGATGGCAGCCACGCCACCAATGCCAGCCACACCACCGATGCCACCCATGCCACAGATGCCACCCACACCGCCAATGCCACCCACGCTGCCAATGCCACCCACACCACAGATGCCACCAATCTCTCACCTCGCTCAGCTGCACACCAGGCATCCCCACTACACTCCTCCTTCCTCCACCCCACAGGCAAGCCCGGCCTCAGAACATCTGTCATCGGTATTGGGTCTGACACCCCATGTCCTGGAGGAAGGGACTCTCAACATCACAAGACTGAGCCAACTGTCTGAGAGCTTCCTCCACACCGTCCTCTGTTGTCCTCTCGGGGCCAGGCACCCCAATGGTGCCTCAGACCAGCATTCCAGCAGCAGCCACCTCCACAGCACATGGACCCTTCACCCCTGAGACTATGGGCACGCCTCAGAGTGACTGAGAAGAGTGCCAGAGACTGGGTGGCTACCTGTTGACTTTATCTTTGCTTGAGAAACTTGGGTCATTTTTCTTTTACAGCTTGTTATTAACAAAGATTATCTTTGCTTCACACACTTGCTTCATTTATTTTATTAAATAGAGTCTTGGTGGAAACTTTTAGAAATGGTTTAAGCTTTTGCATGCTTGTAGGATGGGCAAGGATAGCAGTGGGATGGGCAGGGATACCTTTGGGATGGGTAATAGTAGAGGGATGGGCAGGGATACCTGTGGGATGGGTAACAGCTGTGGGATAGATAAACCTCCAGTGCAAGCATAGTGGGACTGTATGGTTCACCCTCCCAGGTGCCACACCTTTGGCCCTTCATTATCAATAACAATTTAATCATTGATCCACACATTTCAACATAAACACAACTTTTATTAAATGCCCTATTCATTGTAGGGCCACTCAACATATAGGGCCCAATCTCATCAGTGTGATGAGACAGGCTGAAGGAAGCATCCATTAATCATCTATCATCCTGTCTTGCCACTCCACTGCTCCAGCTGAGGAGTTGCACCAGTGTCTCAGGAGGTTGCGCTGCTTCTTCCCTTCACGTGAAGCTCTGTTGTGACCTTGCACATCCACAGTGTCTGTCAGGTTTTGCCCTTGCCTCCATTCACCAGGCTCCATGTCCCCATTGCCTTGTTGGAGGTCCACGAGCCTGTTCTGCAACACTGGGTAGCGGGTGCACATGAGATTGTGCAGGATGCAGCAAGCTTCCACGATCCTCCTCAAGGTCTGTGGGCGATGCTGCATGGTGGTGAGAAGTACCTGGAACCTGTTGGCCAGGATGCCAAAGGCGTTCTCCACCACCCACCTTGCCCTAGACAGCCTGTAGTTGAAGATCTTCTCTTCACGGGTGAGGCATCTGGAGGTGTAGGGCTTCATGAGGTAGGTTCTGAGGGAGAAGGCATCATCCCCCACGATGAAGTAGGGCACATCTTGTGTTTCGTTGGGCAGGGGGTCTGGATCTGGGAAGCCCATGATGAGGTTGCCTTCCAGCCCTTCCTTGAGGTGACTGGCATTTTATACCTGGGCATCTGAAGATGAGCCGTTGCCTGAAGCACTGATGTACATGAACTTGTAGTCAGCATCGAACATGGCAAAGAGGATGATGCTGAGGAAGCCCTTGTAGTTGTCATAAGTGGACTCTGACTTGGCTGGAGCTTTGTAGGCCACGTGCTTTCCATCTATGGCTCCAACGGTGTGGGGGAAGTTCCACTTCTGATACCACTGCTCTGCAACTTTCTTCCAGCCTTCTTCAGTGGAGGAGCACTGGAGGAGCTCCTCCAGGTATTCTTCGATGATGGCCTGCACCACTTCTCTGACCACAATGCTGATGGTGTTGTGTGGCACCCTCCAGCCGTACTGCATGCTCCTGTAGGTGGTCCCTGAGGCCAGGTGGCACAGAGTCAGTGCCACCTTGAGCCCAGAGTCCAGGCTGGGCCGGAAGTTGGTGCTCTGCTTGGTCAACCTGGGTCTCTGCCGCTGCACAACTTCGTCAAACATGGATGGAGGTATCCTCATGAAGTTTTGGAATGCACGAGGGTCTTCGTTCCTCAGCTCCACCATCAGCTTGTTATACAGTCCGTACTCTGCTTTTCTGGCAATCCATCTTCGGACCCAGACACTTCTTGGCCGCCTCCTTTTCTTCTCGTAGAACAGGAGAAAGAGCCTGTAGATGGCTTTGCACTATTGTAGAATGATGGTGGCTACCAAAAGGAGTGTGTGATGATCCATGGTGGAGATGACTGGATGCTGTGGAAGAGCAAAAGCCAGATGAAGGCTGAAGAGGTCTGCACCGCAGGGCTGCTGGACTGAAAGTGAGATCCAGGTGAGTTCCTCCCTCTTTTTATAGGAAATATAGGTTTTCTGCTCTGTGTCCTTTTTCATCCTCTAGGCATCCTGCAGACATCCTAAATATCCAAGATACGTCCCCTATGCAAACATTTTTGCTGTTTTAATGCTTTGTATGTTTGCTGCATCTGCTTTCATCCTTTCTCCATCTGTGCTACTAATGCTTTGTGTCCATTCCGCATCTGTTTCGCTTCCTCCCTGTGTCCATTTTCCACTGGAGCAGACTGGAGTTGCGCGGATGCACAGCGGATGCCTAGCATATATAGCGGATGCATAACGGATGACAATGGATGTAGAACGGATGTTCCCCGTATGCGTTGCGGATGCAGAATGCACTTGTTGGATACATTTTCCGCTGAAAAAAGTTTTGTGCAGCTCAAACCTTTTTGAGCTGATTAAATGTCAGTCGACGGATGCTGGATGGATAGAGAGTATGAAAAACGGACGCAGTGAGTACAGAACGGAGGCATCACGTTAACCAACGGATGGCAAGTGTTTCTCTCCATTTTACATCCTCTTTCCATCCATTGGTGCTTTATGACAGGGGCTTAATTTCTTCTAACAGCCAGTTCTCCGAACTGCTTAAAATGTTAACAACCAGTTCTAGCAAACAGGTGCAAACCTGTAGAATCCCACCTCTGAAAATAACCAAGCTCAGACAGCACCAAAGACTTCTCAACTATCAGTATTTGCCTATAGATTCTAGTCCTTTTCCTGGAAGAGAGATAAATCTCACAGTTGTGAATGCTCCAATTTTTAAAGAAGAGATTGGACAACCATTTGTCTGAAGCAAATTCCTGAGCAAGAAGATCTCCAAGTTTCGACTAAGAAGACCTCCAAGATTCCTTTCCACCCTGTTATTCTATATTTGCAATAAAATACAACTGGTGACTTTAGCCAGTTTTGGCTTTTTTGTCAAACTGCAATGAATCAAAACATAGGTTCTCATATGTTATCGATGTTATTGCACAGTGCTATCTCCATAAGCATCTTCTTACAGTTACAATAGCCAACCCTCTCCAAACATGTTTGATTAATAGCAGAAACCTCCACAATAGCTATTGAGGTTTGAAGAGAAACATTTGCATGTTCCATCATGTATAGATGTTTTGCAAAGCTCAGCAGTGAAGCAGTGAGATCAAGATATATACACGCAGACATGAACTATACCATAATTAATCCTCAGTAGGCAAAATTATTGAGGTAATCTATCTTATTTAAAAAAAAAACTTGGAAAGGAGGGTGCATGAACAAGAAATTAGGAGTAAAAGTGAAAAGCACAATAAAAAGAGTAGATAGAGAAGAAAGTTCAAAACTAGAAAGCTCATTTAGGTTTTCCTTTAAAGCAAATCCTTTTATCCACTGTGAATAGAGACAGCCATCATTTTAGGTAGAAAAATTAAAAGTAGTGGCAGAACTAACTGCCTCCAATACAGTTGGGGGCAGCCATTGTGGGAGCTGCTATTTAAGGTAAGAAACAGTGTCTTCTGTCTGAAAAGGAAAAAGAAAACTCTTTAAAAGAAAATCACCCTTTTCAAAGGCAAGCCATGATTATCAGTGCAGAGCTACATTAGTGTTTTCTATATAAGAACATTAAAAGGAATAAACCTCCTGAAGGCTAATTTCACCATCTTCAAATATGTTAATGTTTTTACTTAGGCTCTCTGAAACAAAAATAAATCTACCAATATGTTTTGAGTTTTAATTCAGTTGGATCCAGCCCAAATCCCATGCTACAATGAGCCGTGATGGTGCAGTGGTTAGAATGCAGTACTGCAGGCTACTTCTATTGACTGCCAGTTGCCAATAGTTCAGCAACTCGAGTCTCACTGGCTCAAGGTTGATTCAGCCTTTCATTCTTCCATGGTCAATAAAATGAGGATCCAGATTGTTGGAGGAAATATGCTGATTCTGTAAACCACTTAGAGGCGACTATAAAGCACTGTAAAGTGGTATATAAGTCTAAGTGCTATTACTCTTGCTGCAATGTATTTTTTCCAATGGGCTATCTCTGTGTGTTTAATTTTGTAAATTCTCCAGAATTTAAGGGTTTTTTTGCCCCTGGATTTTGTAAATTCTTCAGAGTCTAACGCCATGATAGCAAATCTATGGCATGCATATTGGAAGTGGCACGCAGAGCCATCTCTGGGAGCACACGAGCCATCACCCTAGCTCAGTTCCACTGTGCATGCGTGTGCGCCTCCCACCAGCCAACTGATTTTCAGGTATCTGCCGTGCATGTAGGAGACCACATGCAGGAGATACCTGATCTTATGCAGGGGAGTGGGAGGTCCCACATGCATGCGCAGGGGGGTGGGGGGAGCACAGGGGGGGTCATGCATGCATTGCATTATGGGTGCAAGCATGCATGCATGCTCTCATGTGCGCACGTGCACACTTTTGGCATGCAATGACAAAAAGATTAGCTATCAGTGGTCTTATGGATTGGGCGACTATAATAAATTTGATGCATTAAATTAGAGACATATACAAATGACATAAATAAAAGACTTCCTTCATATCAATTTGTGTAAGAGAACATGAAATACAAAATACTGTGTATACATTTTGTTTTGGTTTCAGTAAGATTTATTGTTGAAAAGAGAGAACAAGGCAAAAGACAACATATGACAAAAAAAGTGTGATTAGGGGCAAGAGATGAACACAATATCCTATTCTGTAACAAAAAGTAAAACTCACTCCTACCTTTTAGCTTGTGTTTTGTATCTTTTCATACCACACCTTTTATAGAAGGATAATTACAAGTATATTTCATGAGAAATCCTATGGTATTTAATGTGGTTTACTCAGAAATAACTTGTACATAGGACTTAATTCATATTCTTCTGGTACAATCTTCCTAAAATATTAATTCTGTAATATCTACATAAGGATATGTGCACTGACATTGTTTGAAAATAAGAACCTGGAAAAAATGCACAAAGGGATTGGAAACAAAACCAGTAGATTTGCCCATTCAAGTAAAGTGCTTAAAATGCATCTCTATGTAATCAATTAATTTTTCAGTGTTTCAGGCTTCCCCTTTCTTCTTTCAACATCTCAAGGCCTTTTCAGTGCACAGAAAATGCTTTTAAGTGGCACAGAGACAGATTCATTTCTGATTTTTATATATACAATTATTGAATGTTTACACATTTCTTCAAAAAACAGGTGGATACATTTCAATTGTGGTAAATAATAACAGAAAAAAATATCCCTATTAGAGTAACAACAAAAACAAGATTATCTTGCAAGGAAGTTTTAGAGGTCAACTTTCCTTTTCACTATGATTTTTTTTAACCCTAAGAAAATATAAGAATATAGGTTTCAGAATTGTTATTTATTGATGAAATGACTTCTCAACAGTGCTAATGCTGGCATCCTAAAAATACATTTTCAAATTGGATGAAACAGTTGGATATTGCATGAAATAGCTAAGAAACCTCTTGGTACTTTCTTTAAATGTTGAAAGGCCCAGCATGCTAGAAAGCTCTTTGAACAAAGGTTTCTTTTCTTTTCTAGTGCTTTCTAGAATAACCATTTGAGCATAAAAATCTCAACAACACTGCAGAGATATCTCTGCTGTACGTATGCTGGGATGTTGAAAGGTTAACAAAATGAAGAGATTCCTTGACCAAATGAAATTTCCAAATCTTTGTAGATTTTTTGAGTGGACTCAGGAAGGGCATTGTCAAACTTTTATTCATATTAGCATTCATCCTATCATGAATTTTATTAGCAGTCAAAATCTCAAGAACACAGCCAGAAGAAATTTCCTCCACGTTCGTAAGCCCTAATATATTCTACATTTTCAATTGTTCCAAATAAGGACTATTCATTTATCTGTTGTCCTCAACTGATCTTAAGCAATTTTCTTAAAGTGATTATTTAATAATTACATCATAGAATAAAACAGAATAGAATAGAATAGAATAGAAATATCAGTAAGAAGGAAGGATAAAGAAGGTAATAAGAAGTGATTATACTACATCCATACTTCATGGGCAAATATTTATTTGCCCATGACATTGGGCAAATGGCATAGACATTAGATAATACTGTAAGAATTAGATATTCTTTAGGCTGATGGTGTGAGGAAGAAAACTGTGCCTGTGTTTAGTTGTTTTGGCATGCAGTGCCCTGTAATGTCCTCCCGAGGGGAGGAATTGAAACAGTTTATTTCCAGGATATTAGGGATCTGTAGATATCTTCTCAGCCCTCCTTCTAGCTCTTGCAATATACAAGTCTTCTATGAAAGGCAGGCTGGTTGCAACTGTTCTTTCTGCAGTCTTAACTATCTGTTGGAATCTTTCTTTGTCCTGTTTGGTTGTTGTATGAAATCAGTTATAGAAGTACAAATTATACACAATCAATAATTCCTCTGTAAAACTGCATCAACAGTTACAAAAATACCCATTGACTGTACAGGTCAGTGATGGCAAACCTTTAAGAAATCGAATGCCCAAACTGCAACTGAAAACCCACTTATTTATGTTTTGTCTTAAAAGAAAAACACAACAGGCCTTTCAATGATACAAGCAACTTTTTTATTGAAAGGTAAAAGTTTACATTTGGCATCCTTTTGAACTTGGGAAAGTTAAAAGAGTCAAAACTTATGGATTATAGGTATAGTGTATGTAATATAATGCAGCAAACCCTAGACCTTTAGAGACAAGCTGTGAACAGTTTAATTCAGGTTTTGCAGGTAACTTTTAAGGCAGGCTTATGAGCAGGTGGGGAAAAATCAAGTTATGATCAGGAGAGTATTTTGGCGAACCAATAACTGGGACTCCTCTGCACAACCCTATTGAATAACACAAGAGCTAAGCCAGGAACATGGAGAAACAGAGGGGAAAAAGAGTCATTATTTCACCATCCCTCCCCCTCTTCCTAAAAAACAGAGGGGAAATGGAGCATTCACCTTCTTTCTCACATAGCTTTCAGGGGCTTCCCAGCTGCTCCCAAGGGATACGAGCAGTGGCACAGAGGAGGAAAGCCTTCTGGTGCTATTTCCTCCTCCACACCAGGGCAATGGAAAGGACTGTGACACATAAAAGGCATGCACTGGAGGGAAGGGGGGAGAGCAGCACTTGAAATTCTATGAGAACAGTGGAGGAAATGGCCATTTCTGGTACACATCGCTTGGGTGTTGGGTCGACACTCAACAAATATATATAGAGAGAGTTTTTTAAGATTTCAAAAAAATTCAAAGAAGGGAATTGCTTCATAATTGGGGTGCAATTTATTGTTATTGTTGTGTTTTGCCGACAGTAGATGTGGATGGTTGAGGAGAACGAGGACTCAAATGAGGGCCATTAGGGAGTGGATTGCTGCCTCCAGAGATTGTGGGGTCTGGGAGCAGTGATGAGAAGGTTCCCAAGGAGCCTGTGCCAAGTGTGAATGTGCACAGGATTGCTCGCAGGAAAGAACAACTCCAACAACCTGGGCAACTCAGGAGTAAGGCTACAAGGTAATGGCCTCTCCTTCAAGAAGATAATAGCCAGCTGTGAAGTGAACATTCTTTGCAGGAAGCAAAGACGTTTTAAATCTCAGCCTTGTAGAAATTACAGTATCTTAATTTGGTATTTGAAGATTCTTATGTTGTGAAATATTTCTTATCTGTGATTCTTGGCAGTTTCGTACAGTTTTGGCAAGGTTTGTGCTTATCAAAGTTAATTAGTTTGCAGCAGCCTTTTAACCAGAGATTCATAAGACTCATTAAAAGCTTTCTGTTCCCTTTGGTTATTGTCTTATTGGAAGAGGGTGTGGGTCAGAACAGTTACTTAATTCTAAATTGGAAAAGAATGTAAGCCTCATTGAAATAGGATGAAGTTATTTAAGCTGGAATATTTTCTATCTGAAAGTGTCTCAATTTGACTGTTGCATCCCACATCAATCTATTCTGCTTTTACCGCAAAAAGCGAAAACGTCTTATATGGTGGATGAGGGGGAATGACTAGTTGAAAGTCACATAGTGAACTTCTTACTCAAATGGGGACTCAAACCTCATTTACTCAGTTAAATGAAAAAATCATTCACCAGACCTTCAGGTTTCCCATCCATTTCTAAAATAATGCTAAAGAGCTTCCTTTAAATGAAAGATATTTCAGGAATAGCACAACCTTCTGATATTTTCATAATTCATTTGTATAATGTGATTTAACAGCAAAGGAGGAGTCATGGCTCTGTATTATAAAACTCTAGTCATAGTTTGAGTTATAAAATCAAGGCTGCAAGAAAATCTAGATAATTTTAGATGATAATGAAGATATACAGAAAACAGTGTCATGGTGGTCCAGATATTTAATCACCTGCTAGATGAAAAAATAATCTTCATTTATGAGTCCTGCCTTTTCCAAAACTTGATGGCAGATTTTAGATTGCCTGGGCTGAACCTCAATAAGTTTTACACAACCTTAATTTCCACAAGATTTTTACATGCCTCTCCTAAGTGGCTTGTTTAGTTTTATGTCAATGTGTTGAATGAAGTTGTCAAATGTCATTTATTCAGTTGTGATTAAGTAATCCATACTTATCATCTTGTATTCATTTTCTTCCTTCTATGAAACATATGAGTAGTAATATTTATCAAAACAATCTAGGATTAGGTAATAGTAGCCTCGCTGACAAAAAATATTGTTTCCTCTCTTTTCCAAAACAAGCAGGGAAAATCAAATGCCATTCAAGTAGATAGTTTATATAAAACAGAAGAGATGTGGTAAGAGCTATTGTAACTTTCTCTTTACTTCAGACATTCCAAAACAAATTGTATGTTATATGTTTTGAAACTATAGTACACACCTGTAGTACCTATCATGCTATTCTCCTTTCAGAGTTAGCAATGATATACAAGGTTCAGAAAAGAAGTAGAGAAACAACAAGTAAAAGAAATTAAAACCAGGAGATAAGAAGAAAGAAATTTAGTGTACACCAATAGAAATCACTATATCTCTCTGTATCTTTTTGTCTTTACAAGTCATTCTTATTTTCACCATGTTCATGTAATCATTTATTCATTGCCTTTTGTTCTTTTCATTTTTCATCTTTCTTTTCTGGAATACCACATCAGCTCCATCCAACCATGACTTTCTCAATCTTATTCTTCCCATTAGCCCATTCACTTTTCCTTCAGATATTAATTTTGTGATTTGATCCTTATTCACTCTCTCCACACGACTTCAATGTACTTCTTTCACATTTTTTCACTTCATGTTCATATTCAATCCACATTCACTCAGCAGCCATTCATTCTTGACCTCATTGTTTTCTGTTTTATCACAAGTACTGCTTAAGATCCCATTTGCACTGTATTCGACTTTTATGTTTCTCCTGACAGTCCTAAATCTCACTTCCATATAATAAACTGTCAAAGGTGCACCCTTGCACATCACTATTTAATTTTTTCTCAATAGACATTTATTTCTTGCAGCTGACTACATGCTGTCCACCAATTTTCTACCACCATATGCAAATTTTAAATTTTCTCTATTCAGCCTATCAAGATATAAAATCTTTTCTTGTTTCATTTTTTTAAATCAAAGGCTGCCAATGAAATTGAGAATGGGGATTCAGTACTGACCACAAGAGATTAGTGTAAGGGCAAAAAAAATATTTTTCTTTGTTATACACCAGGACCATATATGAATTCATTATTTTTTGCAAGTATTTTTATTCTCTTTCATAAATAAGCATTGTAATATAAACTAAAATAAAAATGAAAAAGTGGAGGGAAATAATAGGATAGTGAATGTCAAAAGATACATTGAACAAGTATAAAACAAAAATGAACAACTTTTTTCATCAGAAAGGCAATAATACAACAACCTCTCTAGCTTAAATGAATATTCAACTTTTAAGCTATCTTATAGTAGCAGTAATCAACACTCTAAAAAAACAATATTCACATTATATTCCTGTCCTAATTTTAATACATCACATAGTAGATTGTCAAATAAGAACAACCATATATTTTAAAAAATCTAACTTTAGCCCTAACCACATATTTCTCTAGTCAGATCTAATTTTATCTTAAAGTCCCCAAGTCAAAAGTTGTTTTTTTCTTCTTCACTTTTTCTTGAAAGAAAAGGTCTTGGTCTCAAAAGTCACAATAAATTTATTCAGGTTACTCTCTCTAAGCAAAACAGTCAATTTCAACATCTCAGCCAGCTCCATTAAGTTTCAAAATCCATTTTTCCAGTGTAGGCCCATGCCCCTTTTTCATTTATGGACTTGTTTTGAAAGCATGTAGAAGGTAACCTTTCAAACAGTATACATAAAGCTACAGGCCATAAGAATACTTTCAGATAAAGGATTAGTTCTATCAGCAAAGTTACTATTTTCTCTTCTAGTTAAGAAAAAGGGGAAAAGACTTGGAATTAAAAAAAGAGGAAAATGGAAAATTATAATATGATTGAGACAAAATGATTATTTACTAAAAAAAAAAAAACCACCTCATATGAAAATAACCACAAGGTTTACAGAGGTAATTGAGATCACCAAATGGTATGAGTTTCAAGAAAGATTTGGTCCCTTGCTTCTAATAAATGCAGGCTGGTCTTCTGTTATGTTGCATGCAAAAAATAATATTAATTTTACCTTTAAGTAAAGTTAACATCACTAATTCATTTTATAATGGTGCATAAAACAATAGCATCATATGCTCTTTCATTCTTTAAGGGATTTGTTTTTTATTTAATATTCAAGTTTACTTTGAAGTAAGTCCTGTGTTTGCTGAAGAAACTTCATCCTCAGATTTGGGGGGGGGGGGGGAAACAGCTAATAACATGATCTGACATTTTTACTATTGCTGGATATGTAAAAATCTTCGCTTCAGCAAATATTTCAGCTGCCTTCTTTTCTGACACAGCATTTAAAAAACACTAACAAAAATATGAAGCATTCTGAAGGCAGGATCATCCTCAGAAGACAACCACTGCGGTGTAGTCAAATCTGCTTTTTGTATTAAAATGGTGTGGGACCTCAATTTATTTTTATTTCATTTTTTATTTTATATAGATACCCGTCTCATGCACTATGGGTGGAATCAGAGGTGGTATTCAGCAGGTTCTGACCAGTTCTGGAGAACCAATAGCAGAAATTTTGAGTAGTTCGGAGAACCGGCAAATACCACCTCTGACTGAAGATTTTACAGTATCCTTTCCCTGCCATGCCCACCAAGCCACACCCACAGAACCGGTAGTAAAAAAAAAAAAATGAATCCCACCACTGGGTGTTATACATGTATGGTTGTACTCACCATTTTGATTTTTTTTAAATTCTACTGCAGGAATCCCTATCTCAATGTGTGTGTGTGAAAGACAGAGAGAGACAGACACAGAGAGAATAAATTGTATTTTGAAACTGTTACATATTAGCATACTCCAAATACTCTATTCCCATTGGTCCACAAACACTTAAATCTGATTGGTGTTCTACTCGATGGTGATTGACCAAAAATAGCTAGCCAATGATTGGCCACCTCAGCGGTGGGAGAATCAAGGAGCCGTCATTGGCCATGAGCCACGAGCAGACTCTCTATAAAAAAGGGCTGCTGCGGCTCCTGGCTCAGATGGAATTTAAGAACTAAATAAAAGAGCTGAAGTTATGCTGGTCTCAAGTCTCATTCTTCGTGAACACAACACTGGTGACGAGGGTGGGATTCTGAGACAAGGAGACCAGTTGAGCACGTGGCAATGAGAACCGAGCAGACGAAATGGCCAGAAACAACTCGCCACCTGCACCATTCAATCCAGCGACGGATGACTGGGAATCATACATCGACAGATTCCTCATGTCCAGAAAGCAATGACTTGCAAGGAATCTCCGACGACAGAAAGAGCTGTGTTCCTTTTTTTTTTTTTTTTAATTTTATTAATTTTCTACAAACAGACAAACGTACAAAACATTAAAAACATCTACTCTCATATATACTTCCGGTGTATCGGTTGGTTCATCAGTTTTGTGCATTCATTTTATAGTGTCAATTACAGTTATATTGCATATCCACTCATATTGTCAATCCATATTCTAATATTACTAAAAAAAAATAAAAAAAAATCTTTTTCTGACTATACTTTTAATCATTCATGCTTTGTGAGATAACAATACTTCAAACAGTTTATTCTATAACTTATCATATAATCATAACAAATCAATCCTAAAAACCCTTCATATATATAATACTAATGCTCTATTATTGTATTTTATCATCTAACCACTGATAAAAAAAAACCCAAATTGCATAAAATTGTTTATCTTCTTGTTC
>BLBF01000031.1:23020485-23048196 GCA_015471245.1 Laticauda colubrina | reverse complement strand
ATAAAATACGATAATAGAACATTAATACTATATCTATAAAGGGTTTTAGGATTGATTTGTTATGATTATATGATTTGTTATAGAATAAACTGTTTAAAGTATTGTTATCTCACAAAGCATGAATGATTAAAAGTATAGTCAAAAAAAAAATTTCTTTTTTCTAGTAATATTAGGATATGGATTGACAATATGAATTGTTATGCAATATAACTGTAACTGAGACTACAAAATGAATGCACAAAACTGATGAACCAACCGACACACCGGAAGTATATATGAGAGCAGATGTTTTTAATGTTTTATATGTCATCTGTGTTTGTAGAAAATTAATAAAATTCTTTTCAAAACAAAACAAAACTCGACCTTGCACAAGCATACCAACAATTGCCAGTCGACCCCAAAACAGCAGAGGCACAAATGATCGTGACTCATCGGGGAGCCTTCAAATGCAAAAGACTGAAATTTGGAGTCAGCGTGGCCCCAGGGGTGTTCCAAAGCCTGATGGAGCATTTGTTACAAGGGATAAAAGGGGTAGTTCCATACTTTGATGATGTGCTAGTGTCAGCCAGCGACGAGAGACAACTAGAAGCCTGTCTCAGAATAGTATTACAAAGATTCCAAAAGGCGGGACTCAAGGTCAAAAAAGAAAAGTATCAGCTAGCCACCTCAAAAGTTGAATTCCTGGGGTACCTAATCGATAAAGAGGGCATCCACCCCATAGATAAAAAAAATCAAAGCAATCAAAGAAGCGCCTAGACCAAAAATCAAAGTAGAATTACAAGCATTCTTGGGACTTATCAATTTTTACAACTTTTTTCTGCCACAGAAGGCAATGACAGTGGAACCACTACATAGACTACTGGACAAGGCAGCCACCTGGACCTGGGGACAACGAGAAGAGACAGCATTCCAGAAAATAAAAGATTTAATAACATCCAAATCTGTATTAATACAATACAGCGAGACACTACCATTGACAGTCACCTGCGATGCATCACCGTTCAGCATCAGAGCCATACTCAGCCACATGCTGCCAGATGGGAGAGAAGCACCGATCACATTCTACTCCAAAACACTACTCAAAACGGAAAAGAACTACAGTCAGTTGGACAGAGAGGCATTAGCAGCAATATCCGGTGTCAAACGGTTTCATGAATACCTTTACGGTAGGACCTTTACACTTATTACAGACCACAAGCCCCTATTGGGAATATTAGCAGGGAACAGGGCCACTCTGAACATACTCTCCCCACGAATGACAAGATGGTTCGAGTTCCTTGCCGCATACAATTATAAACTGATTCACCGACCAGGCAAAGACATTTCTCACGCTGATGCACTGAGCCGTACTCCCCTATCTGAACTAGGGAGTGACCTGGCACCAACCACATCCACCCTACAGATTGAGACACTACCAAACTACCCATAACCACAGCGGACATTGCGAAAGCAACAACAAGAGATAAACCTTTGTCCTAGGTTTTAAACTGGGTAGGAAAAGGGTAGCCGGCAAACAAGACAGATATTAAATTTAAATCATTCAGGAACAGGCAAACTGAACTGTCATTGTTGAAAGGTTGCAATTTATGGAGGGATCGGGTGGTAATACTGGAGGCATTACAAGAGCAAGTACTGAATATGCTACATGAAAGACACCCGGGTATCGTACGAATGAAATCCCTGGCCAGGAGTTATGTATGGTCGCCAGGGATGGATAAGGATATTGGGAAATGAGTAGAAACCTGTGATAAATGCCAAATATTCCAACCTGCACCTCCTTCAGCACCTATACTAGACTGGGAAACACTGAGGGGGCCCTGGTCAAGAATTCACATAGATTTCACAGGGCCTACAAAAGGACACACATTTTTAATCATAGTAGATGCTTACTCAAATTGGCTGGAAGTAAGCATCATGAACTCAACAACTACAGAAGCAGTTATCAAACAACTGAGAAAACTTTTCACCACACATGGGTTACCGGACTTATTAGTTTCAGATAACAGGCCACAGTTCACAGCATTGACCTTTGAAAAGTTCCTTGCCAAACACGGAATAAGGCATGCTTTGACAGCGCCGGACTGACTGGCTTCGAACGGGCAGGCAGAATGCATGGTCTGGTATACTAAAGAAACCATAGAAAAATTAGACACGGGAGACATACAAGAGAAAATTTATAAAATGCTCACCATACAACACATCACACTGAGCTCAACTACAAATAAAAGCCCAGCAGAATTATTAATGGGCAGAAAATTAAGATCACATTTGGATAGATTATACCCCAAATAGAGCCCTGAAAAACCAACAGACTCCTCCAGCAGACACCGCACATTTGAACCAGGAAACCTAGTCTATGCTAAAAATCTCACAGGGCACCCGCTGTGGGTACCGGCAAAAATAACACAAATAACAGGACTCCAGTCATATAGATTAGAAACAGACGATGGTCGAAGCTGGAGGAGAGACATTGATCAATTAAAATCAAGAACATTGGAATGAACCACTAACATACCCAGCTATGAAGAACAACACACACACATACCAGAACCACAGCAAACTTTAAACAAAAACAATAATAAGCCAACCAGAGAGAGGGGAGACCCCTCAAACACAAATGAGAGGGGAGGGGGAGATCCTCCATCAGAACAAGAAACACTGCAAAATCAAAACACAACCCACAAACCACATTCACAAATAAACTCAGAAAGAAACAATGACTTACCTGAAGAAGACTTCGGCGAAGAGGAACAGGAGGCACAAGAAGACCAAGAAGCCACTCCAGAAGGGAGCAGCTGAACCGACTCTACCAGCCCGGGTAGGCCAGGTGGGAGCGGCATGGCTGACTCCACCTTCCAGGAGGTTCCACAGAGAAAGACTGGAGGAACAGTGATCCCATCCGAACCCGCCGAAGACAACAGCACGACTAAACTGTGCAGGTCAACTAGACAACATAAAAGCCCTGCTTACTTACGTGACTACGTAAGATAGAACCAAACCAAGAGGGGAGGGGTGTTACATATTAGCATACACCAAATACTCTATTCCCATTGGTCCACAAACACTTGAATCTGATTGGTGTTCTACGCGACGGTGATAGCTGAGGTGGCCAATCAAATAGCTAGCCTATGATTGGCCACGTCAGCGGTGGGAGAATCAAGGAGCCGTCACTGGCTGCAAGCCGCGAGCAGCCTCTCTATAAAAAGGGCTGCCGCAGCTCCTGGCTCAGACAGAATTTAAGAACTAAATAAAAGAGCTGAAGTTATGCTGGTCTCGAGTCTCATTCTTCGCAAACACAACAGAAACTATAGTACAACACTTGCATTACTTATCATGCTATTCTCCTTTCAGAGTAAGCAACGATATACAAAGTGCAGAAAAGAAGTAAAGAAACAGCAAGAAAAAGAAATTTGAAACATGAGATGAGAAGAAAAAAAGAAATTTAATTTACACCAATAGCATTCACTATATCTCTTTGTAACTTTTTGTTCTTTTAAGTCATTCTTATTTCCACCATGTTCATACACTGATTTATTCATTGGCTTTTGTCAGCTGCATCCAACCATTACTTTCTCTCTGTTATCCTTCCCAATAGTCCATGTGCTCTTCCTTCAACTTGGCACATCTGCACAGGTGTGTACTAAGCCTAAGAATTCTGATTTACCAGAATTAAAGGGCAGCATTTACCATGCAGAAAGAAAGTAAAAAGTATTTTACTTTTTAAAAGTTTAAAAGTATTCAATTGCTATTTCTTTTTCCCAGATTCCTACAGTGCACACAAATCTCAGCAGCCAGTTTAAGCTATGCTAAAACTGCTGAACATTGAAGTATTTCTATCACAGGGCCAAGAGATTAAACCAAGATTAAATTGGACCATTAAAAAAAAAATCATGAGCTGCCATAATGAAAAGTTGTTGTGTTTAATTCACATTGCCCAGTCTACCTTATATTGCTGAACTGGTCCTTTTGTTCAGCTTTTCACTCAGCTGGATCTTTTCAGCAATTGTTTCAAGCATTTAAAAACTTTCCTTAATATTTCATGATGCGCTATTAATATTTATAGACAATGACCCATCCCCATTTTCTAGGTGGCCATTATTAGATGTTATTTTCTTGATTCAATCTGTAGTACTAATCATAAGACCTATGGATCTCCTTAAATACTGTATGTGATTGCTTTGTGAGGCTAGAGCATTAGAATAGTGGCATCCAAATTTAATAAGCTGCGAAAGCTCCTTTTAATTAATGTGAAACGAGCAGTTCAATGGTTGATAATATCAGGGATTAGGAATAAATGTTTATCCTTAATAATGTAGTTATTAAGGAACCTAAATTAAGAGGGAAAGCTTAATGGTTCTTAATTTAAGGTTTTAGGATTCTTAGTGCACAATATTTCTCCCCCCTTTCCTTTCTTTCCTTGGTTTGTTTTCTCTGTATTGCTTTCTTGTAGGAAGGACATTAAAGAAAAAAAAACCCTCAGGTGCTCAGGTTATATCTAAGTCACCTTCATATATCTGTCTTATGAATTTTAACTAGTATACCGTGTAATACTTGTCAAATAACCACAAGTGACCATTTTACTTTCCATTAACATAACATTGTGCAGTCTCTGTATGACACACTGAGCAACCATCTGTTTGTTTATTTTAATTTCATAAAAGAAAGGCCAAATTCTAAAAACTGATATTTTGCTTTTGAATGTTTCATGGCACACATCATCAACATGAATATTACATTTATTTGAGCATGTAAAAATTGTTTGCAAATGAACTGCAAAGATATTAAAATCAAACCATTATAGTTTCAAAGGACCAGAATTGTAACTGTAAAAAACACATATTTTGTTTAAAAATGTTCTGTGAAGTTTATCAAAGTTGCTGAAAATTGCTGAAACATTTCACTTAGAGTGAACAACAAAAATACATAGAAGTTGATTTAATAATTTTTATTTCATTTTTATAAGATTCTCAGATAATTGTACTCTTCAATATCTTCATTAATGACTTAGATAGGGAATAGAAGGGGAACTTACCAAATCTGCAGATGATACCAAGCTGGCAGGAATAGCTAACACCCAAGAAGATAGGTTCAAGATCCAGATGGATCTTGACAGACTAGAACACTGGGCTGTATCTAACAAAATGAAATTCAATGCAGAGAAAAGTAAAGTCCTACCCTTAGGCAAGAAAAACCAAAAGTACACATACAGGCTGGGTGAAACCAGGCTCAATAGCAGTAACTGTGAGAAGGATCTTGGGAGTTTTAGTGGACAATCAGCTAAATATGAGCCAGCAGTGTGCAGTAGCAGCCCAAAAAGCTAATGCAGTCCTAAATTATATTAACAGAGGGATACAATCAAGATTAAGGGAAGTACTAATACCACTCTATAAAGCCTTAGTAAGACCACACCAAGAGTACTGCATCTAGTTTTGGTCACCACATTATAAAAAAGATGTTGAGACTCTAGAAAAACTACAGAGAAGAGCAACCAGGATGATTAGGGGACTGGAGGCTAAGGCATATAAAGAATTGCAGGTTGCAGGAACTGGGCTTGGCTAGTCTAGTAAAGAGAAGGACCAGAGGAAACATTATAGCAGTCTTCCAATATTTGAGGGGCTGCCACAGAGAGGAAGGGGTCAAGCTATTTTCTAAAGTGTGTGTAGGCCAGACATGGAATAATGGATGGAAACTGAACAAGGAGAGATTTAACCTGGAAATGAGGAGAAACTTTCTAACGGTGAGCACAATCAACCCATGGAACGGCTTGCCCTTGGAAGTTATGGGAGTGCCATCAGTTGAGACTTTCAAGAAGTGAATGGACTGTCATTTGTCAGAAATGGTGTAGGGTCTCCCACTTGGGACTAGATGACCTATAAGGTCCCTTCCAACTCTGATTATCTGTTATCTGTTATCTGACAAGAGATGCCATTCTTTTTTTCCTTTTTGATAAACTTTTTTGTTATCCAACTTAGGCATCCTTTTTGTTTACCCAATTTATGTAATTCAACAGGTCAAATATTAATCAACATTGGTCTATTTATTTTTGTCAGACAGTTAATAAATAGTAGCTTAAACAATGGTGGGATTTAAGTTTTTTTTACTACTGGTTCTGTGGGTGTGGCTTGGTGGGCATGGCAGTGAAGGACACTGTAAAATCTCCAGTCAGAGATGGTGTTTGTCAGTTCTCTGAATTACTCAAAATTTCTGCTACCAGCTCTCCAGAACTGGTCAGAACCTGATGAATACCACCTCAGAGCTCAAAGTATATTTACCTGCCACATCTTGTGGGATGGGCAGTAACACTAAAAACAGGATCCTCATCCCATGCCATGTGCAGCTTAAAAGTAATAGCTAGCATCTTCAGTGAAACCAACTGATAGCCAATGAAGTTCATGTAGAAAATGTCCAAAAAGCTCATGCAACTAATTACCACAAAATGTTCAAAGCTGTAATTTTCTTATATATTTTAAGAGCAGCCTTATCTGGAATACATTACAAGACTTCAACCAGGAAATGACTGTGGCATGAGTAATTGTGAGCAGAACCCTTAATCCAAGAATGGGTGCATATTATGAACAAGATAAATTTCTATAATGCCCTCCTGGTCATAAAAAAGCTAATGCAATCCTAAATTGCATTAACAGAGGGATACAATCAAGATCAAGTGAGGTACTAATACCACTCTATAAAGCCTTAGTAAGACCACACCTAAAGTACTGCATCCAGTTTTGGTCACCACACTATAAAAAAGATGTTGAGACTCTAGAGAAAAATACAGAGAAGAGCAACCAGGATGATTTGGGGACTGGAGACTAAAACATATGAAGAACAGTTACAGGAACTGGTCATGGCTAGTCTCGTAAAGAGAAGGACCAGGGGAGACATGATCGCATTGTTCCATTATTTGAGGGGCTGCCACAGAGAGGAAGGGGTCAAACTATTTTCTAAAGTACCTGTAGGTCAGACAAGGAATAATGGATGGAAACTGCAAATGGAGAGATTTAACCTGGAAATAAGGAGAAACTTTCTGACAATGAGAACAATCAATCAATGGAACAACTTGCCCTCAAAAGTTGTAGGAGCACCATAACTTGAGACTTGCTAGAAGTCTCTAGCAAGAGACTTCCATCTGTCTCTTCTGACTCCCATTTGTCAGAAATGGTGTAGGCTCTCCTGCTTGGGCAGGGGGTTGGACTAGATGACCTACAAGATCCCTTCCAACTCTGATTATCTGTTATCTGTTATAATGCCAACCATTAGTACTTTTATCAAGAGCTGGACATCCAGGTGGACCCCTGATTGGGTACCAACTTAGTCTGAGGAAGTGGTACAGGAGGCAGAATTAATGGTGAAAAATGTAATATCCACAGCTGAGGTTGGCATCTATTTATCTTCATCCATACCTAACAGCCTTTGTGCTCTGGGAAAGAATCTAGGCAGCATCCCATGGATGGCCCAAGGCAATGATGTAGAAATCAGTATTGTCAGTAATACCTTGTGTTGATGGAAAATCTCATTCAATAGTTTCTAATTAATAAAGAATATTTCCAATAAATTACAAACCTTTCCTAATGAAATTAGTCTATAGAGACTGGCATCCTATCAAACAATTTATATTTTCCAGGGTTGCTGTCTAGATTCTTTTGCAGACATCAGTTCTGTCAACCAAGTACAGATAGTCCTTAGGTACAACCATATATTCAGTAACTGTTCAAAATGATAATAGCACCGAACAAATTGTCCTTATGATGGATTTTTGTAGTTCTGGCCATTGCACCATCCTGTGGTCACATGATTGAACACTTGGTGCCCAACTCACAATTACAACTTCATAGTAGGCATCCATCATGCTATCACAATTTCTGATGTGTTTTCTTTCAAGCAAAGCCAATATGGAAGACAGCAGGAAGTCAGAAGTATGGTATAGATGTCCAGCAAAGGTATGGTGAACTGGAGATGGCTCTGCAAAAGCAATGTCTATGTCAATGGGAAGGACCAAGGACCACTCAGTAGACTGAGTAGGTACCTTGAAAACTCTCTGTATAAGGAGAAAATGAGAGATTATCTAGCAGTCATTACCTCAAGATGACTGCTGCTCATAACCACAAGAAGTAGTTGGGCCAAAAACATATTGGGTTCTACTTCTAAATGAAAGCCATCTTCAGCTGTCTACCTGAACTTGGCTCTCAAAATGCGGGGCTAGTGTTCATACACAACTTCCATGAAATGTGGGAACTCTTCTAATCAACAAACAAGAATGTTTTTCAGTGCATTGCATGGGTCACAAAAGACTGGACAGATCCAAGTTCAAATCACCTTGTATGAATGAATATTCAAGACTTTTATTCTTCCCAAATTAACTTTACAGGATTGATGTGAAGACAAAATGTAGTGAAAACCTGGTAGAATAGCTGATATGATGTGATATGAATAAAAATAAATGTATGATCTCAGGTACATTCTATCTTACAATATTGCCATTTAACTATTTGAACCATTTTGTATAGCTCTTGTTTGGAGATTGGAGAGGGAGAAATTGTCCCACCCCCACTTCAGATAGACTGGAAAAAATACCTTCTGCTCTTTTTTGTGTTTGTGATTATGAGCTAAATCTCAGTATCTATAATCAAGCCCATGCAGTCACACCCCCCATTACATCTCTGCTTTGTCCTGCCCTTTTTGCTCAACTCTAAGGAAATAGCTCACTTCACCTTGATGTTTTGCCATGCTAATTCTAGTAAACTTCAGATGCCTGTGAATGTTGCAAAAAAATATAAATAAATAACAATATGAGCAGATATTATAGCTAGTTTAGCAACTAGCCCATAACCCTACCAGCCAATTACTCTACACACAGCGGAATGACCTCCTTGATATTTGGCTGGTGACCAATACAAAAAAAAAAAAAAAAAGCAAAACCCAGCAGGACAGACTACAGCATCTGGCAGATGACTGTTTTGTACCATTCCCATTACTACTGCCAAGGACTTCTCCTGTGGTTAGGTGGTTTCAAATCTTTCAAGCAGAAAAATAGCAATAAAAAATAGCAATCTGTGAAAAATGTGACATTATTTAGCTTCCAAAGCTATAGACTAATGAATAAGACTTTAAGGGCCTCTTTAAGGGAAAATATTCTGACAAATAGCTCCTGTGAACTCCCCTTCCTTCTTTATTTTATTATTGCATTTGAAGATTTGCACAAGAGCAATCAGAAACTGTTGTGGTGAAATTTTCTGAATATATTGATTTTAGAATGGCCTTTGCTCTTAGTTAGTTCTTCCAAGGACATATATGCAACAGCCCAGTGGTGGGATTCAATTTTTTTTACTACCAGTTCTCTGGGTGTGGCCTGGTGGGCATGGCAGGGGAACGATACTGTAAAATCTCCAGTCAGAGGTAGTATTTGCTGGTTGTCCGAACTACTCAAAATTTCTGCTACCAGCTCTTCAGAACTGGTCAGAACCTTGCTGAATATCACCTTGGTAAAGGCCCGGTCCCACTGGCCGATGGAGGTAAAACGTATGCATAAAGGACACAGTGGACGAGCAAAATTTCAGAGGTGGCTCCATCCATTTTCATCCGCTCCAAAAATTGGTGAAAATTTGCATAAACAGAACAGAAAAGAACGGGCGTGGGTAGTATGTAGCGGGGATGTTAAACAGATGTTCATAGGAAGCCTAGCGGATGAAAGTGGATGGAAGCGGATGACACCTCCAAAGGGGTTCCGGGGGAGAATTTCGAAGTGGACGCATAGTGGAAGGGGCGGATGCATAGCGGATGAATCGGATGCATCATGTATGCCTATAGGAAACAAAGGGTATGCCACACGGATGTATATCGAATGCAAAGCGTTCACTGTGCATGCGGGGAGTATGAATTACGTCCACTCCTTAGATATAAAAGGATGCAGCATGCACGCAGTCAGCGTACAGGGAAAAGACATGCTGCCAGATACATCTTGCAGGAACACCATGGTTTATCAGTCAGGAAAGAAGAGGAAGTCCATGCCCTGGCAAGGTGAAGAAGTTCAAGCCCTGGCAAGGTGAAGAAGGGCAGAACAAGCATCCCACCCCCTGGCACTGACTCTGAAGCTGCTGCTGCTGCTGCTGCTGCTGCTGCTGCTGCTGCTGCTGCTGCTGCGGTGGACCAGCCCCAAGGCCCTCAAGCCCCTCAAAGCCCTGCTGCTGAAGGCCCTGCTGCTCAAGCCCCTGAAGGCCCTGCTGCTCAAGCCCCTGAAGCCCCTGAACAATCTCCAGAAGACCCTGATGCTGAAGCCCCTGAAGGCTCTGCTGAAGCCCCTGCCAGAGGGAGGAAGAGGCAAGGGAAGGAGAAGGGAGAGAGGAAACAGTGCACCATTTCTAAGGAGCATGAGGATGAGGTGCTGGAATGGCTGAGGGAGAACGAGTACCTGTGGAGAAAGGACCACTGACTGTATTGGGACACCAAGAAGAAGCAGGCAGCTTGGAGAGACAAGGCAGAGAGCCTGGGGTACACTGCAGAAGTACTGCTTGGATGGTGGAAGCACATGCACACCTGGTATGGCAAGCTACACCTCAAGAAATCTGGGCAGGCCGCTTTCAAGCTCACTGACCGGGAGAAGTACATCATGGCCAAGCTCCACCATCAACTGGTCATACAGTCCAAACTCCATTCTTCTCACGATTCATCCTCGGACCCACACAGCTCTTGGACGTCTCCTTCCTCTCCTTCTGTGTAAAACTTGATACAGTCTGAACAGGTTTGGGTTCTGGTGATGAATGAGCGCAGCTATCTTTGGACTGTTTCATCATCCATGGTGGAGAACAATTGATGATATTGAAGACCAAGACCAAGGGTGATGAGGTCTGTACACCACGGCTGTTGGACTCATACTGAGATCCAGATGATTTTCTCCCCCTTTTTATAGAAAATATTGGTTGCCCGCTAGGTGTCCTTCACATACTCTAGACATACTCCAGACATCCTAAATATACGAGATACATCCCAGATACAAACGTTTTGTCCATTTTGAATACTTTATATACAAGATGCATACACTTACATCCTTTCTCTTTCTGTGCTACTAACGCTGTGCAGACATTCCGTGTACCTTTTGTTTCCTCCCTCTTTCCATTTTCAGCTGCAGGGGATGTGAGTTGCGGGGATGGCCAGAAGATGACGAGAGGATACAGCGGACGTTTAACGGATGATAACGGACATAGAATGTTTGTTGCCCTTATATGTCGCAGATGTACATCGTACGTGGCGGAAAGTTCATCCGTTCACAAAGTTTTGTGCAGCTCAAAACTTCTTGTGCAGATGAAATTGCAGTGGACAGATGCTCAACAGATAGAGCGTGTGAAACACGTATGTAGTGAGTACATAATGGATGTATAGCATTTTCCAATGGATGGCAAGCTTTTTTTAATGTTTTCTCTTTGCATCCTCTTTGCATCCGTAAGTGCAGTGGGACTGGGCCTTTACAGACTATGAACAAAATTAGAGCACACTACAGAACTTATATTGTACAGGAAGTCCTGGACTTACAACCATAATTAAACCCAAAATGTTTGTTTCTAAGTGAGAGATTTGAGTTTTGCCCCATTTTACAATTTTTCTTGCCACATTTGTTCAGTGAATCACTGTAGTTGTTAAATTAATAACACAGTAGTTAAATGAATCTGATCTCCCCATTGACTTTGCTTGTCAGATGTTCACAAAAGGTGACCCTGGGACATGACCCTGGGACACTGCAACTGTCATAAATGTGAGTCAATTGCCAAGTATCCAAATTTTGATCACATGACAGTGGGGATGCTGCAACAGTCATAAGTGTGAAAAATGGTAATAAATCATTTTTTTCAGTGCTGTTGTAACTTTAAACGTTCACTAAATGAACTGTTGTAAGAGGACTAGTTGTAGTAATTGGATTCTGAACACAGTCCATAGAAAATGTGCAATAGATGGTGTCTGGGTATTAGGAGAGAGAAGAAAAAATTGCAACTCAAATGCTGAATGAATACATAGAATCTTTCAAGATGGATACAAAGCATACAAAGCTTGCAAAAGATTGTCTATGAAAAACATATCCATTAAACTTTTTGTAGGGGTATTATTGAAGCTTAAAGTATATTCTAAAGATATGATAGATGGATGTAATACACATGCCATTCTCTGTAGCTCTTTTCCTTAACAAATAGATATGTGCGATATCAGCCCATCTTTGACTTTACATTTTCACTACCCTAAAATAGAGGAATGGGGGGAAGGGAATTTGTTTATAATCTTGCAAACATCCCTGGCTGTCTCTGAACCACAGTTATCTTTTACTGAGATATTTGCCAATGTATCTCTTAAAAATAAGACAACAAACAAAATCTAGCTTGCACTTGTTGAACTGCTGCGTCTGTTTGTCTTCTTTCCATTGCAATATGTTTTGCCTGGAAATAGTTACCCATAATGTGATTTCATTTAAAAAACAACAACTCATTTTATATACTGTCTCTATAATGGCATATATATGCTATTATGAGATGACATACATAATGCAGCAAAAATGCACACCATTTTTGTCTAAGCATGATGAAACATCTGTTATTGTGATAAAACTAAACACTTCCTTAATATCACTTTAAACATTACTGTCATTAAAAAAAAAATATTACCTCGAAGGCAATCTAAGTTTCTAGCTGCATGAATCCAAATATCAATAACTTAAGTGCTGGCAGAGTTAGAATTTGTAGCTCAGTTCTGATGGTCATAATTATCTTCAAATGGCTATTCAAATAATATGGATTTTGAACTGAAGCCCTACAGGTCCTCTGACACTAAGGTTGGATTAGGAAATAGAGTTAAATCACTAAACCTGAGAAAACAGAGCCTACCTGGGGTTTTTTTTGGTATATAAGAACTAGACTTGACTTTTGAAGGAGCCAGTGGTGCAGTGAATCAATGTTGATTCAGTCTTCCATCTTTCCAAGGTTGGTAAAATGAGGATCCAGATTGTTGGGGACAATATGCTGACTTGTAACCACTTAGAGAGGGCTGTAAAGCATTGTGGAGAGGTGTATAAGTCTAAGTGCGATTGGTATTGAAGCTTAAATAGAATGATTTTTAATGCTCAATTATGTACATTGTAATGTAAGAATTATTATTTTAATTTAGGGTTAGATAGTCTTAGGATACATAAAGGCCCAATGTTTTTTTCTCCTTTTAGCACTTTTCACAGATCTCTTTTACCACATAGTTAAAATTTAGCAATAAAATTACCAAAAATTGACAGTATAATTTCCTTCTATACTGAACTAGAAATATAATGAAAACTCATCTTAATCCTAAAATAGGCCTATCAGATATTTGAAATAATAATAATAATAATAATAATAATAATAATAATAATAATAATAATAATGATAATAATAATAATGATAATGATAATAATAATAAAATGACTTCCACTACAGGTTATTGTGATATCATTGAGACATTCTTTACTCATAAAATTGTTTGGATTTACTCAGAATTGGGTATCATGGTGACATTCTGTCATAGCACAGAAAGGTAAACTGGGGTTATCTTGCAAAACTATCTGGGATGCTTTTAAGCTTTCAGAAGTTGATGACCTGAATAGAAATCTCTGTTGTTTTCATGCTCCATCTAATACAGTTGAGCTTGGAATATATTGCTACATTTGTCTTTGTTCTTCCAATATGTATGAGAAATAAATAACTGAATAGGGTGTTGGTGGCTTTGCTTCTTGAGGGGCTCAGCTTTTCACCTTTCCTCAAGTCTCCAAAACTGCCAGTATAAATTGATGTTGCAAGCCCCCCCAAGAGAATTTGGTCTCTTCACCTGACTCATGACACACCTGACTTGTGACCTGCTGCAACTAATCATCTGCTGGCTCCTAAAGTAAGTAACTTAGTAGATCAGGTCTGCTAGTTCTTAATCCTTGGAACCCAAAAACGCAATACAGTCAAAATTTTCTAACTTTAAAACTGTTATTCAGAAGAGTGTCTGAGTTGTGGCTGCAGCAGTATTTATTATTCCGTTTTTATTTTTGTAATTTTTGATGTGTTTTGTTATAGATATATTTTTCAAGTTTTTTTAATGGTATTAGTATCCTATTGTGGACATTTTAATTTAAAAAAAAATATATCAGTGGCCTTTTTGAAACCATGAAAAATAAATAAACAGAAATAAAAGCATAACAGAGAAATGGAAAAGAGATTTACAGGCTATATAAAACCAAATAAGACATTTTGAAATAATATGTATTTATTTATGAAACCAGTATGCTGCCTGATTCCCAATGACTCTGAGCAACTCCCAAATAAAAACATTAAAAATAAATGAAGCAAAAATAAAGATAGCAAAGAAGACAGGAACTAAACTGGAACAGAAAAAAGAAATGGATCCACAGAATCCCAGAGGTCTTCACTTACCTTCATAAAAGCATGGAAGAAGAGTCAAGGATTCAAGCTCCTTCCAAATTTGCACATAATGATGACCATCTGGAATCTCAATCCAGAACATAATCACTGCAACAATGAAGGCACACTTCTTGAATCATAAGGGGTGACAGTGTTAATTGACTACCATATTAGATTGGCCAGTAAGATACTCTGGGAAACAGCAGTCCCTCAAGTAATGTAACTGTATGTCACAAAGGGCTTTATAGGTATGATATGAACTGCAAACAAAATGCAGCCAATGCAGTTTATGAAGCAGAGGTGTTAGGTGAGCATATCAAGGTATGCTCAACACAGCCCGTGCCTCTACATTCTGGACTATTTGAAGCTTCATCATGGTAGTCAAGGACAGGGTCTATAGAGCATGTTGCAATAATCAAACTGTGGATATGTCGATGGTGAGAGTGATCGTTTGAAGGGTAATTTGTTAAAATAAAGGGAGCAATTGGTGTGCCAGATGAAGCTGAGCAAATAGTGGCTGTGGCCGCTATTTGCTCATCAAGTAGGAGCTGTTGAGTCCAACAAGGCCCCCAAATCTCTCACCAATCTTTAATAGAGTCAGTCCCATCCAAAGTCAGAAATTGTATATTCCCAGATCTTTGTGGCTAAACATTCTCAGGCACTCAATCTTGGTAGAATTGAATTGGAGATGGTTGCTCCCAGTCTGAACCCACACATTTTCCAGGGACTGGAATAGAACCTTGACAGTGTTCCAGTGTTCTAGACAGCAGGCCCAGTGTTAAATCTGCCATTGACTTATCCAGCACTTGAAAAATGATAGATGTTGAAAAGGAGGGGAGAGAGAGGACAACTCTCAGACACGACTCAGAAGAGGACTGATGGAACAATCCCTGCCTTATATAAATATGATCTCATGTACATTTTTCATTTTCAAGTCATTTGAAGATTTGTCAATTGTCCCATGTTGTTGTTGGTAGCTTAAAAGGCAAAAGCCTTAAATGGCTCCAATTGTTCTGTTGGGCTCCTTGACATCAAATATTGATGATTGTGAAAGCATTTTGAAGAAACATTTCTCATTCCCAATTAAAAAGAAGAAGATTTGTCAATTCTCAGTAATTAAATAAGGCAACTAATATAAATACCATCTATGAAAATAATAGACTAATAGGAGATTTATTTCAATTTAAAAATCTATCATTATTACCATTAATCAAGCAAGATATTATACTTTAAATGTTTATTGTAAGAGAAACATAAACACTGGATTTGGTACAAATCCATGAGCAAAGTCATAGTCTTTTTAAATTATTTTCAGGTTAAATTAAATTCACTATCAAACTTGTTTTCTAAGACAAAAATACAAAAAAAAGTTTAATATTGAAGTGTATTTGCACAAAGCAATCTGCCATTTTTTTCTAAACAAGTAATTGTACATGATTTTTAGAAAGAAATGTGAAGTATTCTATCAGCTGTTATTACACAGAAAGCCAATTTTGTATATTTGTGAGAATCTATGATTTAGTGATACTAAAGAGAAAAACAAGTACAGGAAATACAAATCAATAATTAAAAAAGGACTTAATTCATTGATAAATAATTCCCAGAACTATTGAACTTTTTACTATTGATGCTAAGTATGAAAAGCTATGAAGTTACTTGATGCCTGCATATTCTAGAATATGTTTTTTTTTAATGAAGTACCAATCAGTTTTCTCTGAACATTAACAATAGCATTTGTTGGTATTTACATAACTGATTATCAGTTCTGCATTCACTTTGTCAAGAGAGATTCTGGATTTTCATCCTAAATATTTTCATCCTAAATATTCCCTACATGAGAAATTGTGATATTTCTTCTCTCAGAGAGCTATTAATCAGCATATGACAATGGATTTCATTATTTTCCCTCTGCTCACTATACTGTAGTTTTTCCCTTTTGTTTACTGGACTCAGCTTTGGAACTCTCTATATTTGATAAACTTTTTCATTGGGGATAATTACATTGTGCATATAACTTCTGTCTGTCTGTTTGTCTGTCTGTCTGTCTCTGTCTGTCTATCATCTATCTATCATCTATCACCTAGAATAGAATAGAATAGCATAGCATAGCATAGCATAGCATAGCATAGCATAGAATAGAATAGAATAGAATAGAATAGAATAGAATAGAATAGAATAGAATAGAATTCTTTATTGGCCAAGTATGATTGGACACACAAGGAATTTGTCTTTGTGCAAATACTCCCAGAACACATAAAAGAAAAGATATATTCATCAAGAATCATAATGTACAACACTTAATGATAGTCATCATTCAGCAATCAAATCACACTAGGAAACAGTCAATATAGATCATAAGGATACAAATGACAAAGTTACAGTCCTACAGTCACAAGTGGGAGGGGATGGTGATAAGTAGTGATGAGAAGATTAACAGTAATAGTAGTGCAGACTTTGTAATAGTTGAACAGTGTTGAGGGAATTATTTGTTTAGCAGAGTGATGGCGTTCAGGAAAAAACTGTTCTTGTGTCTAGTTGTTCTGATGTGCAGTGCTCTGTAGCGTTATTTTGAGGGAAGAAGTTGAAACAGTTTATGTCCGGGATGTGAAGGGTCTGTAAATATTTTCACAGCCCTCTTTTTGACTCGTGCAGTATACAGGTCCTCGACTGAAGGCAGGTGAGTAGTAATTGTTTTTTTCTGCAGTCTAAATTATCCTCTGAAGTCTGTGTCTGTCCTGTTGGGTTGCAGAACCAAACCAGAAAGTTTCAGAGGTGCAGATGATAGTCTCAATAATTCCCCTGTAGAACTGTATCAGCAGCTCCTTGGGCAGTTTGAGCTTTCTGAATTGGTGCAGAAAGAACATTCTTTGTTGTGCTTTTTTAATGATGTTTTTTTGTGTTAGGTGTCCATTTTAGGTCATGTAATATAGTAGAACCTAGAAATTTGAAGGTCTCCACTGTTGATATTGTGTTGTCTAGTATTGTAAGAGGTGGTAGTATAGGAGGGGTTCTTCTAAAGTCTACCACTATTACTATGGTTTTGAGTGTGTTCAGTTCCAGATTGTTCTGGTTACACCACAAGGCAAGTTGTATAACCTCCCATCTGTATGCGGATTCATCATTGTCTCAATCACTGTTGTGTCATCAGCAAACTTCAGTATTTTAACAGATGGATAGTTTGAGATGCAGTCACTGGTATATAGGGAGAAGAGAAGTGGAGAAAGCACACAGCCTTGGGGGGCACTTGTGCTAATTGTACAGGTAACAGATGTGATTCTGCCTAGATTCACCTGTTGCTTCCTGTCTGTTAGGAAGCTTATGATCCACTTACAAGTGTGTTCAGGTACCACTAGTTGGTTTAATTTACTTAGAAGAATGTCTGGAATGATGGTATTGAATGCTGAACTGAAGTCTACCTTACATAGGTATTTGGAGATTCAAGGTGTTGTAGAATGTAATGCAAAGCCATATTAACAGTATCATCTGTCAATCTATTTGCTCGGTATGCAAACTGCATGGGATCTAGCAGCAGATCCGTGATGGTTTTCAGATGGGCCAGCACAAGCCTTTCAAATATTTTCATAACTACAGATGTTAAAGCAACTATAAGTCACTACAAAGCTTCTAGACATTTTATAAATGACATAATTTTGTAATGATGTCACAACAACACATATGCAATAATATAATCAAACAAATCATTTGGTGAAAATACTTAAGCATCACTATATTGTTGTAAGTCACACCTCACTCTTCATTGCATACACCCTTATACATCATACTGCACAAAACATCATAACAGAAGAACCTGATAACATAGGATTAATGTTTCTTAAAGGTGGGGCATTTATAGATTAAAACCAATGTAGACATTTGGAAGAACAAGTTGATTATCTCTCCCTCCAAACAATATTGCTGCTTCTGTATAAATCGTACAGAAGCTTTATAAAACTTTCAAGTAAAACTGCACAATTCCTCCAGATTTGTTTCTTTGCTGTTCCCATCCATTTTGCTCTGAATAAGAGTTGCTGAAATGGAATGCTTAGAAATCAGCAATTCTTTTTTAAGCATTCCAGAGAAACTTAGCCCATGTCCTATATGTGAGAGAGACAGTTTTTTGATGTCAGTAGAGATAATGTTGGCTAGCCAATATTAATTAGTCCAGGAGTTAATAATTTATGTTTTCAAAGCCTTTGATACCTTTTTACAGAGCTGCTCCAAAATTTCTGCTGAACTGATTGTAATGTAACCCAAGGGGAATATTATTAAATACCTGGAATGTAAATCACATTAAATGAGACTAATTTAATATAACTCAATTTAAATTTAAATTGAACTCAAACTGCTTTGTTCTGTTTGGGATTTATTTAAATTTGGAATTGTTGTTTATAATTTAGCCAATTTTCATTTGTCATATCTTCAAAAAGAAAACAAGTGACAAACAGTGTGCTAGAATATAATCTGGAATTCCCAGGAGGTAGGGAGGAAATATGTGTCAGACAAAGAGAGTTTAGATTCTCTCTCTCTCTCTCTCTCTCTCTCTCTCTCTCTCTCTCTCTCTCTCCTTTTTAATTGAGATATTTGTGCTCAGGGTTTGATTGGGATTGAGGTGCTCTAATGTCTGTTGTGTTCTAAATTTATCTAACCATAAATGTTTTGACAAGAGGCAACTTGTCAAATATTACCCACATTAATATTGATGTTAGGTTGTTTTCTTTTTTTAGTAAATTGGATCAAGAAAAAAAACATATATAGACAACATTAAACAATATAATGTAAAAAATTATAATCTATCCAGAATGAAAAAAAGTGAAAGTAGATGAAGATGAGAATGAAAAGGAGGAAGAGAACAGGCCTAGGAAAATTGTAGAATAAATTTAGCAATCGTATTGCCAGCCAGTTTGGTTTATGGTGAAGGTGTCAGGCTAGAAAACATGAGACTATTCCACTTTAGATATGAAAACTAGCTGGATGATTTTGTATCATTATTCTCTCTCAGTCTAACCTACCTCAGAGAGTGGTTGTTGTGGGGAAAATGTGGGGAGGAAGGAATATTAGTTATTTTCATTGTCGACTTGTCTATAAAGATAATAAAAATGGAATAATAATTAAAAGTAAAAATAAACTTTATAAAACTGAACCTGCAGCCCTATTTTTTCCAAATGTATATCTTGTGGCATCATGCAAGTATAAGAATTGTCAAGATTTCATAATAAGGCCAGTGAAAACAGGGGCTGAATTTGAACCAGCCTTTAACCACAGTATGGTTGTAAATTTAAAAGCATGGACAATTAAATTCAGTTTTTCCAATTAGAAAAAGTTAATACAATGAAATCTTTATAGAGTAGCCATACCAAAGAAATTTATTTACTGGTTTGCAATGTCACTTAAAGTAAACTGGGAAAAAATATATCAAAAATATAACCAGCCTCAGTGATAAACAGGATTAAGATAAGTTTAACTTTATGCTTGGGATAAACATGCCCATCATCTGACAAGAACTATCCGACTCCGTTGTTACAGCCTCAGCCCCTCAAAGCTTCAACCTCAAACTGTCTACTGTGGACCTCATCCCATTCCTAAGAAGTCCATAAAAGGGGCATGCATAAGCACACCAACGTGCCTACCGTCCCTGTCTTACTATCCCCATTTATCTATGTTTACTTCCTTTGTTCATATTTATGTACATACCTATTCTTGTTATCTTGTACATGTTTGACAAGCAAGCAAGCAAGCAAGCAAACAACAAATAAATAAAAACCTAAACCTAAAAAATAACAGATAAAATAATAATTAAAATTAATAAATAAAAATCAAATAAACTCAAATGGCAAATTCAATAGACTATAGGGTTTCTTCTGCCATCAGTTTTTCATGGTTTTATGTTTTGGGACCGTGTATCTAGATCATCTGTCAATTGTATCTGAGCAAGATAACCTTCAAATTCACCAACAGAAAAAAAGCTCTTTGGGAATCCTAATACAAGAACAAATGAAGAAATCAGAATATAACTTATATATAAGAAAACCAATCCTATTTCTTATCAAATGTTATATCATTAAATATGATCCACTATAGTTTGTACTACAGTGTAACAAGTCAGGATGTCAAACTCTAATGTAGTTAAACTAGAAAAAAAGAAATTTCTGTTTATCTGTACAATATCCTACGATCTACATTGTTGAATCTTTTGCTCAGCCGTTTCTATTACTTATTTATTTATTTATTTATTTGTTTGTTTGTTTGTTTATTTGGAATCTGATTTATAAAAAGAATATCAATTTAAAAATATCAGTTAAAAATCTAGTGTTTTCAGAGCATCAAATCTCAGCCTGATCTCAGCTCATGATTTAAAAGAACAAGCATTTATTCCAAGGAAACTGGTCTGTAATAAGAAGGCATTATTAAAAACAAACAAACTTACCATCATAGAAGAAAGGAAGAGAAAGAGAGAGAAAGCCAAAATAAAGTTGAAAAAACTCCCTTGTAATCATCAATTTTCTCTGTAGTCACAGGTATGCAGATACAGCTTGCAAACACTTAATTAGAAATCAGATTGGAAAACAAATGCTCACAGCTTGGATACAGATAAATACAGTGGCAGAAATCTTCTTCCAGAAGAACTTCAACAGGGACTTAAAAGGACTTGGTACCCTGAGATGACCTAAAGTCTCTCAAAATAACCCAAAACATATATTTAAGTCCAGTAAAGCCTTCAACTTAACTTCACTGTTTTATGAAGCACATTTTAAAGTCACAAAAGTAAATAATGAGGCAAATAGAAAACCAAAACAAACTGCATTGATGAGAGTTCTGAAACTAGCCAAGATAACTAATTATAAACTCCAGGAAAATAACTGAGAAAAGTCCATGGGAAGAATGCCAGCAGAGATAAACCTCTTTCAAGGTAAACACTAATTGACTTCAGCAATTCTAACTGTGCAGTTGCAAACTTATATACATAGCTCCCACCTGCAAGCCATGAGGAGGATCATGGTAATCTCCTCTTGAGTAGACCTCACTTTTCCCTGATCCTCTCCCCCCTGTGTGACCTAGTATGGAGAGGAGATGGGCCTGGATCCTCCTCAGACTGCTCAGCCAGCCTCTGCCCTTCCCCAGCCTCCTCAACCACCTCTGGAGCCACACTCCCACTCCCTGTTAGCTATTCCTTCTCTTCCTCATAGTCAGATTCCACCAGGGGCATGACACTATTCCCTCCCTCCATCGGCCCTCCTCCCCTGGAACCAGGTGGACAAGGATGTTGAGGAAACCGAGCGTGAAAGTCCTGGATGAGGAGCATGAACATCAGTGGCATTGATCCAGGTAAAGTCCTCTGGTCCATAACCTTTCCATGCCACCAAATACTGAAATCGGCCCCGCAACTGTCATGAATCTCAGATGCTATCCACTTTGTATTTCTCCTCTCCCAGAGGGGCTACTGGGGCTGGCTGTGATGGAGCCCATCTATGCGGACTGTCAGGTGAGGCAGGGACTAACAAGGAATAATGAAAAACAGGATAGATATGCATAGTCCTTGGCAGAGAGAGAGATGATAAGCCACAGGATTGATCACTGCCTCGACCAGAAAAGATCCCAAGTAACAGTGATCGAGCTTTTTCGATGGTCACGTCATAGGTAAATATTGAGTAGAGAGCCAAACTTGATCGCCGACCACTAAAGGTGGAACATCATGACAATGTCGGTCTGCAAACCATTTATGGTCTTCCTTGGCTCTCTCTAGTTGATCGTGGACCATGTGGTGCATGGCTTTTAACTCCTGCAAAAACGTATCCACAGCCGGAACTGGGGAATCACATGGGGCTAAAGGGAAAAGTTGTGCATGAAACCCATAGTTAGCAAAGAAATGGAACACATGGGTGGATGTATGTTGAGCATTATTATAAGAGAACTACACCTCCGGCAGCACCTCCACCCAATTGTCTTGTTGAGTATTGCTGAAACAGCGGAGGTACTGCTCTAAAATAGCATTCAGTCTCTCTGTCCCCCCATCAGTTTTGGGGTGATGAGCAGATGACAGACATGCCTGAACCTGCAGTTTTGTGAGTAGTGTCTGCCAGAACCGTGCCATAAATTGTACCCTCTGATCTGACACCATGCGGTCTGGTAACCCATGCAACTGGAAAACATGGGAGATAAACAATTGAGCCATTATCTTGGCCGATGGAAGACCTGCACACAGAATAAAGTGGACCATTTTAGTAACATATCCACCACCACCAAAATGGTTGTGGCACCATTCAATGGTGGTAACTCAATGATGAAATCCAATGAAACTGCCCCCTACAGTCATTCTGGCATGGGCAAGGGCTGTAAGAGACCAGGGGGGCACACCAGGAGCATACTTAGCTTGGGGACAGGCAGGATGCCACATATCCCACAGGATGCCACATATCCCAACACATCATGTTTAAGTCTCAGCCACCAAAATGTCCTAGAGGTGAGGTACAGTGTTTCGGACACCCCAAAGTGTCCTGCCACCTGACTAACATGACATTGATGTAGGATAAGGCCATGAAGAGGACCTCCAGGCACATAAATGCAATCACAGAACTGCAATAGGTCCGCAATATACACCCAAGGAGTCTCTTGTCTCCCATTCTCATCCAGTTCTCAACATCGAGCTGTCACAAATGGGTCCTGCCACTGCACCTCCTGAATCCTCACTCGAAGGTCCACAGGTTCCTCAGTGGCTGCAAACCGCTCCAATGGAATCACTATCGGGGGCAAGATTTTATCCTCCCTTTGGGTATACTCAGGCTTCCGAGATAGGGTGTTGGCATGTTGATTCCCTCCACTTGGAACATAGGTCACCTAGAAATCAAACTGAGCAAAGAATAAGGGCCATCTCACTGGTCCAATGTCTGAGCTGTACATAGGTGTTCCAAATTGTGATGAACCTTGATTTGGCAATGAGCCCCCTCCAGGTGGTGCCGCCATGTCTCAAAAGCAACCTTAACCACCAATAGTTCCTTGTCCCAAATCATATAGTTGCAATCTGGAGCCAACAACTTCCAGGAATAATAAGTGCATGGGAACAAGGTGCCTGTGGGAGCATAGGCCTAGACGAGCACTGCACCAACAGCCACATCAAAGCATCTGTTTCTACCACAAATGGTTGGCCTGGATCAGGGTGTTTGAGGATAGGCTCAGAAGCAAAGGCAACTTTCAGTGCCTCGAAAGCTGCCTGCTCCTCAGCACCCCAGTGGAACTTCTCCCCCTTCATGAGCAGATTAGAAAGGGGAGCAGTCAAGGCAGCAAATTGAGGAATAAATGTGTGGTAGCAGTTTGCAAACCCCAACAGTCATTGTACATCCTTAACCCACTGTAGAGGTTCCCATTCCTTCAATGATTTATTTTTTTCCAGGTCCATTTTTCCCCCAGCAGGTGAAATACGATATCCCACGAATTCAATGATGGTTTGTGCAAACTGACACTTCTCACATTTAGCAAACAGGTGGTTATGATGCAAACGTTGCAACACTAGCAGCACATGCTGCCAATGTTCCTGCAGGAAGTCTGAGTAAATAAAAGTGTCATCTAAATAAATGACCATGAATTAATCCAAGAAATCATGGAAAACATTGTGCATGAAATGCATGAACACAGCTGGAGCATTGGTTAATCCAAAAGGCAATCAAAATACACTCAAAATGCCCGTACCTCATCCAGAAAGCTGTTTTCCACTCGTCCCCTGTACGAATGCGAACTAGATTGTAGGCCCCATGCAAATCCAACTTCATAAAGATAAACTTGACGAAGCTGCTCAATCAGTTCAGGGATGAGAGGAAGCGAGTGCCGATTCCTCACTGTAATTGCATTCAACTTGCGGTAATCACAACACAAACGTAGCTCCCCCAATTTCTTTTTCACAAAAAGCACCAGTGCAGCCAATGGGGAGGTAGAAGGCCAGATAAACCCTTTCCGGAGGTTCTTGTCAATAAATCTCGCAATGCTGCCAACTCCGGTTCTGACAGGGAATATATCCGACCCACAGGCAATTTTGGATTGGGCAACAAGTCAATTGGACAGTCATTCGCCCGATGTGGAGGCAACTGATCTGCCTCCACAATCCACCAACTCCGCAGATAGATCCAGGTCCATGGGCATAGCCACACTCCCTGCACAGGAGTGCAAGCAATGGTTGGCACACTTCCTATCAAGGAACTGCACAGCTCCAGATGACCAGAAAATCTGTGGATCATGGGCCTGTAGCCACTCCAAACCCAGCACCACCAGAAAATGAGGCACTGTGACAATGTAAAACATGGTTTCCTCCACATGCTGCCTAATACGCATGCAAAGGGGTTTGGTTGCCGCAACCACAGGTCCCAAATGAAGGGACTGACCATCAATCATCTCCACCATTACTAGTGGGGATACCTGTTGCTGAGGAATGAACCACTGCTTGACAAAATGAGTATCCATGAAATTGGCTGTGGCCCCTGAGTTGACCAAAGGTGGGATCTCCACCACTCCCATACCAGGCACAAGCACACTTGCTGTCAGCACAAGATGCTTCACCAATAGCGACTGTGGTGGAGATGTCGAAGATGTCAAAGGTGGCAAGGGTGCCAAGGTTGGTGAAGATGGTGGGCCTATGGACTTTACACTCCGACCTGCAGACCCCCATAGGCTGAGCAATGCTTGTTTCCCACCACCACAGGTGTTGCTGCTGTGGATGTCTTAACAGGACACTTGGCCACAAAATGGCCTTGATTGACACAATAGAGGCAAAAACCATCACGATGACGTCTATTCTTTTCTCCTTGAGTCAGGCGAGGGTGACCCAACTGCATGGGTTCCTCCAAAGGGACTTCCACCAAGGGCACCATCTTGCGAGAAACAGATACGGTCTCTGTCCATCATTGTACCCATCATTGCTGAAGTTTAGCATCAATACGAAGACACAGATGCATGAGCTCCTGAAGGGTGCGAGGGAATTCAGTGCGCACCAACTCATCCAGAACCTTTGACAACAAATCTTCCTGGAACTGGTCTAATAGTGCTGCCTCATTCCATTGTACATCCTGAGCAACCACCCAAAAGCTTGCAATATAATCCATGAGTGAGCCACGCCCCTGCTTCAACTCTCTCAAACATCTGTTTGCTGTTTGGCTTTGAACAAGGTCCTCAAACATGGCTTGAAACTGATGGCAAAACTCGGCATAATTGTCCAACACTTGGTTGGGCTGGGTCAGCAGAGGCATCACCCAACGTGCTACAAAGCCTGACAACAAACTAATCAAAAATCCCACCTTATCCCAGTCAGTGGGAAAGTCCTCAGGCCGAAGGCTCATATAAAGCTGGCACTGCCCAAAAAATGCTGGAAATTGGGCCACCGAACCATCAAATTTATCTGGCACTGCCACTGGGCATTTTTGGTGTGACCGGGCAGCTTGCATTTGTGCCACCTGTGCAGTCAAAAGAGCCACTTACTAGGTTAACTGGCCAATCTCTGCTCTGAACTGATACATGGTCACCCCAAAAAAGCAAAAATAAGTTGAAGGTGTGGCTGAAGTCAAAATGTGATGATCTGTAGTCTCTCAAAATAACCCAAACTCCAAAACATATATTAAAGTCCAGTAAAGCCTTCAACTTAACTTCACTGTTTTATTAGGCACAGTTTAAAGTCACAAAAATAAATAATGAGGCAAACAAAAAACCAAAACAAACTGCATTGATGAAAGTTTTGAAGCAAGCCAAGATAACTAATTATAAACTCCAGGAAAATAACTGAGAAAAGTCCATGGGAAGAATGCCAGCAGAGATAAACCTCTTTCAAGGTAAACACTAATTGACTTCAGCAATTCTAACTGTGCAGTTGCAAACTTATATACATAGCTCCCACCTGCAAGCCATGAGGAGGATCATGGTAATCTCCTCTTGAGTAGACCTCACTTTTCCCTGATCCTCTCCCCCCTGTGTGACCTAGGATGGAAAGGAGATGGGCCTGGATCCTCCTCTGACTGCTCAGCCAGCCTCTGCCTTTCCCCAGCCTCCTCCACCACCTCTGGAGCCACACTCCCACTCCCTATAGGATGTTCCTCCTCTTCCTCAGAGTCAGACTCCACCAGGGTTTGTTTTTAATTTCAAAACAAACATGGCTCAAAACTTGAGACACTATTAAATTTATTTTATTGACACTCTTGCTTGTTTTATGAATTGATATGTTGCTAAGTGCCCTTGGACCTGGAGGGTCATGTCACCCTGGTCTTTTATCTTGTAGATAGACTCAATGGACCAGTCCTGCTGGGGCTATTAAGCAAGGTGGGGGCTGCTATTCAAGAGCATGTTTCTCCTTTAGGGAGAAATATTTCTTTCTTCTATGGTTGGAGAGGGGTGGATGCTAATTTTCGACAAGTGGAATATCAAATGATTACTAGAATACAATTACTGCACTGATATTGGAGAACATTTGACTATAGCACATCTTAAATAGAACTCAAACCAAACTTTGTGCAAATTGTTTCTCTCTTTTTTTAACATTGCAGATTAAAATCCTTTAAAATTATATTGTTCATCTTTCTTTTCTGTCTGCAGGATGCAAACTTTGAAATTTATTCTTTCATGCAATACCAAATCAATAATTCAGTATGGTTCTCCAGTCTTTTGGTATTTGCAGATACTGTGGAGCATAAGCCCACAGGGAAAGTTAGCAGATGTTTTCTGCGTGCTTATTGCTATCAAATTATATTTGGAAAGAAACAATGTTCTTTTGGCAACTACTTTCTTCTCTTCAGAATAATGCTGTTCAATATGTTCTGCAAATTTAATGTTATATAAAGACATGATCCACTGACCCGTCTGCCAGTGCTTATTTTCTTAATTGCTGTGGTTTTGTAGTTGTTAGCTATGGTAAATTGCAGTTTATACCAAAGAGCTATGTCAATAAAATTCAGGTATATTTAGTCCAAATAGCAGCTAATCAAGAGTTCAGGAAATTCAAAAGCAGGCCTATATGAAAATCAGCCTTTTGTATTTATAGAAACAAAATATATGGAGGTTTAACTGCTAAGGTTAACTAAGAGTGGGATTAATAGCTAAATTCTACTTTCATGAATTCATTCAATCATTCCATTTATTTTAAGCCATTTTTCTCTTATCTTCCTAATCTCTGCACAACAAAAACAAAACATTTTTTCCAAGAGCAGCTCACAAGAATTAGTAGAAAGGGATATCTGTCTTTTAGCTTGTAATCTAAAATGTATACTAATGAAAGTAAATAGAAAAAGAAGAAGAAGAAGAAGAAGAAGAAGAAGAAGAAGAAGAAGAAGAAGAA
>BLBF01000031.1:22991545-23008430 GCA_015471245.1 Laticauda colubrina | reverse complement strand
TCTTTCTTTCTTTCTTTCTTTCTTTCTTTCTTTCTTTCTTTCTTTCTGTTTCTTTGAATGAAGTGAAACAGAGTCAGAAAAGGCTGTTTAATTTCAAAAGCTGAAGCTTAATAAACCATAACCAATATTGAAATATACTTATGTAGATCAAGGGATATTTTGTCTGGCCTGCTCTTTAATTGGGTCATTCAATTTTTAGCAGGGATATCATTCTATTAGATATATTTTTCTTCAGTGAAGGCACTAATATGTTTAAACAAGTCTTCTGTTTTCCTGTGAGACTCCATGTGGGCCACCTTCTGTAAAATTGTGATGTGCACTGAACATAATTATGCAAAGCATGATAGAACCAACTAATATGCTAGACAGTTTTATTTAAGCTTTATCCCTAAAAAGATACTAAAGTTTTGTGGCTGAATTATCCTAATGTAGTTGAACAGCAAAATTAAAGCTAAAGGAAACTTTTGTGGAAAATAAAAAAGCACCATGTTCCAAAGGTTTCTTTTCTACATCCAGCTAATACTAGTATTAGGTTTCTCACAAAATAAGTCCGGGCCTTATTATTATTATTTTTTAGCCCTGAAAAAATGGCTAGGACGTCTTTTGGGGGGTGAATTAATTTCTTCCCCCCACCCCGCGTACTAGCGCCATCTCCAACAACAGCATCTGAGTCGCTCCCGCTTTTCCCCCGTCCCCGTAACAACAGGGAAAAAAAGATTTTGAGGTACCTGCGAGTGCCGCATGCTGCATTTTGGTTTGATCCCAAGCGGCTGGGTGGGCATTGAAGAGCCGAGCAAGAGTCTCTGCTGCTGCTGTCCTTGGTGCTCTAGCCTTGGTCTCTACAAGTTTGCAAAAGTTCCGGTGCACAGTCCATTCCTGCATTCCAAGTGCCCAGGCTGAGCTGCAGCTATCCCTCTCTCACCAGCGCTGTCTCCAACAACAGCAACAGCAGTGGTGGCAACCGTGGAGATTATGGAGGTGGCTTCCCCACCCGAGAAGTGGCTGAAATGCTTCCATGGTTCCCACTGCTGCTGCTGCTGTTATTGGAGATGGCGCTGGTGAGAGAGGGACAGCTGCAACTCGACCTGAGTGCTTGGAATGCAGGAACAGGCTGTGCACCGGGATTTTGCAAGCTTGCAGAGCCTGAGGCTGGAGCACCAAGGGTAGCAGCAGCAGAGACACTCACTCAGCTCTTCTCACGCCTATCCAACTGCTTGGGATTAAACCAAAACGCAGCGTGCGGTGCTCCTAGGTACCTCAAAATGTTTTTTTTTTCCTGTTGTTACAGGAAAGGGGGAAAATCGGGAGCGACTCAGACACTGTTGTTGGGGACAGCGCTAGCGAGAGAGCCACTAGCACTGGTGAGAGCCATGGAAGCTATGGAGGCCTGAGAAGCAGCTGAAATGCTGCCAGACATCCACACCAATGCCGCCTGCCTGCTGATCCAGGTAAGAGAGGGGTAAGGGAGCCCTCCGTGCTCCACCATGGTGTTAGGAGCGGCTGATGGTGAGGCGCAGCTGCCCGCGGGGCACTCCTAATGGCAAGATTCCCCTGCCTCCCCCTCAATTTTGCATGTTTTAAACTAGGCCTAAATTTGGTGGGAGGGGCTTAATTTCATTTTTTGCCTAGAAAACATGCTGGGTCTTCCTATTGGGGGGGGGGTGTATTGTTGGAGAAACACTGTATGACAAGCAAATTGATGCAATATCATGTAAATTATTTTTCCCAAAAGAAGAATAGAATAGAAGATAAGTGAATTGTATGCAAGCACATTTTTACAATGTGTTTTGTTGTTTCCCTATGGCAACATTTGATCTTCATATTTCAAAAACAGGAACTCCCCAGTCCCATGGTGGCAAACCTATGGCACGCGTGCCACAGGTGGCATTCTGAGTGATTTGTGTCGGCATGCAAGCTTCAGTCAAAGTTACCTCACAGCACATGTGTGCACCTCACAGCTGATTTTCGGCCAGGTAGAGATGTTTTTCGGTCTCCCTGAGGCTTGAGGAAGGCTTCTGCAGGCTTTGCAGGCCAAAAACAAGGCCTGATTCATCACTTCCTGTTTTTCTGGAAATACCGGAAGTGACAAAACAGGCCTGCAGAAGCCTGCAGAAACCTTCCTTGTGCCTCTGGGAAGGGGAAAAAGGCCTCAAACCAGCTGAAAAATCAGCTGAGAGATGCAGTGCAGGTAAGGGAGTGGGGGGGATGCATGCATGGTAGGGTGCGTATTGACTTCTGGGAGCTGACATGCAAGTGTGAGCATGCAAACACGCACACAATTTTTGGCACAGGATCCCAAAAAGATTAACCACCACTGCCCCAGCCCATTTAAAAGTACTTACTTACTTACTTACTTTATTATTTATTTATTTATTTAAAAACTATTTAAGTTCAAAATAGGAATATCATATCTTTGTTGAGATCCATTCCAGCCAAATCTTCCCACTTTTATTCCACTTGTTTTGTATTAATCTAAGTTCTTGAAATGGCCATTATCTTTAATACTACTAAAGGTTAAGAATAAATGCCTCGTCACTACTTTGTTCAGTTTATTATGGTTTAAATATTAACTCTTGCTTTCTGAAGAACAGTAATATTTTTGAGATTTTCCAGATTTCTGCTGTATCCATCATAATTCCAGTATATACAAAAGGGATGTAGCAAGGATGTGCCCATCAATTTTCTGAAAATAATAAAACAGTTTCATGGTAGGCATCTCTTGGAAAAATAGTAAACTCCTTGGATCAGCATTTTATCTTAGAAAAACAATTTCAAAGGATCGTTGATTCTTGATTAGCCTCTCATTCTACATAATGAAGAGAAAAGTGAATTAGCAATCCACAACTTGCCTTTACTGACTGAAATATGCATCTGACTCGTTCATTGATATTAATTACAATAAAAGTGAAGTAGTTACATTCACCAAGTAGATTGCTATTTGGCACTATTCTTGGAAAAATATGATATGATGCTGAACAAACTGAGGCATTTGGATAACAAAGTGGCTTGATATGAATAAAAGTGACATTTGTAACCAAGCCCATAAGTTTTCAACTCCTGTCCCTTTTTTCCCAATTATAATGATGTTAGGCATGTCCTACTGCTATTCACATTTTCAGAGTCATTATTTAGTCAATATGGCTCATAGATTTATTGCTGTTGGCTTTTAAGAACCATCAAGGTGGTCCAATAAATATTCTTATGAGCTTTGTGAAAGTGTGCCATTTTGTATCTAATACATTCTTAGAATCTGGATTAATTCCTTTGGAGATCAACTTGCAGTGTACTTCTTTAAGGCCCTGTCACATCGGCCAACGGATGCAAAATGTATGTAAAAAGGATACAGCAGACGAGAAAATGTTCCATCCATAGTTATCCGCTCTCAAAAGTGCCCCAAATTTGCATAAACAGAGCGGACAACAACGGAAAGGAACGGACAGGGAGAGGACGTAGTGAGGATGTTAAGCGGATACTCAACGGAAGCCTAGCGGATGGAAGCAGATGGAAGTGGATGAAACGTCCGCAGGGCTTCCGGGGGAGCACAGCGAAGCAGACGCGCAGAGGAAGGAGCGGATGCAGAGCAGATGCCGAGCAGATACAGCAGATGCATCACGGACGCCTAGTGGATGCCTAGCGGATGCCTAGCGGATGCAAAGCATTCACTGCACATGCGGGGAGCATGCATTGCATCAGCCCCACGGATATAAACGGAAGCAGTTCGCAAGCAGGTCACCATTCAAAGGAAAGACCTGCTGCCAGACACATCTCCAGCCAACAACCATGGGGAAGAAGAGGAAGCCTGTGCCTACTCCTGCCAGCCCTGGCAAGAAGGATAGGGCCACCATCCTACCCGCTGGCACTGACTCTGCTTCTGCTGGGGCTTCTGCTGCTGGGGCTGACTCTGCTGGGGCTGGTGCTTCTGCTGGTGCTGCTCCTGGTGCTGGTGCTTCTGCTGGTGCTTACTCTGCTGGTGTTGCTCCTGGTGCTGGTGCTTTTGCTGGTGCTTACTCTGCTGCTGGTGCTGCTGGTGCTGCTGGTGCTGTTGGTACTCCTGGTGCTGCTGGTGCTACTGGTGCTGCTGGTCCTGCTGGTGCTACTGGTGTTGTTGCTGCTGCTGCTGGTGGTGATATAAAGATATAAAGATATAAAAGGAAGCAGCTCGCAAGCAGGTCACCATTCAGAGGAAAGACCTGCTGCCAGACACAGCTCCAGCCAGCCAGCAAGCCAGCCAGCCAGCCAGCCAGCCAGCAAACAACCATGAGGAAGAAGAGAAAGCCTGTGGCATCTGCTGTCAGCCCTGGCAAGAGGGACAGGGCCACCATCCCACCCCTTGGCACTGACTCTGCTTCTGCTGGGGCTTCTGCTGCTAGGGCTGACTCTGCTGGTCCTGGGGCTTCTGCTGGTGCTTACTCTGCTGGTGCTGCTTCTGGTGCTGGTGTTTCTGCTGGTGCTTACTCTACTGGTGCTGCTCCTGGTCCTGCTGGTGCTCCTGGTGCTCCTGGTGCTCCTGGTCCTGCTGGTCCTGCTGGTCCTGCTGGTCCTGCTGGTCCTGCTGGTCCTGCTTTTGCTGCTACTGTTGTTGCTGCTGCTGGTGGTGCTGGTGGTGTGGTGGAGCAGCCCCTACAACCTCGAAGCCCCTCTGATGAGGGCCCAGATGGCCCTGCCAGAAAGAGGAAGAGGCAATTGCGCAATAGGGAGAGGAGACAGTACTCCATTGAAGAGGAACATGAGGATGAGGTGCTCGAATGGCTGAGGGAGAACGAGTACCTCTGGCGGAAGGGACACAGGCTCAATCAAGACACCAAGTGGAAACAGGTGGCTTGGAGAGAGAAGGCGGAGAGCCTGGGCTACACATCGGAGGTCTCCTCGGATGGTGGAAGCACATGCACACCTGGTATGGGAGGCTGCACCTGAAGAAATCTGGCCAGGCCACGGTCAAGCTCACCAACCGGGAGACCTACGTGATGGCCAAGTGCAGCTTCTTGGAGGGTGAGGTCCGCCACCGAGGAGCAGCCCCTCTGTCTACCCTCTCTCTCAGGCAGCCTACAGTGAGCCAGTCCTCTTCTGGCCAAGAGTCAGCTCCTGTGTCCAGGCAGGTATCTGTGGAGCGCCCCTCGACGGAGACCCCCCTGACAGTTGCTCTCCCCGTGGCTGAGCGCGTGGAGGACACCCTGATGCAGTTGGAGCAAGAGGAAGCCACTGCCACCAGAGACCAAACCACCCCCAGCTCCACCTCCACAGAGAGCAGGCAGAGAGGCAGACCGGAGGGACAGAGCAACACTGTCCTGCTGGAGATCAGGGACACCATCAAAAGAGGCGTAGATCTCCTCTCTCAGCTGGTACACACTGACATACCATCCTCTAACAGAAAGCCCTTCCTCACCTACATCAACCAGACCCTCATGGACATGTCCGAATCCCAGTACCAGGTGATCAAGGAGAGGATCACAGGTCTTCTGCACCACCCTCCAGGCCCAGCTGAACCTGCTCTGACCCAGTCCAGGTCTGCTCCTCCACCCCAGGTGATGTCACAGATCTTCCAAGGCTTTCAACAGCCCCTCACCTCCCAAGGCTATGGCTACCAGGAGCTCCAGCAGCACAGGCAGTCCTTCCCACTCCAGGCACAGGTTCATTGCAAGCCACATGTGCCACCAATGCCACAGATGCCACAGACGCCACTGATGCCACTGACCCCACAGATGCCATAGACGCCACCGATGCCACCAATGCCACAGATGCCACCGATGCCTCACCTCGCTCACCTGCAGACAAGACAGCCTCACTACACTCCTCCTTCCTCCACCCCACAGCCAAGCCTGGCCTCAGAACATCTGTCATCGGTCTTGGGACTGACACCCCATGTCATGGAGAAAGGGGCTCTCAACATCACGGGATTGAGCCAGCTCTCTTAGAGCTTCCTTCACACACCATCCCCTGTTGTCCTCTCGGGGCCAGGCACAAGAATGGCTCCTAGGACCAGCACTCCAGCCACTGCCACCTCCACAGCACCTGGATCCTTCACCCCTGAGACCATGGGGAGTACATGAGACCTCAGAGTGACTGAGAAGAGTACCAGAGACTGGGTTGATACCTGTTGACTTTATCTTTGCTTTGGACACTTGACTTGGGTCATTTTTCTTTTACAGCTTGTTATTAATAAAGTTTAACTTTGCTTCACACACTTGGTTCAGTTCTTTTTGTCAATAAAGTCTTGGTGGAAACTTTTAGAAATGGTTTAAGCCTTTGCATGCTTGTGGGATGGGTAAGGAAAGCAGTGGTATGGGAAGGGATACCTGTGGGATGGGTAATAGCTGTGGGATAGATAAACCTCCAGTGCAAGCATAGTGGGACCTTATGGTCCACCCTCCCAGGTGCCACACCTGTGGCCCTTTATTATCAATAACATTTTAATCATTCATCAACACATTTCAACATAAACACAACTCTTTATTAAGTGCCCTGTTCATTGTAGGGCCACTCAACATACATGGCACAATCTCATCAGTGTGATGAGACAGGCTGAAGGAAGCATCCATTAAGCATCTACCATCCTGTCTTGCCACTCCACTGCTCCAGCTGGGGAGTTGCACCAGTGTTTCAGGAGGTTGCGCTGCTTCTTCCCTTCACGTGAAGCTCTGTTGGGGCCTTGCACATCCACAGTATCTATCAGGTTTCTCCCTTGCCTCCATTCCCCAGACACCATGTCCCCATTGCCTTGTTGAAGGTCCATGAGCCTGTTCTGCAAGACTGGGTAGTGGGTGCGCATGAGATTGTGCAGGATGCAGCAAGCTTCCATGTTCCTCCTCACAGTCTCTGGGCGATGCTGCATGGTGGTGAGAAGTACCTGGAACCTGTTGGCCAGGATGCCAAAGGCGTTCTCCACCACCCGCCTTGCCCTGGACAGCCTGTAGTTGAAGATCCTCTCTTCATAGGTGAGGAGTCTGGAAGTGTAGGACTTTATGAGGTAGGTTGTGAGGGGGAAGGCGTCATCCCCCACGATGAAGTAGGGCACATCTTGCGTGTTGTTGGGCAGGGGGGTCTGGATCTGGGAAGCCCATGATGAGGTTGCGTTCCAGCCCCTCCTTGAGGTTAGTGGCATTGTATACCTGGGCATCTGAAGCTGACCCATTGCCTGAAGCATCGATGTACATAAACTTGTAGTCAGTATCGACCATGGCGAAGAGGATGATTCTGAAGAAGCCCTTGTAGTTGTGATAAGTGGACCCTGACTTGGGTGGTGCTTTGCAGGCCACGTGCTTCCCATCTATGGCTCCAACGGTGTGGGAGAAGTTCCACTTCTGATACCACTGCTCTGCAACTTTCTTCCAGCCTTCTTCAGTGGAGGGGCACTGGAGGAGCTCCTCCAGGTATTCTTTGATGATGGCCTGCACCACTTCTCTGACCACAATGCTGATGGTGTTGTGTGGCACCCTCCAGGCATACTGCATGTTCCTATACATGGTCCCAGAAGCCAGGTGGCGCAGAGTCAGTGCCACCTTCAGCCCAGGGTCCAGGCTAGGCCGGAAGTTATTTTTTGCCTTTGTCAACCTGGGTCTCAGCCGCTCCACAACTTTGTCATACATGGCTGGTGGCATCCTCATGAAGTTCTGGAATGCACGAGTGTCTTCGTTCCTCAGCTCCACCATCAGCTTGTCATACAGTCTGTACTGGCTCTTCTCGTGATCCATCTTCAGTCCCAGACACTTCTTGGACATCTCCTTTTCTTCCCGTAGAACAGGTGAAAGAGCCTGTAGAGGGCTTCGCACTATTGTAGAACGATGGCGGCTACCAAAAGGTGTGTGCGACAATCCATGATGGAGATGACTGGATGCATACTCCAGACATCCTTAATATCCGAGATACGTCCCCTATACGAACGTTTTTTCCGTTTTAATGCTTTATATGCGATCTGCATCCACTTTCATCCTTTCTACATCCGTGCTACTAATGCTGCGTGTCCGTTTCACTTCCTCTCTGTGTCCGTTTTCTGCTGGAACAGATGTGAGTTGTGTGGATGTGCAGCGGATCCCTAGCAGATATAGCGGACGCATAACGGATGATGATGGACATATAACGGATGCTCCCCATATGTGTAGCGGATGTAGAATGGACGTGTTGGATACTTAATCTGCTCAAAAATCTTTGTGCAGCTCAAAACTTTTTGAGCAGATGTAATCTCAGTAGACGGATGCTGGATGGATAGAGAGTATGAAAAACGTATGCAGTGAGTACTGAATGGATGCATTGCGTTAACCAACGGATGGCAAGTGTTTCTCTCCATTTTACATCCTCTTTCCATCCATTGGTACAGTGTGACATGGGCTTTAGAAGTAACCTGATCTCTCTAGTCTTGCAGGACAATTTCACGTCTGAATGAACGATGGGAATTGTGGCAGACCTCATATATGAGGGTCCATCAACATATAGCTAGATCCTGCTTGGAATTTAAATAATAGTAATTTAACCAGAATTCCTACCTTGTATGAAGCAGGGAGACAACTACCTCATGCTAAACATTTAGCAAATATCATTTATCTGAGGCATAGGAGAGTTTTTACTTTATCTGAGGTAATTCCTTGCAATCTTCCCTCCAAGAAGAAAGACTGAATAATGTTTTTTGCAAGAAAATCCATTAGAGAAAACAAAAACAGTTTCATGTGTCATTGTACAATGTCTCATCTATGTGACCTGGCAAAATGAGTTAATAATTCCTCTCTTAACTTACAGGCATGCTCAAACAGAAGAGAAGTTTGTTTATCCCTTCTTATCTGACATATCACCAAATATCTCTGGAAGACTTGCTAAATTTGTTGCAATTATTATTTCTGCTATATGTTTAATTGTACAGCAGTCTTGATAATTTGCTTTTCCTTCATGCTCTTTGCACTCTGTATATTTTATTTGCCACATTTTAATGTTTAAAAACTTGTGCTTTCATTGATCCTTGATTACAAAATCAATCAAACAAAAACATTGGCTGTATAAAAGATCCCTGGTATCTCCTTCCTCTTCTCTCCTTCAGTACTGGTAACCCTTGACTTATGACCACAATTGAGCCCAAAATTTCTGTTGCTAAGCGAGACAGTTGTTAAGCGTCTGAAATGGTATAGGGTTTCCTGCTTAAGCAGGGGCTTGGACTAGAAAACCTCCAAGGTCCCTTCCAACTCTGTTATTCTATTCTAAATGGATTTTGCTCCATTTTACAACTTTTCTTGCTATAGTTATTAAGTAAATCATTGCAATTGTTAAATTAGTAGCCTGGCTATTAAGTGAAACTGTATTCCCCTTTCACTTTGCTTATCAGAAGGTCACAAAAGGTGATCACATAATCCTGGGACCCTGCAACTCAGGGGTCGTCAACCTTTTGGACCTCAGGGACCACCAAACTCATAATTTTATTATGAGGGGACCACTAACCGATTCTATGGGCATGGCCTAATTTGTGGGTGTGGCTTGGTGGTCATGTGACTGGCTGGGCATGGCTTGTATGTAAATATTATAAATATTTATATAAATATTGAATTTTTTATAAAAAAAGAGAAACTTTTACTTAAAATCAGGCAAAGCAGGTAGGCAGATTGAGTTGCTCACAGAATCACACATTCATTCAGACACCTATCTATCTGCCATCGGCTAGCTCAGTCTGTCACATAAAATTTGCCTGCAAGCAAATTAATAAAATTTGCTTGCAAGCAAATTCACAAAATTAACTCACAAAACACCATGCATGTAAATATTGAATTTTTTATATAAAAAAGCAACTTTTTCCCAAAATCAGGCAGATTGGGTTGCTCATTCAGTGATCTATCTATCTGCCATTGGCTAGTTTAATCTCTCAAATTTGCTTGCCGTGAGTCTGCACTGAATTTGCTTGCAAGCAAACCTTCAGTCCTAGGAGAGGTTCGGCTATGCTGAGCCAAAGATCTAAAGACTAGCTAGAAAGCAAGAAATCCAACCATTTTCTGCTTCCTAGCCAATCTAAATCCCCCGGCACAGCAGAACAGATGATGGTCAGAAAAAGGAAAAATTTCAACTTAGCAGACAAGTTTACCGGGTAAGGACTGAGTGGGCGGGGAGGGTTCTCGTGGGCCATGTGGGTGGCACAGCCTTGTGTTTCTGCACAGACTGGATTAATTGCTTTGTGGGGGTGCTCTGGGGATGAGATTTCTCTATGGCCCACCAGTGGGTCACGGCCCACCGGTTGGCGACTGCTGCTGCAACTGTCATAAATATGTGTCAGTTGGCAAGCATCTGATTTTTTTAAATGAAAATTTTATTGATATTCAATAAACAAACATACACAAACAAAACACAAAACATAAAAACATATGACTTCTTTTTGAAAAGCGGCTTAGTCCCGGGTTACATCTTTTTGTACAGACATTAATTCGAATTCATGCTCACTTTTTATCCCATTTCATATCTTATTTAACATTCTACATTTTCTTTTTTTTTTTAAACAAATTTTATTGATTTTGCAATTTTTTTAAAAATGACATAATAACACGTACATAACTGAAGGGTAGGAAAAAAAAAAAAGGAAAAAAGGGGATGGGAAAACAGGACTGGAAAAAAAAAAAAGAAAGAAAATACAGAGAAGAGATTTGTTAAAAATATTCTTACTTTCGACAATTTGTGAGATCTTTTCTTCCTTTGGTTTTACTATCTCTAAACACTTTATCTTTACAAGAATTTGTACATCACTCATATAAATTTATCTTATTCTTTCTATCCTATATTATAAAATTCATCTTTGTTCTAACCACTTATACCAATAATTCTAGCTTTTATAATATATTGAAGTTTCTTTGTTTTTTAGAGCTAATATTAATCTGTCCATTTCTGCGCAGTTTGAAATTTTTTGGATAATCATCTCTTTTGTAGGTATCTGTGGATGCTTCCAACACTGAGCAAAAGCCAACCTAGCTGCTGTTAATATATGTATTGTAATATATTTTGTCTTTTTTGATATTTGTTTGTCAAAAATCCCTAGTAGAAAAGAATCTGGTTTATATTCGATCTGTTCTTTAGTAATATCTTCTAGCCAATTTCTTATTATCTTCCAATATTTTTGGGCTTCTATGCATGACCACCACATGTGGAAAAATGTTCCCTCTTTCTTTTTACATTTCCAACATTCTGGACTCATTTTGGGGCACATTTTTGCCAATCTCGAAGGAGGAAGGTGCCATAATATAAAACAGTTTATATTCATTTTCTTTGTATGCTGCCGATTTTGTAATCTTATTATTACTTCCCCAGACTTTTTCCCATTCATTTAAAGTGATATTACATCCTACATTCCTACTCCAAGCAATCATATTTCCTTTTACTATTTCTTCTTCTAATTCTACTTCAAGTAAACAATTGTAAAATCTAGTTATATTCTTTTTTCCTGATCCCATTAAAATTTTATCTAGCTGCTGGGGTTTATTAATAATTCCGAATTCTTTTCTATCCTGGTTATATCTACTATGAATTTTTAAATATGCCCATTAATCTATTTTAAATCCCCATTCTTGAAGTTCTTGACGGGATTTCAAATTTCCTTGTATGTCTAATAAATCTTTATATTTGATCATTCTAGAAATATCCAAATTGTTTGGGTGAATCATTGCCTCCATTGTTGATAGCCAAATCGGTACTTTTAAATAGTGTTTTTTACGTATTTTTTTTCCAATTAGTAACCAATGAGTCTCTAATTAAGTGTCTGTGAAAGTATTTCTGGGTAATTTTTCCTACATCCCATAAAAAAGCATACCACCCCCTTTGTAAGTCGTGGCCCTCTAAAAATAAGATTCTCTTATTATTTAAGTTTACCCAATCTTTTAACCATACTAGGGTGGCAGCTGTGTAATACAATTCCCAGTTTGGAAGTGCCAACCCTCCCCTGCTCCTCATATCTTGCATTGCTTTTAAATTTATTCTGGGTTTTTTCCCTTGCCAAATGAATTTAGCAATAATTTTATTGAGTTCTTCAAAAAAATTCTTATGTAATTTAATTGGAATCATCTGAAATAGATATAAAAATTTTGGGAGGATATTCATTTTAACGGTAGCAATCTTTCCCAAGAGTGAAAGTTGTAATTTGCCCCATAATTCTAGATCCTTCTTTACCTGAAGCATCAATTTATCGTAGTTGTTTTCTTTAAGCGACTTACAGTGTGCTGTCAACCATATTCCTAAATATTTAACTTTCTTTGTCACTTGTATTCCCATAATTTCTTCTAGTTCTTTTTTCTGCTTTTCTGTTAAGTTTTTAGTCATTAATTTTGTTTTTTTCCTATTAATTTTAAGTCCTGCTACCACTCCAAATTGTTCTATTTTTTAATCAATTTTTTTCCTCTTTCAATTGGATCTTCAATGAAAAAAACCAAATCATCAGCAAATGCTTGTAATTTGTATTCTTCTGATTTAATCTTCAGTCCTTTTATCTCTGGATTTTGTCTAATCTTAATTAGTAATGTTTCTAATGCGAATATGAAGAGCAGGGGTGAGAGTGGGCAGCCTTGTCTAACTCCTTTTTCTATTTTTATTGGACAAGTATATTCCCCATTTACTGTAATATTGGCCTGTTGTGTGTTATAAATAGTTGTTATAATACTTTCAAATTTGGTGCCTAATTTCATATGATATATTTTTTGTATTAAGAATTGCCAATTTAAATTATCAAAGGCTTTTTCAGCGTCTAAAAACATAAGTGCAATCTGTTTCTCGGGGTGGGCTTCATAAAATTCTAAAATACCTAATACTGTTCTTGAGTTATTGCTAATCTGTCTAATCAGAAAAAATCCATTTTTATCCTCATGTATATAAAGTTTAATATTCTTTTAAGTCTATTAGCTATAATGGAAGCAAATATTTTGTAATCAGTATTTAATTCTACCATTCTACATTTTCTTTGCAGCTTCTCTCCTCTTTTCACTCTCATAATTCGATTTTATTTATTTCATCTCAGTTTAAATCATTAGGAGTGTATCTTTTGTCTGTTCTATTTCAATTTTCTATTATCTTTTCTCGTTAACACAAAATTTCTCCTGTAATCACTGATTGAAGTATGATGCCTTCAAATCTTTCCCCTAAATTTAACACTTAAAATATTATATACTTTTCATTCTGATGCTGCTTAGTACATTCTAAAGCTACTTACTATATTATAAAATAAAAAAAGTAATAAGTTTATAACATAATTACAATAATCCAAGGAAATTAAGCTTTATTATTAAATCCAGTTTTCTAACATTATTTAAAATATAAATACAACAATAAAATCTTAAGGCCCTGTCACACTGCACAACGAATGCAAAATGTTAGTAAAAAGGAAACAACGGATGAGCAAAATGTTCCATCCATTGTTATCCGCTCTCAAAAGGGGAAAAAATTTGCATAACCAGAGCAGATAACACAGAAAGGAATGGATGCAGGGAGGACGCAGAGCAGATGGAAAGCGGATGCGGAATGGAAGCCCAGCTGATAGAAGCAGATGGGAATGGATGGCACATCCGCTAGGCTTCTGGGGGACCTCAGCAAAGCGGACGCAGAATGGACACAGCGGAAGCACAGAGGATGAAGCGGATGCAGAGTGGAAGCCTAGCGGATACACAATGGATGAAGCGGATGAAGAGCGGAAGCCTAGCGGATGCAAAGCGGAAGCCGAACGGATGCCAAGCGTTAATTGCGCATGCGGGGGGGATGCATTGCGTAAGCCCCGCAGATATAAAGGGAAGCAGCTCCCAAGCAGGTCACCATTTGGAGGAAAGACCTGCTGCCGGATACATCGAGTCCTTGCCTGCCCTGCCTGCATGCCTGCCTGCATGCCTGCCTGCATGCCTGCCTGCAAGCCTTGCTGCCAGCCTTCCTGCCAGCCTGCCTCCAAGCCTGCCTCCCAGCCTCCTGGCCAGCCTCCCTGCCAGCCTTGCTTTCTGCCTGCCTACCAGCCTTGCTGCCAGCCTGCCTTCCAGCCTCCCTGCCAGCCAGTCTGCCCGCCAGCCTTGGTGCCTGCCTGCCTGCCTGCCTTCCTGCCAGACTTCCTGACAGCCTTCCTGCCAGGCTTCCTGCCAGCCTTGGTGCCTGCCTGCCTGCAAGGCTTCCTGACAGCCTTCCTGCCAGGCTTCCTGCCAGGCTTCCTGCCAGCCTTGGTGCCTGCCAGCCTCCCTGCCAGCCAGCAACCCCACAACCATGGGGAAGAAGAGAAAGCCTCAGCAACCTGCCGCCATCCCTGGCAAGAGGGACAGGGCCACCCTCCCACCCCCTGTCCTTGACTCTGCTTCTGCTGGGGCTTCTGCTGCTCGGGCTCGCTCTTCTGTTGCTGGAGTTTCTGCTGAAGCTGCTCCTGGCGGTGGTGCTTCTGCTGGTGCTTACTCTGCTAAAGCTGCTCCTGGTGGTGGTGCTTCTGCTGGTGCTTACTCTGCTGAAGCTGCTCCTGGTCCTGCTGATCCTGATCGTCCTGCTAGTGCTCCTGGACTTGCTCATCCTGCTCATCCTGCTGTTCCTGCTTGTGCTCCTGGTCCTGCTCGTGCTCCTGGTCTTGCTGGCACTGCTTGTGATTACTCTGCTCCTGTTGATCCTGGTCCTGCAGGTGCTGCTGGTGCTGCTGCTGGTGCTGCTGGTGCTGCTGCTGGTGCTGCTGCTGCTGCTGATGATGATGATGCTGATGCTGATGATGATCCTGCTGGTGCTGCTGCTGCTGGTGGTGTGGCGGAGCAGCCCCTACTACGTGAGAGCCCCTCTGAGGAGGGCCCATCTGGTCCTGCCAAAGAGAGGAAGAGGCGTATGCAACACCGGGAGAGGAGGCAATACTCCATTGAGGAGGAACACGAGGATGAGGTGCTGGAGTGGCTGAGAGAGAATGACTATCTGTGGCAGAAGGGACACCGGCTGTACAAGGACACCAAGTGGAAGCATGCTGCTTGGAGAGAGAAGGCGGAGAGTCTGGGCTACACTTCGGAGGTGCTCCTCGGCTGGTGGAAGCACATGTACACCTGGTACGGGAAGCTGCACCTGAAGAAATCTGGCCAGGCCACGGTTAAGCTGACGGACAGAGAGACCTACATCATGGCCAGGTGCAGCTTCCTGGAGGGTGAGATCAGCCACCGAGGAGCAGCCCCTCTGTCTACCCTCTCTCTCTGGCAGCCTGCTGAGACCCAGTCCTCTTCCGGCCGAGAGTCAGTTCCTGTCTCCAGGCAGGTTTCTGTGGAGTGTGCCACGGCGGAGAACCCGTGGACAGGTGTTGTAACCATGGTGGAGCACGTGGAGGACTCCCTGGTGTGGTGGGAGAAAGGAGACGGTGGGTCCACCACATCCGTACCCGCATCCACCCCCAGCTCCACCTCCACGGAAAGCAGGCAGAGAGCGAGACAGCAGGAGAGGCAAAGCCACACTGTCCTGCGAGAGATCAGGGACACCATCCGGACCAGCATAGATCTCCTCTCTCAGCTGGTCCACACTGACTCCTCATCCTCCAACCACAAGCCCTTTCTCACCAATGTCAACGAGACCCTCAGGGACATGGTGGAACCCCAGTACCAGGTGGTGAAGGAATGGATCACCGAGCTGCTTCACAACCCTCCAGATCCAGAGGAACCTGCTCCCACCCAGTCCAGGTCTGCTCCTCCACCCCAGGTGATGTCCCTCCCATTCCAAGGCTTCCCACAGCCCCTCACCTACCAGGGCTATGGCTACCAGGAGGTCCAGCAGCACAGGCAGCAGCCCTTCCCAGTCCAGGCACAGAGTCACCGGGCGACACCATTGCCACCTGTTCCACTGATTCCACCAACACCACCAACGCCAGTCCTCACCCAGCTGCAGACCGGACAGCCCCACTACACTGCCAAGTCCGGCCTCAGAACATCTGTTGTTGGTACTGGGGCTGACACCCCATGGCATGGAGGAAGGACCTCTCAACATCACGGGTCTGAGCCAGCTGTCCGAGAGCTTCCTCAACACACCGTCACCTGTTGTCCTCTTGGGGCCAGGCACCCCAGTGGTGCTTCAGACCAGCACTCCAGCAGCACCCACCTCCACAGCACCTGGACCCTTCACCCCTGAGACTGGGCACACCTCCGAGTGACCAAGAGGCATGCCAGTGACTGGCTGGCTGGCTACCTTTGGACTTTATTTGGACACTTGACTTGGGTCATTTTTCTTTTACAGCTTGTTGTTCAAAAAAGCCTATCTTTGATTCACAAAATTGCTTCATTTCTTTTTTTTAATAAAGTCTTGGTGGAAACTTTTAGAAATGGTTTAAGCCTTTGCATGCTTGAGGGATGGGTTAAGACAGCAGTGGGGTGGGCAGGGATATCTGTGGAATGAGCAAGGATACCTTTGGGATGGGTAATAGCTGTGGGATAGATAAACCTCCAGTGCAAGCATAGTGGGACTGTATGGTCCACCCTCCCAGATGCCACACCTATGGCCCTTTATTATCAATAATAATATAATAATCATCCACACATGTCAACACAAACACAACTCTTTAATAAATGCCCTGATCATCGCCAACATACATGGCCCAATCTCATCAGTGTGATGAGACAGGCGGAAGGAAGCATCCATTAATCATCTATCATCCTGTCTTTCCACTCCACTGCTCCAGCTGGGGAGTTGCACCAGTGTTTCAGGAGGTTGTGCTGCTTCTTCCCTTCATGTGAGGCTCTGTTGGGGCCTTGCACATCCTCAGTGTCTATCAGGTTTTCCCTTGCCTCCATTCCCCAGGCTCCATGTCCCCATTGCCTTGGTGGAGGTCCACGAGCCTGTTCTGCAACACTGGGTAGCGGGTGCGCATGATGTTAAGCCTGGGTTCCCCAACCAGGGTTAGGTAGACAAGCTAAACAGAATGTGCAGCGTTAGTCAGATAGGCACACAGATAAATGAGTGAGCTAAGCTT
>BLBF01000031.1:22936202-22951545 GCA_015471245.1 Laticauda colubrina | reverse complement strand
GGCAAAGACTCCAATGAGTCAGGAAGTTTGCCAAACTAATGATCAAAGTCCCAAATTTGATAAGTCCATATATCAATCTTTGATTGGTAGCTTATCATATATAAGCAATTGGTCAAGGCCAGATATAGCTTATAGTGTAAATCAGCTGGCACGTTTTAATTCAGATCCACATCAATGTCACTGGCAATCATTAAAGAGAATTTTAAGATATCTTAAAGGAACAATGAACCATGCATTGTATATAGAACCAAAGGGTGATTTGAGTCTTAGTGCCTATGCAGATGCAAGTTTTGCAACTGATATAAACACTAGAAAATCAACATCTGGGATGGCTATATGATTTGGTAAGACACTAATAGGGTGGAGGTCAATCAGACAACAGCATATTAGCTTGTCCACGATGGAAGCTGAATTTTCATGTCTGTCATTATTATGCACTGACTTGATTTTGTACAAACAGTTATTATTAGACATGGGTATAACTGTAAAAGATTCCATTATTGTGTACGAGGATAACCAAGCAGCTATAAAGTTAGCTACTAGTATTGCTGTAAAAACTAGATCAAAGCATACTGATTTAAGATACTTAAATGTTAGAGAATCTGTAAAGAATGGGCTAATTAAATTGGAATACTGAATGCAGAAGAAAACATTGCAGACCAATTTACAAAAGCTCAAGGAGTAATTAAGTTTAAAGAGAGTTGTAACAAATATGATTTAAAGATGTAAATAGTTATAATTATTATTTAACCTAAAAGGGGAGAATGTTAGGGATAACATTGTTTACCCTAACTGGTTTAGGTAAAATAATAACTATGAATCATAGTTTTGTATGTTAAAGTGTCTGCAACTTTAACTGTGGGATAGTAATTAAGGGAGTGGTTGTGAAAGCACTTTAAAAGAAGCAAGACTACAGCTTGCTCTCGCTCTGGCTTTGATGATCCCTGATTACTGCTTGGAATCAAGACTGCATTGCTCGAACGGGAGAGAGAACAAAGGACTAATTTGTAAGTGAACTGACATAGGATATTCTACATGGACTTTGCTAACTGAATATCCCTGAATGGACTGACTAAATGATACATGACTATTAGACTGTTATTTTGGCTATGCTATGAACTTATAATGGAATAAACTATATTCTTGATAGCACAAGCGTATCTGTTATTTTTACTGTATGTTAATAAACATACAAGCTTAGCTCACTCATTTATCTGTGTGCCTATCTGACTAACGCTGCACATTCTGTTTAGCTTGTCTCCCTAACCTTGGTTGGGGAACCCAGGCTTAACAGTCTTGTTATGGTAGGTTCGTCTCTCCCTTTTTTATTTATTTGTACTTTCCCCCCCCCTTGGTTGTTTTATCGTCGGAATTAATTATTTTTGGTTCTGCAGTGGTTTGTCTTTCGAGATTGCGGGAATGAAGCTGGTCTATGTGCCACTTCCATTCCCTCCCATCGTCTAACATTAGTCGGTAGGACCGGGGGCCTGTGACTTCTGTGATGGTGGCTGGAAGCCATAGAGGGTCCCCGATAAAGTGCTTGGCGTAGAATAGGTCGCCGATTTCGAAGGTACAATGCTTGCTGGAGGAGTCGGGGGCTTCTCCCATGTGTAAGTGGGGTGTAACCTGTCCAGGTAGGACCATAGTTTCCTACCCATTAAAAGTTCAGCTGGGCTTTTATTGGTTGTGCTACTAGGGGTAATATGTTGCAAGGTTAGCAGTCGGTTGAATTTGTCCTGCACATCCCCCTTGTCCATTCTCTCTAGGCCCTCTTTAGTATACCGAACCATGCATTCGGCCCTGCTATATGCAGCCGGGTGGGCCGGCATGGTTAAGGCATGACGGATACCCTGGGCAGCCAGGTATTGTTCGAACTGCAAGGCGATAAATTGAGGCCCGTTGTCCAAAACCAATACATCAGGTAGCCCATGCGTCGCAAACAGTTTGTCGAGCTGTTTCATAACAGCCTTGGTGGTTGTGGAAGCCATGAGGATGACTTCCAACCAGTCTGAATATGCACTGACCACAACCAAAAAGGTGTTCCCCTTCGTTGGCCCAGCGAAGTCAATGTGCACTCTAGACCATGGACCCCGGGGAGTTTCCCAGCCCCTGATTGGTGCCTGTGGGGGGGGGGGTAGGCCTCGCTTTCTGACAGTCATGGCATGTTGCAACCCAGCGTTCAATGTCTTTGTCCAGCCCTGGCCACCAGACGTAACTCCTGGCCAGGGCTTTCATTTTGACTATGCCAGGGTGACCCTCATGCAACATGCCCAGCATGTTCTTGGAGGCTGCTTGGGATTACCACCCTGTCACCCCATAAAATGCACCCCTTTTCAATAGACAGTTTGGTCTGTCTGGCACAGAAAGGTTTAAAAGTCTCAGTTTTTTTATTTTCCTCCAGCCAGGCTTTACTTTCCCATTTCAGTGTGCCTGCTGTCAAAGGGTCTTTGGCTGTGGCTCTTGCGATGTCGGCTTCAGTCAGCGGCAGCTCTGGGCAGGTCTCAGGCTGAAATGTGGAGGTAGTTGGAGCAATGTAGTCCTCTGTGATGGGCAACGGGGAATGGCTCAGGGTGTCGGCGTGCGAGATTGCTTTGCTAGGTCTGTGGAGTAGTGTGTAGGAATAGGCAGCAAGGAATTCAGACCACCTCGTCATTCTCAGAGACAGAATGTTCGGGGTTGGCTTGTTTCCCACAAGGATTCCAAGGAGAGGCTTGTGTTGGTTACGATAGAAAAGGGTCTACCATAAAATTACTCATGGAATCGTTTGACTCGGGCAATGATTGCAAGGGCTTCCCAATCAAGTTGGGTGTAATTGCGTTCTGACTTGGAGAGCGTCTTGGAGTAAAAAGCGACCGGTGCCTCTTTGCCGTCTGGGAGTTGGTGACCCAGGATGGCGCCGACCCCAAAAGGCGAGGCATCACAGGTGACCATAAGAGGCAGGGTGTTGCTAAACTGGATAAGAAAAGTGTCTGATGTTAATAGGTCCTTAATACCTTCGAAGGCTTTCTGTTCCTGGTGGCCCCATGTCCAAGTGGTTTTTTTTATCTAGCAGTTGATGTAGGGGTTCTGCTATTGTCGCCTTATGGGACAGGAACACGTTGTAAAAATTTATGAGGCTGAGGAACGCCTGGAGATAGGTTTTGTTTTTGGGTCTGGGAGTGTCTTTGATAGCCTTCACCTTTTTTTCAGTGGGGTGAATGCCTTGCTCATTGATTAAATACCCCAAAAATTCAACCCGGTTAATGGCCAATTCACATTTTTCCAATTTTACTTTTAGGCCTGATTTTCTAAAGCTTGTTAAGACTTCTCTTAACCTGGTCTCTAGCTGGTTGGCATTTTTTGCTGAGACCAGGACATCGTCGAAGTATGAGATGACACCTTTGATTCCATTTAGTAGTTGTTCCATGAGGCTTTGGAACATGCCTGGGGCAACGCTAACACTGAATTGGAGACGGTTACATTTGAATGCCCCTCTATGCGTTACTATTGTTTGTGCCTCTGCTGTTATGGGATCAACGGGTAGCTGTTGATAAGCCTGTGCTAGGTCAAGTTTTGTGAATATTTTTCCTCCCCCTAGCGAGTGCAGTAAATGTTGCACCACTGGCACTGGGTATGCACTTTGTTGGAGTGCATGGTTAAGGGTTGCTTTATAGTCCCCACAGATGTGCACTGACCCATCTGGCTTCACTGGTGTGATGATAGGGGTTTCCCATTTGGCATGGTCGATTGGTTCTAAAACCCTTTGCGCTGTCAACTTATTCAGCTGTTCGTCAATTTTCGGTTTAAGTGGGAATGGGACGCATCTGGCCTTTAAACGGATGGGGGCTATTTTTGGGTCCAGGCTAAATGAAATTGCGGTCCCCTTGTAGTTGTGTAGAGTCATGTCGAAAACGTCTTGGAATTCTTGGATTAGTCTCTCCTCCCAGTTGGTTGTGGCAATGTGGTTGATCCCGGTCATCCTGATTCCCAAAGGCGCGAACCATTCGATCCCTAACAGGCTAGGGTGGTCACGGTCGACGATAGTCAGAGGCAAGACTTTGGCATGGTGTTTAAATTCAACTAAAAAATGTCCAAGGCCAACCACTGGGATTCGATTTCCCTGATAATCTTTTAGCACTAGTTTTTGTTTCTTTAGTTCTCTCTGCTTAATGTTTAGAATTAGGCGCTGGATGGTATTCCAGGATACCATCAATAGGAATGACCCTGAGTCGACTTCCATCTCGCAGGGTCTCCCTCGATGCTCACCTCTATCTGAACCTTCTTTCTGCATTCTGCCCTGGCATTGTTGATGGTGACTGTCTGATGTGTTTGTTCCCTGTCACCCATTCTCTTATTGCGGTTCCATCTGTTGCTGGTTGCTGGTTGTCTGTCATTGTGTCTGGGGGGGGGGGGTGCTGCCACGTCTTTTTGGAGTATAGCTCTTTTTGATGTGCCCCCTTTTCTTACAAGCCCGGCATATTGCATCGAGGAACCTGCATTCAGACCGTGGGTGATTGCCTCCGCAGCCCGCACATTGAAATTCCCGCTGATTCCTCCTCTTTTCTTGCCACTTTCTATCTGAATAGAGTCTATGGACATCTTTGTCATCATCTTCAGTGTCACTCTGGGTTTCAATGTCCTCGTGGTGGGTTGTCACTGTGGGCTGTTTCTTTCCTCCCTCTGCCTTCTTCTCCCTGGTTTGTGTTGGCAGGTCTGGAACTGCATTCTTTTGCCTCATAGTGGCTGCTAACTTCTTTGCTGCTTCGGTGGCGGTTGCCTCAGCAATGACCTCGGCCACCGTTATGTTTGGCCTATTCAGTAATTTGCTCTGAAGGGTGGAGTCCTTCAGGCCGAGGACTATGCAGTCTCTCATTGCCTCCTCCATGTTCTGGAACTCACAGGCTCCTCTGATGTGTCTCAAGGCTGCTACAAAATCTTCTATGGTTTCATCCTCCTTCTGGTCCCTCTTTTAAAATTCATGCCTTTTGATTAAATTTGAGACCACTGGTGCATAGTATGCTCGGAGCATTTGGTTCAGGTTGGACCAGGTCATCTGTTTGACATCTCTGGGTTTTGCCAGCGCCTTTGTCATTTTGAATATCGCCAGTCCACAGTGTGTAAGGAAGACATCCGTCTTCCTTTGGTCTGAGATTTCTTCCATCTCATTGCTTTCTAAGAACATAAGAAAGCGATCAATATATGATTCCCAATCCTCCTCATTAGGATTGAAGGCCGGGGGCAGCGCGTTGTTACCGGCCATCTCTCTTGCTTGGTTCAGATTGCCACATGCTTCGGTCTCTGCTTCTATGACAATCCCACCCTCGTCACTAGTGTTCCATCCGGAAAGAAGCACGTGAGACCTGGTTCCAAACAACAAGTCTTTATTACAAACCGTTAGACAAAAGATACGGAACGTAACCCAAGCCGCGGCAGCCCTTTATATAATGGCTTGCCTGCTGGCTTGTGGCCAATGACACTTGTTTAATTCTTCCCGCCGCTTGGTGGCTTCCCGGATTGGTTCCTAGCGAACCAATCCATAAGTGGCCTTTTCGGCCAATCAGAATGAGGGACTTGGAACCTACCAAGTTCCATACAGAACACCATTGATATGCTCTCAGCATACATAAAAGAAAAAATACATTCATCAAGGATCAAGTATCACATTTTCAAATAGTACAGGTAGGCCTCAACTTACAATAGTTCATTGAGTAACTATTCAAAGTTACAATGGCACTGAAAAAAGTGACTTTTGATCCTTTTTCACCCTTACAACCATTGCAGCATTCCCATGCTCATGTGATCAAGGTTAAGATGCTTGGCAACTGACCCATATTTATGATGGCTGCAGTATCCCAGGATTATGTGATCACTTTTTGTGAACTTCTGGCAAGTAAAATCAATGGGGAAGCCAGATTCACTTAATAACTGTGTTACTAACTTAACGATGGAAGTCGTTCACTTAATATCTATGGCAAAGAATGTCATAAAATGGGGAAAATTTCACTTAACAAATGTCTTGCTTAAAAATTGAGTCCAACATTTCTGTTGCTTAACAACATAAATGTTGGGCTCAATTGAGGTTGGAAGTCGAGGACTACCTGTGTTCCAACTTCTCTTCAGTGTGGATCCTGCATTATTCTCTGATTCTTCTTCTGAATCCAGAGTTGTGGAGAAATCCCTTTCCATCGCAAAGATAAATTCATCCCAGAGATAAAATACTGAAAGCTATTTTTCCCACTTCTCTTTCAATGATAGCAGATTTTAGGGTAGTTGAAAAAGCAACTAAAAGTAAAGCAGTTCAAAGGTCTTTTTGTCTCTTAATCCTTTCTCACAGCTTAAAGAACACAAAAAGCAGAAAGAAACAAAAGAGAGAGGAACAGAAAAAAAAGAACAAATGAGCTATAAGATGCATATGCAGGAAAAGCAAGGAGCACTTGTCTGCTGTATTATCATTTTTCCCCTCTTCCAAGAAGTGTAACATAATCAGACAAATGGGGGGGACTTCCAGAACTGTTTGCTTTTTTGCCAAGATCCTGTGTGGCAAGCAAGCAAAAAGCAGAAAGGTGTTTTCCATTTTGGTCTGTCTGCCCTAATACTGATTATGTACAACCTTAGATGGGATTACAAGAAACCAACTGACATTTTTCCAAATCAACAAAATTAATTTTGTTAGCGTCTGTGTATTAGGTATTGCATGGCTGAAATACAATTGAATTAAATCACTGATGATTAAAGCTATACATATGAGACTCAATATTTTCTGGTTTTAATGATTGCTGAACACATGCATCAATACGATGGATTATAAGACTCGGCTGATGTGTATTTTTTTCAATAATTGACAAATGTATATATATTCCTTTGATGAAACTAGTAAGCCATCTCAAAAATATAGCCAAACCATTAGTTTTACATGTAGCTTTCTGTATGGTATGATTTGTCATGGATGGCAGCATGCACATAAGAACCGTAAAACTAGTTCTGGTAGGTGAAATACAGCACAAAGATTATGATCTCCATATTCATTTGTAATATCTACTGCAAATTACAACTGTAAAGTAGAGATCAGTGAAAAATGAGTAAATCTTGAGGCCAAATTTAACATAAGATGTCTAGGTTTAGTCATTTATCATCACTAAGATACATTGGAGACTGCATTATTCTGCAGGGAAAAAAATAGATTGTGACCATCCCAGAATGAAATATGCACTGAAGACAATAAAGTAAGATAATGAAACATGAACAGCTGAGCTACTGCAACATGGAAAAACAGGCAAGTCCATACTTCAATCATGGAATTCTGTTCCCCTTATATTATCTTTCTATAAAGCCTATTTTGCAAATCAAGAATTTCATAAAGAAAACTGTTCATTAAAAAAAAAACAGGTAGCAGAAATAATTCAGAGAATGATAGCTTTAAGATCAGTTTCTATGCAATCTTCCTGCAAAATTATCAGGAGTCCCACAATGAAATTTAATGAGTAATGAGTCTTAGGATTCCCCAAAGAATCCTAAGATTCTCCAGAAATGGAATGATTTCATTAGATTTCATTTTCATTAGACTATTTCTCCTCTCACTTACCCTGGTGAATGCTTAGGTGAATGTCAGCAACTTTAAAGATGATGACATTTAAGTTGTCAGGGCCTGTGGTATGGGGAACATTTCTAGAAGAGTTACTGTTAAAGATAAAGTGGCCAAAGGTTTTTTTTTTAATGATTTCTTCCCTCACTTTTAAACTAAAACAAGTTTTATTAAACATTATTTAAAGTGGGAATCTATTCCAAATTAAAAAGAAACTAGTCAATTGTAAGAAAATAAAAGGGCTTCTGGAAGCTGAGAAATGATTTATCTGTTTCAGTGGCGATCAGGCTATGACAAGTAGCAAGTTCTTCGTTTTCAATAAGAATCCCTTCATTTAAAAAAAAAAAAAAACCTTCACAACCAAAAGCAAAACAAAACACAAAAACATAGAATTAACTCAACTATCATTGGCATTTCTATACCATTAATATGAGGGGAAACATTCTGAGGGAGGGAAAAAAAAAAAGGCAAGTAGGAACAGAAAAGGATTTGGCCACAAAGTCTTTGGGGAAATAAATGAGGTATTCTGCTATAACCAGGTTTATAATGGAATGAATCCCAGTATTTGTTTTTTCATAGATAAAAAATCTGGGAGGCCAAAGACCAGGTAATTCTATTAATAACAATGGCTTTATATTTTGATTAAGAGCTTGAATGGAAATAGAAGAAGACACTTTTGCAAAACAGTACATTCCAAAATCTTTAATCCTGCCTCTTCTCAAGACAACATTCCCTTTTCTAGTTTATGAGTCAGAAAGTCTGTCTGTCTGTCTCTCTCTCTTATACATGCATAGACAATAAACACATTACTTTGCTCTATTCGTCACAAATGCAGATTATTTCACTCCAAGTGGCTATCTTTTTTTCCCAGCATTGTAGGTTATCTCATATCTAACATTGGACAATGATTCCCAATTATCAAGATATCCTGTTCTGTCATTATATCCCATTGATCAAATGTTATGGCTACAATAATGATGCAAAAATCTAAATGACCAATGGCAGAAAAACATTTGTATTGTGTGAATTTGTCCTGTATCTTATAGGTCCACTAAATAATAATCAGATGTCACTCCATCTAATAATATTTTTTTAAAATCAAACAGGTTTTGAAATTGACCTAGATCTAACAAATAAGAATAACAATGCAAAGTTATTTTCCCCTCATCTTCAGGAAACACTGTGGTTTTGCAAAAAAAAAAAAGTATCAATATTTTTAAAAAGAGTGAAACCAGCTTACTTAGGAGCCAGTTCATGTTGGATCATGTGTCTCAGGGCCATAATGGTGCTGTCATTAGAATGCAGTATTGCAGGCTAGTTCTGCTAACATCCAGCAGTTAGAACCTCACCTGGCTCAAGGTTGACTCAGTCCTCCATCCTTCTGAGGTAAGTAAAATGAGGATCCAGATTGTTGGGGGCAAGACACTGATTCTGTAAACCACTCAGAGAGGGCTGTAAAATACTATGAAGTGGCATATAAGCCTTAGTGTTATTGCTAAGTGCTAGTGCTATGTTCAATATTTTAAAAAAAGGGAAACTATCTGGAAGGAGTGGTAGGTGGGAATTTCTGCTTAAGTTTCTTCTAGGTTATAGAATCCTGGTTAGATGGAGAAATCTTAAAGAAGGACATTATAATGGCAACATTTTGTAGTAGGGCTCACTTGTTCAGGTCTATTGTAAAGCAACTGTCTTTACAAAAGATTTTCAAGCACCAGCTGCTACTCCATCATCTACATTATTTCATACCGATTCATACTAAAGGAACAATATTCCATATGCACATTAAGAATGGCAGAATTGATTGCAGAATCTTTTTGTACAGTGGAGGCGTACCCTGCTATATTTCAGAGGAAACCTTCTCACCTACTTCTCTGTATTTTATCATTTTATTAAGATCCAAATTGTTTGGCTGTATCATCGCCTCCATTGTTGAGATCCAAATTGGGATTTTTAAGTAATGTTTTTTTTATTATTATTTTGTTCCAATTACCCAATAAGGAATCTTTAATTATATGTCTGTGGAAATACTTCTGCTTAATTTTCCCAATGTCCCATAAAAATGCATGCCATCCCCTCTGTAAATCATGGCCTTCTAAAAATAAGATCCTTTTATTCAACAGATTTACCCACTCTTTCAACCAGAGTAAGGAGGTTGCACTATAATTCCCAATTTGGGAGTGCCATATCTCCCCTGCTCTTCATATCGTGCATTGCCTTTAGGCTTATCCTCGGTTTTTTCCCATGCCAGATAAATTTGGTGATTATCTTGTTAAGTTCCACGAAGTAATTTTTATGTATTTTTATTGATATTGTTTGGAATAAATATTCTGCACATTAAGCATGGCAGAATTGATTGCTGACTTGTTTTGTACAGTGGAGTCATACCCTGCTATATTTCAAAGGAAACCTTCTCACCTACTTCCTATCTTTATTCTATTAACATAATCTTGAAAGAAACAGAGAAATCTGCTTGCTGTAATGAAGTCTGATTTATATATCGTGCTCAGCTTTCCAACAAATAACTATTCATAAGCAGAACTCGTTAGGAAAAGTAAATGCTAGGGTACTTGTGGCGGATGTGCAACCCACTTATGCTGTTGCAGACACACAACATTTGCTTTTGTAATGTGGAAGCGGGTGTCAAAATTCATAAAGAGCCAAAAGCAGAAGACAACAGGGTCACTTTCAGGTTTAAGTGAGACAGTCTTTGCAATGAGTGATAGAAGTAGCCAGATGGGAATCTGCTATCATAAACATCATGTAAGGCCCTAAAATATTCAGTTATCCAAAACAATGCATACTGGGCAGAATTAAGTGAAATAGTCCTTGCTAAAATCTTGGAACTATGCCTGACTAATACATCAAAACTACTTGGCCTTGTTGATAAGTATAAGGTATAAGCTTTTCTTTGTCATTTAACAGTTTCTCCTCTCACTGAAATAAACAGATTTACTTCTGGTGAAAAATGCAGAGGATTAGGCTTTGCAACCTGCAATGTGGTATGCATTTCCTTTTCCTGGTTATCATGGCACAGTCTTTGAAGACAAAAGGAAGATAACTTGATCTCTTTAAAGGCAAGTAACACAGGGAGAAGTTTTCTTCCTTCCATCTTCTTCTCCTTCCTTACATCATTCCCTGATTGGTTAACTTGTTTCTGAGGTTAAGTCCATGTCACACTGCCCAACGGATGCAAAAAGGGCACAGCGGATGAGCAAAATGTTCCATCTGTTGTTATCCGCCTCAAAAGGGGCTAAAATTTGCATAACCGGAGCGGATAACACGGACGCAGGGAGGACGCAGGGCGGATGCAAAGCGGATGCGGAACGGAAGCCTAGCGGATGAAAGCAGATGGGAGTGGATGGCACATCCGCAGGGCTTCCGGGGGGCCTCAGCAAAGCAGACGTGGAACGGATACAGCGGATGCAGAGCGGATGCACAGCGGATGAAGCGGATGCACAGCAGATGCACAGTGGAAGCCTAACGGATGCCTGGCGTTAATTGCGCATGTGGGGGGGATGCATTGCATCAGCCCCGTAGATATAACGGAAGCAGCTCAGAAGCAGGTTGCCATTCATAGGAAAGACCTGCTGCCGGACGGATTGGCTGCCTTGCCTGCCCTGCCTGCATGTCTGCCTACCAGCCTTGCTGCCAGCCTTGCTGCCAGCCTCCCTGCCAGCCTTGCTGGCTTCCTGCCTGACAGCCTTGCTGCCAGCCTCCCTGCCAGCCTTGCTGGCTTCCTGCCTGACAGCCTTGCTGCCAGCCAGTCTGCCAGCCAAACTTGCTGCCTGCCTTCCTGCCAGCCTTGGTTCAAGTCTGCCTGCCAGCCTTGGTGCCTGGCTGCCTGCCAGCCTTCCTGCCAGCCTTGGTGCCTGCCTCCCTGCCAGCCTTGGTGCCTGCCTTGGTTCCAGCCTTCCTGCCAGCCTTGGTGCCTGCTTCCCTGCCAGCCTTGGTACCTGCCTTGATACCAGCCTTCTTGCAAGCCTTGGTGCCTGCCTCCCTGCCAGCCTTCCTGCCAGCCTTGGTGCCAGCCTCCCTGCCAGCCTTGATGCCAACCTTGGTTCCTGCCAGCCTCCCTGCCAGCAAGCAACCCCACAACCATGCGGAAGCACAGCAAGCCTCAGCCATCTGCTGCCAGCCCTTGCAAGAGGGACAGGGCTACCATCCCGCCCCCTGGCCCTCACTCTGGTTCTGCTGGGGCTTCTGCAGCACGGGTTCGCTCTTCTGGGGCTGGGGCTTCTGCTGCTTCTGCTTCTGGAGGAGCTGATGACAAGCATTCCAGCACCAGCCACCTCCACAGCACCTGCACCCTTCACCCCTGAGACTGAGCGACCAAGAGGAATTCCAGAGACTCATTTTTGTTTTATAGCTTGTTGTTAATAAAGTCTACTTTTGATTCACACACTTGCTTCATTTCTTTTTTTTAATAAAGTCTTGCTGGAAACTTTTAGAAATGGTTTAAGCCTTTGCATGCTTGTGGGATGGGTTGAGATAGCAGTGGGATGGGCAGGGATACCTTTGGTATGGGTAATAGCTGTGGGATAGATAAACCTCCAGTGCAAGCATAGTGGGACTGTATGGTCCACCCTCCCAGGTGCCCCACCTATGGCCCTTTATTATCAATAATAATGTAATAATTATCCACACATATCAACATAAACACAACTCTTTATTAAACATCCTGTTATTGTAGGCCAACCAAACATACATGGCCCAATCTCATCCACGTGATGAGACAGGCTGAAGGAAGCATCCATTAAGCATCTACCATCCTGTCTTGCCACTCCACTGCTCCAGCTGGGGACTTGCACCATTGTCTCAGGAGGTTGCGCTGCTTCTTCGCTTCATGTGAGGCTCTGTTGGGGCCTTGCACATCCTGAGTGTCTATCAGGTTTTGCCCTCGCCTCCATTCACCAGGCTCCATGTCCCCATTGCCTTGTTGGAGGTCCACGAGCCTGTTCTGCAAGACTGGGTAGCGGGTGCGCATGAGATTGTGCAGGATGCAGCAAGCTTCCATGATCCTCCTCATGGTCTCTGGGCAATGCTGCATGGTGGTGAGAAGTACCTGGAACCTGTTGGCCAGGATGCCAAAGGCGTTCTCCACCACCCGCCTTGCCCTGGACAACCTGTAGTTGAACATCCTCTCTTCACGGGTGAGGAGTCTGGAGGTGTAGGGCTTCATGAGGTAGGTTGTGAGGGAGAAGGCGTCCTCCCCCATGATGAAGTATGGCACATCTTGTGTGTCGTTGGGCAGGGGTTCTGGATCTGGGAAGCCCACAATGAGGTTGCCTTCCAGCTCCTCCTTGAGGTGACTGGCGTTGTATACCTGGGCATCTGAAGCTGACCCGTTGCCTAAAGCATCGATGTACATGAACTTGTAGTCAGCATCGACCATGGCAAAGAGGATGATGCTGAAGAAGCCCTTGGAGTTGAAATAAGTGGACCCCGACTTGGCTGGAGCTTTGCAGGCCACGTGCTTGCCATCTATGGCTCCAACGGTGTGTGGTAAGTTCCACTTCTGATACCACTGCTCTGCAACTTTCTTACATCCTTCTTCAGTGGAGGGGTACTGGAGGAGCTCCTCCTTGTATTCTTCGATGATGGCCTGCATCACTTCTCTGACCACAATGCTGATGGTGTTGGATGGCACCCTCCAGCTGTACTGCATGCTCCTGTAGGAGGTCCCTGAGGCCAGGTGGTGCAGAGTGAGTGCCACCTTGAGCCCAGGGTCCAGGCTGGGCCGGAAGCTGGTGTTTGCCTTGGTCAACCTGGGTGTCAGCCGCTGCACAACTTCATCAAACATGGCTGGAGGCATCATCATGAAGTTTTGGAATGCACGAGTGTCTTCGTTCCTGAGCTCCACCATCAGCTTGTTGTACAGTCCGTACTCTGCTCTTCTGGCGAACCATCTTCGGATCCAGACTCTTTTTGGGTGGCTCCTTTTCTTCTCGCAGTAGAGTTCACAGAGCCTGCAGATGGCTTTGCACTGTTGCAGAACGATGGTGGCTGCCGAAAGGACTTTGTTACAATCCACGGTGGACATGACTGGATGCTGTGGAAGAGGAAGAGCCAGATGAAGGCTGCAGAGGTCTGCACCACTGGGCTGCTGTTCTGAAAGTGAGATGCAGGCGAGTTGCTCCCCCTTTTTATAGGCAGTATAGGTTTTCCACTAGGCATCCTCTAGGCATCCTCTAGGCATCCTCTAGGCATCCTTAATATCCGAGATAGGTCCCCTCTGTGAATGTTTTTTCCATTTTAAATGCTTTGTTTCCATTCTGCATCCGCTAGGCATCCGTTCTGCATCCATTCTGCATCCGTTCCGCTTCCTCCCTGCGTCCGGGTGGATGGGGTTCTGCGGATGCGTAACGGATGCCTTGCGGGTATAGCAGATGCTTAACGGATGCGTAATGGGTGCCTAGAGGATGTGTAGCGGATGCATAACGGATGAACTGGATACATTTTCCACGCAAAAGTTTTGGGCAGCTCAAAAATTTGGAGCGGATGAAATGTCCATAAACGGATGCTGGACGGATAGAGAGGAAGCCAAATGAAGGCAATGAGTACATCCCATTTTCGAACGGATGGCAATTTTTTTTGTCTGTTTTACAACCTCTTTGCATCTGTTGGTTCAGTTTGACATGGGCTTTAAAAAAGAAAAGACTGTATGACTACGTGCAGCAAAATAAAACACAATATATTTTATGCTTTGGTTTTTTGAATTCCAACTGCTTGACAACAAAGACAGATTTTGGTCAGGCAGGTCTTTTTTCATGGCTTCCATGACTTTGGGTCCCCAGTTTGTCATAAAATGAGTGCTCTTGCTGGAGATAAAAATAGATACATTTTTTGTGCCAAGTCTGCAATCCTATTATGGTTTTCTATAGTATAAAATGTGAGGTGTTTTATTCCCAGTTCTAAATTACTTGAATCGTGGTGGGGATATCTGATGATATTCGACTGGAGGGTTTTAAGAAGAGATAGGACAACCATTTGTTTCAAATGGTATCCTGCTGGATCAGTTTGATTGGACTAAAAGACCTCCAAGGTCCCTTCCAATGCTGTTATTCTGTTATGTAAGAAAGTGGAGAAATATCCTCTACATTTTTTATTATGATTCAACCATCATAATGATTTAATTCTCTGAATATTTTCACCTAGGAGATAGTATTGGATAGTATAAACACTCTTCCCCTCCCCTCTAAATGACCTTAAAGTGTCATTTTTCATCCACTTCACAAAGCCTGAATAAATTAGAAAAAAAATAAGCCTGGACTTAGACAGATATTTAATTTTTAAAAAACTGCAGCATTTATCTATAGACAAATACCCAGTATTATGTGGTTTATTAAGGTTTTGGATCAGAAGCAGAAAAAAACAAGTTCTAATTTCAGTCTCAATCTCAGTTAGTGGTGATTTGGGGCTAGTAATTCTTGCTCAGTCCAAGCTTCCTCACAGGCTTGTTTTCTTATGGGAGAAAAAAATGGAAGAGAAGAACTATGTATAGTGCTTTGAACTTCTTTATAAAAACCATATTTTTTAAAAAAACAAACAAACATTTAATCTAGGACCTCCCCAGCACTGATTATGTTAACTCAAACACTTATATCCACAGGGCTTCAGAAATGCCAATGTAGACTATTTTTTAAAAAAAGTAAGAGCTAAAGGCAAATATTAATGTGCCTTCTTTATATAATCTAGATAAAAGAAGAATGTCGCAGAGTTATGCTGGAACATATGTGAAGAAGAAGAAGAAGAAGAAGAAGAAGAAGAAGAAGAAGAAGAAGA
>BLBF01000031.1:22910269-22927216 GCA_015471245.1 Laticauda colubrina | reverse complement strand
CAGGTCAATTTTGTCTTTGGGGTTCCTCAGGATGGCTGCTATTTTTTGGTCTGTTTTGAAGGCAGTCTTGATGTGATGCCTGTGTAGTATCTTACTGATTTTATCTGTGGTACCTCTTATATAGGGCAAGACAGCTGTTCCATAGATCTGTTGGTCTTCTAGGTCTCTGTTATGTCTTAGTGTGTTTTTGTGGATCAAGTTGGTGATTTTGTTTTTGTGGAAGCCATTGGCTGTCAATACTTCAGTCAGGGTGCATAGTTCAGTCCTTATATGTGTCTTGTCTGCCAGGCATTTGGTTCTGGTAATTAGGGTTTTTGCTACAGAATTTATCTGAGCTGCTCAAAACTTTTTGAACGGAAAATGTATCCAGTGCATCCATTCTGCATCCGTAACACATACGGGGAACATCCGTTCTATATCCATCATCATCCGTTATGGCTCCGCTATATCCACTAAGCACCCGCTGCACATCTGCAAACTCAAATCTGCTCCAGCGGAAAATGGACACAGGGAGGAAGTGAAACGGATGTGGAACGGACACAAAGCATTAGTAGCATGGACGTGGAAAGGATGAAAGTGGATGCAGCTCGCATACAAAGCATTAAAACGGAAAAAATGTTCGCATAAGGGAGGTATCTTGGATATTTAGGATGTCTGCAGGATGCCTAGAGGATGCAAAAGGACACTGAGCAGAAAACCTATATTTCCTATAAACAGGGGGAGGAACTCACCTAGATCTCTCTTTCAGTACAGCAGTCCTGCTTTGCAGACCTCTTTAGCCTTCATCTGGCTCTTGCTCTTCCACAGCATCCCGTCATCTCCATCATGGATCATTACACACTCCTTTTGGTAGCCACCATCATTCTACAACAGTGCGAAGCCATCTACAGGCTCTTTCACCTGTTCTACGTGAAGAAAAGGAGGTGGCCAAGAAGTGTCAGGGTCCGAAGATGGATCACCAGAAGAGCAGAGTATGGACTGTATAACAAGCTGATGGTGGAGCTGAGGAACGAAGACCCTTGTGCATTCCAGAACTTCATGAGGATGCCTCCAGCCATGTTTGATGAAGTTGTGGAGCGGCTGAGACCCAGGTTGACCAAGCAGAACACCAGCTTCCAGCCCAGCCTGGACACTGGCTCAAGGTGGCACTGACTCTGCACCACCTGGCCTCAGGGACCACCTACAGGAGCATGCAGTATGGCTGGAGATTGCCACACAACACCATCAGCATTGTGGTCAGAGAAGTGGTGCAGGCCATCATTGCAGAATACCTGGAGGAGCTTCTCCAGTGCCCCTCCACTGCAGAAGACTGGAAGAAAGTTGCAAAGCAGTGGTATCAGAAGTGGAACTTCCCCCACACCGTTGGAGCCATAGATGGGAAGCATGTGGCCTGCAAAGCTCCAGCCAAGTCAGGGTCCACTTATTTCAACTACAAGGGCTTCTTCAGCATCGTCCTCTTCACCATGGTCGATGCTGACTACAAGTTCATGTACATCGATGCTTCAGGCAACGGGTCACCTTCAGATGCCCAGGTATACAACACCAGTGACCTCAAGGAGGGGCTGGAACGCAACCTCATAATGGGCTTCCCAGATCCAGACCCCCTGCCCAATGACACACAAGATGTGCCCTACTTCATCGTGGGGGATGATGTCTTCTCCCTCAGAACCTAACTCATGTAGCCCTAGACCTCCAGATGCCTCACCCATGAAGAAAGGATCTTCAACTACAGGTTGTCCACGGCAAGACGGGTGGTGGAGAATGCCTTTGACATCCTGGCAAACAGGTTCAAGGTACTTCTCACCACCATGCAGCATCGCCCAGAGACCATGAGGAACACCGTGGAAGCTTGCTGCATCCTGCACAATCTCATGCGCACCTGCTACCCAGTGTTGTAGAACAGGCTTGTGGACCTCCAACAAGGCAATATGGACATGGAGCCTGGTGAATGGAGGCAAGGGCGAAACCTGATAGATACTGTGGATGTGCAAGGCCCCAACAGAGCTTCACATGAAGGGAAGAAGCAGCGCAACCTCCTGAAACACTGGTGCAACTCCTCAGCTGGAGCAGTGGAGTGGCAAGACAGGATGGTAGATGCTTAATGGATGCTTCCTTCAGCCTGTCTCATCAAACTGATGAGATTGGGCCATGTACGTTGAGAGGCCCTACAATGAACAGGGCATTTAATAAAGAGTTGTGTTTATGTTGAAATGTGTGAATCAATGATTAAATTATTATTGATAATAAAGGGCAAAGGTATGGCACCTGGGAGGGTGGACCATACAGTTCCACTAAGCTTGCACTGGAGGCTTATCTATCCCACTGCTATCCTTACCCATCCCACAGGTATCCTAACCCATCCCACAGCTATTACCCATCCCAAAGGTATCCCTGCCCATTCCACAGCTATTACCCATCCCACAGGTATCCCTGCCCATCCCACAGCTATTACCCATCCCAAAGGTATCCCTGCCCATCCCACTGCTATCCTTACCCATCCCACAAGCATGCAAAGGCTTAAACCATTTCTAAAAGTTTCCACCAAGACTTTATTTAATAAAATAAATGAAGCAAGTGTGTGAAGCAAAGATAATCTTTATTAATGACAAGCTGTAAAAGCAAAATGACCCAAGTTTCCCAAGCAAAGATAAAGTCAACAGATAGCCACCCAGTCTCTGGCACTCTTCTCAGTCACTCTGAGGTGTGCCCATAGTTTCAGGGGTGAGGGGTCCAGTTGCTGTGGAGGTGGCTGCTGCTGGAGTGCTGGTCTGAGGCCTGGCCCCGAGACGAAAACAGAGGATGGTGTGTGGAGGAAGCTCTCAGAGAGCTGGCTCAGTCCTGTGATGTTGAGAGCCCCTTCCTCCAGGACATGGGGTGTCAGCCCCAATACCGATGACAGATGTTCTGAGGCCGGGCTTCGCTGTGGGGTGGAGGAAGGAGCAGTGTAGTGGGGATGTCTGGTCTGCAGGTGATCGAGGTGAGGTGTGGGTGGCATCTGTGGCATGGGTGGCCTCTGTGGCGTCAGTGGCATCGGTGGCATCAGTGGCATCAATGTCATCGGTGGCACCGGTGGCATTCGATGTACCTGTGCCTGGACTGGGAAGGACTGCCTGTGCTGCTGGAGCTCCTGGTAGCCATAGCCTTGGTAGGTGAGGGCCTATGGAAAGCCTTGGAAGGGCAGTGACATCACCTGGGGTGGAGAAGCAGACCTGGACTGGGTGGGAGCAGGTTCAGCTGGGTCTGGAGAGTTGTGAAGAAGACTGGTGATCCTGTCCTTGATCACCTGGTACTGTGATTCCGACATGTTCATGAGGGTCTGGTTGATGTAGGTGAGGAAGGGCTTGAGGTTGGAGGATGGGACGTCAGTGTGTACCAGCTGAGAGAGGAGATCTATGCTGCTTCAGATGGTGTCCCTGATCTCCAGCAGGACAGTGTGGCTCTGCCCCTCCGGTCTGGCTCTCTGCCTGCTTTCTGTGGAAGTGGAGCTGGAGGTGGATGTGGGTTGGTCTCTGGTGGAAGTGCTCTCTCCTTCCTCCCACTGCATCAGGGGGTCCTCCACACGCTCCATCATGGGGAGTGCAGCTGTCGGGGGTCTCTCTGTCGTGGCACGCTCCACAGATACCTGCCTGGACACAGGAGCTGAGTCTTGGCCAGAAGAGGACTGGCTCTCAGCATGCTGCCTGAGAGAGAGGGTTGTCAGAGGGGCTGCTCCTCGGTGGCGGATCTCACCCTCCAAGAAGCTGCATTTGGCCATCATGTAGGTCTCTCGGTCCGTCAGCTTGACCGTGGCCTGGCCAGATTTCTTGAGGTGCAGCTTCCCATACCAGGTGGGCATGTGCTTCCACCAGTCGAGGAGCACCTCTGAAGTATAGCCTAGGCTCTCCGCCTTCTCTGTCCAAGCAGCCTGCTTCCTTTTGGTGTCTCGATAGAGCCTGTGTCCCTTCCTCCAAAGATACTCATTCTCCCTCAGCCATTCCAGCACCTCATCCTCATGTTCCTCTTCAATAGAGTATTGCCTCCTCTCCCATTCTTGTTCACGCATATGCCTCTTCCTCCCTCTGGCAGGGCCATCTGGGCCCTCATCAGAGGGGCTTCGAGGATGTAGGGGCTGCTCCACCACACCACCACCAGCAGCAGCAGCAGCAACAGTAGCAGCAAAAGCAGGACCAGCAGCACCAGCAGGACCAGCAGCACCAGCAGCACCAGCAGGACCAGGATCAGCAGCAGCAGAGTAAGCACCAGCAGCGCCAGCAGCACCAGCAGCACCAGCTGGACCAGCAGGACCATGAGCACCAGCAGGACCAGGAGCACCACCAGGACCAGGAGCACCAGTAGCACCAGCAGGACCAGCAGGACCAGCAGGACCAGCAGGACCAGCAGAACCAGGAACAGTGCCAGCAGAGTGAGCACCAGCAGAAGCACCAGCACCAGGAGCAGCACCAACAGAGTAAACACCAGCAGAAGCCCTAGCACCAGGAGCAGCACCAGCAGAGTAAGCCCCAGCAGAAGCCCCAGCACCAGGAGCAGTGCCAGCAGAGTAAGCACCAGCAGAAACCCCAGCACCAGGAGCAGTGCCAGCAGAAGCTCCAGCACCAGAAGAGTCAGCCCGAGCAGCAGAAGCACCAGCAGAAGCAGAGTCAGGGCCAGGGGGTGGGATGGTGGCCCTGTCCCTCTTGCCAGGGCTGGCAGCAGATGGCAGAGGCTTTCTCTTCTTCCCTATGGTTGTTGGCTGGCTGGCTGGCTGGCTGGCTGGAGCTGTGTCTGGCAGCAGGTCTTTCCTCTGAATGGTGACCTGCTTGTGAGCTGCTTCCCTTTATATCCGTGGGGCTGATGCAATGCATCTTCCCTGCATGCGCAGTGAATGCTCTGCATCCGCTAGGCATCCGCTAGGCATCCACTAGGCATCCACTAAGCATCCACTAGGCATCCGCTCGGCATCTGCTCTGCATCCGCTCTTTCTGCTGCGCATCCACTTCGTTGTGCTCCCCCAGAAACCCTGCGGATGTGCCATCCGCTTCCATTTGCTTCCAACCGCTAGGCTTCCATGGAGCATCCGCTTTCCATCCTGGCTATGTCTTCCCCCTGTCCATTCCTTTCCGTTGTTTTCTGCTCTGCTTATGCAAATTCGGAGCACTTTTGAGAGCGGATAACAACGGATGAAGCATTTTCTCCTCCGCGTGTCCTTTTTACATAGGTTTTGCATCCATCGGCCAATGTGACAGGCCCTTTACAGTCGCCATCTCTTTGGGATGGTTTTGATCCGATTGGACCATCCAGGTGCAAAGATATCAGCAGAGATACAGACCTCCAAGATCGCATGCCATATCATCACAACGCCAGCTCCACCCTCTCAATTTACTACCGGTTCTGTGGGCGTGGCTTGGTGGGTGTGGCAGGGGAAGGATATTGTAAAAACTCCAGTCAGAGGTGGTATTTGCTGGTTCTCTGAACTACTCAAAATTTCTGCTAACGGTTCTCCAGAACTGGTCAGAACCTGCTGAATACCACCTCTGTTCTAGATGCAAAAGAAGAAAGCATGCATGCAAGCTGTATTTGCTGAAGAATGGAGGGGAGTCGAAGGTAATGTCATCTGTTCATTTTTCTCAAAACCACTTTCCTCAAAAAGATTGGATTCATTTTCAGCAGGTAATGTGGAAGAGCCATTCAGCAAATCTTTTAGAGTTGTACAGTATAGGGAACAGAATTTGGAAACTTGTGTTCAGTTCCCAGCCTGTAGCAGTATATTTTATTTCATGCCTGGCTCTTATTGACATTGAGAGAAGAAACAAGAATAAAAATATGTACGTTACCTTATCCTTCTTGGAGGAAATACTAAAGGAAGTATTAATATTAAAAAGAAATACAGCAAGTATACCAAATCTGTCAGTCATGCCTATCTTCCAGGGTCTTCCGTTTTTATCTCTCTGCTTATCCATTTGCTTTTCTTTGTTTCCTTTAAAATCAGAATTGCTCTGAATTTCTCCCTTTAATGGAGGCTCTCTAATTTGATTTAAATGCCAACAGACTTACATGTAAACCATCCATCCCTGGCTCCTATTTTTTTTGGGGGGGGTGACTCTTACTTGCTAGCAAATGGTATTTCTTGTAGATATATATTCAGCTGGTGTGATATTCTTACAGCAGCTAACTATTTCTCCAGTTTCTTTGCAGAGATAGCATTTGCTGTCTGTTGCCGAATTCTCAATTCTCGCATTGTATGCAATTGTTAAGGTTTGTCTTTTGCAGCCAGAATTAGCCTCTGTCTCTTTCTTCAATTTTCATGTTATTAGCCAGATCTTGTTACATGCTTTGCCTGCTACCGATAGTTTTTTTTAGTGTGCTGACCATGTAATTCTTTTCATTGCCATGTCTGTGTTCTATTCTTCATTTGATGTTTCTTGTAGGCATCTCTAGTATTCAGTAAGCCTTAATGGTGTATCTTCTTTGCATCTTCTTAGCCACCATTCAGATATTCTTCCAAATATAGAATAGAATAACAGAATTGGAAGGGACCTTGGAGGTTTTCTAGTCTAACCTCCTGCTTAGGCAGGAAACTCTACACCACTTCAGACAAATGATTATCCAACATCTTTTTAAAAACTTCCAGTGTTGGAGCATTCACAACTTCTGGAGGAGTGGTGGTATTCTACCAGTTCAGCCCAGTTCTGCTGAGTTTGTAGCAGCAATGAGCAGCAGAGACCGAACTGGTTCTCGCCACAACTCTGCTGTTGGGCCCACCTGCCTGCCCAGCTTCCCATGCTCACCTTTATCCTCTGCTTTTGAAGCACAGCTGCTTTGTGCGGTACAGCAGAGTGCCGCAAGGCAGCTGCTGAAGTGACCGGGAGAGTGCAAGCTTTCGGGAGGTGAATTGGAATGCCTCTGCACCTGTGCAAAGACATTTGTGCCTGTGCAAATACATCTGTGCCTGCGCAAACACCTCTGTGCCTGCACAAAGTGCACATTTGGTGTGCATGTGCATGAAAAGTGTGTGCATGTGCAAAAAGCATGCCCACCAAGCCATGCGCACTGAACCCCACCACTGTTCTGGAGGCAAGTTGTTCCATTGATTAAGTGTTCTAACTGTCAGGAAATTTCTCCTTAGTTCTAGGTTGCTTCTCTCCTTGATTAGTTTCCACCCATTGTCCTGCCCTCAGGTGCTTTGGAGAATAGCTTGACTCCCTCTTCTTTGTGGCAGCCCCTGAGATATTAGAATGCTGCTGTCATGTCTCTCCTAGTCCTTCTTTTCATTAGATGAGACATACCCAGTTCATGCAGTCATTCTTATGTTTTAGCCTCTATTCCCCTAATCATCTTTGTTACTCTTCTCTGTACTCTTTCTAGAATCTTTCTAGATATCTTCTTCAGGTTCTGTTTGTCCATCTTCAAGTGGGTAAATGAAAGGTATGATTCATCATCATTACTTTTCCGCTCTTCCTATCCAGGGCTTTAGTTCTGGTTGAGTCCAGTCCACTATTCCAGCTTGGTGTCAAATGACCGCAATTATACTTGTACTAATTACCTTGATGGTATTTTATCCACTAAGTTTGGACTTTAAGATCTTCTTGATTCTCATGAGTCAAGAGACTTTCAAGACAGGCTCCTGCATAACTTTTTTCTTGACTTTAATGTGCTTAAGTGAAGGATGCCCAAGAATTTGATACTTTTCATTCAGATTCTTGATCTTGTTTCTATTGGGCCTATTAATTATTTTAGTTTTCACTATTATATTATTCACAAATTATTCCATATCCAGATTTCTTTCTGATTTCTTTTGATATTAAATGTACATTATGTGACTCTTGGAAGATAAAATACATATAACATAATCCCTTTTTGAGAGAGATGGGCAGTTCAGAATTGTGAAAAACAAACAAACTATTGAGGAAAAAAGACTAAGGAACCATACACAACTTTATATATAAATGAACTTACTTTGCAAATAGTTCTACAGTTAGATTAAAAAAATATTTATCAGCCTTTCCTCCCTTCTTCCCTACTTCCAAGTGAGAAGGCTTGTTTTCCATTAGCTGAAATATAAGTAGTAAGGGCTGTTCTCTACCCCTCCACCAAAGTTTCCATTAAAATGTGGAGTGAATTGTTATCTATTTACATGCTTTCTCCCTTCTATCTCATCAGTTTGAGCACTCAATTTTTGTAACTCTATAAAGGACAAACTCAAATGAGGAAAATGTTTTGACATTGCTAAGTTAAAGTGCCATCCATCACAGCAAAGGCCCCTGATCCAAGGAGCACTATGGGCCTTTTCATGCATCTGAAAGCACACAAACCGTACAGTTCATTTACATACAGTATATTCATTTTGCCATTCAGGGAGTAAATAGATTCCTCAGTCTTCCTAATATTTTAGCATTGGGTTGTTGTTGTTTTTTTAATATTCCTGGATAAGAATTACAGTAATTCCATTTGAGAGACATAAGCCTTTTCTTTGTCTTCCATGTTGAGAGAATTGGAAGTGAAGCCATCTTAAAGTCAGTACTTGGATGTTGGATGTCAAGTTTTGGTGATGATGCTAGTGAAGTTCCAGAAAACAGATGCCATAGACCCCCTCATTATTAGATTCTCTTGCTTCTTATTCTTAGTTATTTATTTCAGGGAAGCAAGTATCAATCATTTTCCTTTCTATAGGTAAGTGTTGGAGGACTCTATTTCTGCAAGTAAATAAGCATCCAGTCATAGAATCATATAATTAGAATGGTTCATAAACAGTTCACTGTCCAATCAGTGTAGCAACATAACTATTCTTACTATCCCTTCAGCTAGAAGTAACAACAAAGTAATTCTTGTCAATAGTATCCAAGCCCTTATTGTCTTTCCAAATAAAATCTTCTGCCAGAGCTTTGCTTTGAAGCCATCTGAGGAAAGCCTCAATAAATCAAAAATATTGCTAATCTAAGGGAACTGGGAGGTGTATGCCCACTAGGAGATAAAGGAATGAGAAAAATGTTATTTTATTCTTTGTTTTTGGTACCACATGCAACAAAATATTCAATGGATGTTGCTTCCTTGCTGTACTTACCCATCAAATGCACAAACAGAGAAAGAGAAACATGTTCCTACCTACCCTTTCTCCTTCTTATAGCATTCTCTTCACCCCTACTGGCCATTCTAACCTCATCCATTTTCCTGATATAAAGTAATTTCTGGAGAGAGGGAGGAATGAAGGAAAGAAGGAATGAGGGACTACTGTTTTATTGGTTCACCATAATCATTGATATCAAAATTGGTGACTCCTGTAATGATTTCTTCTCTTCTGTATCAAAGAAAAAAAACTGGTCACCTCCTTAGTCTTTTCCATTACTCAGTCACCAATATAATTGGGAAGAAAAAGAAAAAAAGAGATGAGTGGTCTAGTCCCCATGGCTTTTCTGAAAGATAGAAGTATTTATTTTAATAGCATCTTCTCTCCTGGACAAGTAAACTTATATTCAGTACTTGTCATTCTATGATAGTACAAAAATGGGAGTAACTCCTTCTGTACTGAAATTTTCAAACTGTTCTACTGAATCGGGGAAAATAAGACATTTAATTTAGACCCCATGAAGAGTGCATCCTTCCTTCCTCTGCAAATATGCCACTACTGCTGCCCTTGAATGAGAAGTGCATGCTTAAATAAGGCTCCCTATAAAGCTAAGTATAGGAAAGACTGAAAAATAAGAGCACATTGTACACATCAAAGTAGCTTAGAATATATACAATGTCCACCTGAAATGTTAAGGGAGCAATGTAGGAAGGGAAAAATACACCCAGAGAATCCCAAAGCACTTTTGCCCAACAAGGAGGAAAAGGAGTTAGATGTGCATGCCTGCACCATTTTCCTATCCAGCACATTCTCTCTCTCTCCCTCCCTCCCTCCCTCTCTCCCACCACTCTGTGCATGTTTTCATTCATGCTTTAAGGAATAAAAAAAAAATAATTGTGATTATTCTAATTGACAGGAAGAAAGTATGATAACAACAATACTACTATCCACTAAAGTTAAAAAAAGCATATTTTTGTACTAGATTTGTGCAATGTATGATTTCACCAATGTTTTCATTTGTAGATTTTTGAATGTTTCATTCAAAACTGTATAAATGTGTGAAAAAGAGGTTGTCTACTTTTACATTAAAAAAGAAAAAAAATCCAGACTAGTTCTCCATTGATCCTGGATTTTTAATTTACATGCATTTTGTTATGGGTTTAAGAAATGGTACACACTCAGTCCAGTCAGCATGTTAAAGTGATCAGAAATCTGTCTGATTTCATTCATTTTGCATATAATAAGTCAATATGCATTACAGCTCTTACTGCAGATTGGTGAAGAATGCTCTATTACCTGTTCTCTTTTGTATTCTGAAAGGCTCATGGGTTTTTACATAAATGTGATACTTGCCATATTCCACATGTACAACAGAAAGTTTACTAAGGAAAGAAAATTTTCTTGATCACATCAGTTCCTCATGTGCAGAAAACCTAAAGAAGTATCAAAAGTAAGGTTTTTTTTTTTCTTAAATAAAGAGTCAGCATTGTGCTAAGGATACATCAGGGGTGTCAAGGCCCATAGGCTGGATCTGGTCCACTTGGTGTTTAGTTCAGTCTGTGGGGCTGGCATGGAAATAGCAAAACTGTGGTGACTTTGCTACCAAAAACAGGATGCATGTGACACCCCTCCCCCCATGCCTCGTTTTGGCTGCCAGATTGCTACAGGAGGCCATCCAGACCAAAAACAAGTTGCAGTGCTCTCACAATGCCCCCCTGCACTAACCCTAGCCCTGTTTTGGCTGCCAGAGAACTATCAAAACTAAAAACAAAACAAAAGGAGAAACATTTCCCCTTTTCATTTCAGCATTCAAGAAGAGGCAGGAAAGGAGAAAGGGAAAGAGGGTAGACAAAGAAAAAGAAGAAAAAATGGGAAGAGAGAAAGGAAAGAGGAAAGACAAGGAAAAAGAAGAAAAAATGGGAAGAGAGAAAGGAAGGAAAAATAAGGAAAGTGGGGAAGGAAGAAGAAATTGGAATGAAGAACAAAGGAAAAGGAAAAGAGGAGGGAAGGAAGGAAGGCTATAATGAGTGTAAAGGAAGGTCTCAGGGAACACCTTTCTTAGGACTTGGCCACTAGAGGTGCCCCCCACATGGGTCCCATGTCACTCCCACCATAGCCACACCCACCCCGGGAATGCCCACCATGCCCATGCGCACCCCTGGCCATCCCCCCTCTCCAGCCCACCAAGGTCAAACATAACCTTGATGTGGCCCTCAATGAAATTGTGTTTGACGCTCCTGCTATAGGTTTACCCTAGGATCAGGAGAGGCTTTAAAACAAAATGTTTAATCCTATGCATACTAATAAGTAAAAGCTGTTAGTGCAAAACATTATTCACACCACAACTTTAAATGGCTTGAAAAAAGGAGAGAATCCATTCAGCTGTAGTTCACATGGCCTATTTGAGCCTATTCTGGCTTTAAATCAATTTATTTCTTAAAACACTTATATCTTTTATTTAACTTTGAATCCCAAAATTTACTAACAATAACCATCCAAAACCAATCTGAAAAATGGACGTAGTCACTCTGATCAATTGCACTGAGTTAATGCACATAGTCTTTGACTTGCGACCACAATTATACCTAAAATTTCTGTTGCTAAGTGAGACATTTGTTAAGTGAGGTTTGCCCCATTTTACAACTTGTCTTGCCCCAGTTTTAAGTGAATCACTGTAGATGTTAAATTAATAAAACAGTTGTTAAGTGAATCTGGTTTCCCCATTGATATTACTTATCAGTAGGTTAAAAAAGGTGATTACATGACCCCGAGAAACAGCAATTGTCATAAATATGAGTCAGTTGCCAAGTATCTGAATTTTGATCATGTGACTATGGGGATACTGCAATGCTCGTAAGTGTGAAAAATGGTCAAGTCACTTTTTAAAGTGCCATTTTAACTTCAAAGGATCAATGTTGTAATTCAACTATAATTTACCTGGATAAACCAGCATTTATTAAACCAAGTTATTAAAGACAGCAAATAATTATACCACTGACCTACACAACTCTACCATTAAATAAATAAATAAATAAAATAAAATTATTTCAGAGAATTATTTCAATTATAAGCTGACAGCAGAGAAGGGGTACAGCAAAATTATCTAAGAAAACAATACAAAGTTTGAATATTGCTGAGAAGAACCGCCTACTGTTCTTCTTAGGAGAGGACATACAGGAGTCAAAGGACAAATAATTGGGGGGGGGGGGGGAAGAGAGAGAGAGAGATACAAACATTTTGGTGAATGCTGTGCTGGCAGGATGCCATTCTCTAAATGATGTCTGACAGATATGAAATGCCTGTTGTGAGCTGTAGCAGTATATAATCAAAATAAAAAGGTGTTTCCTGATCAGGCATTTGTTCTCTTGATTAATTTTCTTCTCTCTTTTAAATTGAAGCCCTTCATTTTTGTTCTTGATAAAAGTAATCTTTGGATTGCACTTTTATTTTTGCTCTTTTTGGCTAGAAAAAGGAATAAAAAGTTGTGTTCAAATTACTGTGTTATTTTCAAGTGGAGGCAAACACATGTTCGATTAATTAAACTATTATGAAGAAGTAAGTCAGAGGGAGGATTTTTTTGTTGACAATTATTCAATTTGGTCCTATGCATTAATATGCTGATCTTACTTTAATTAAAATGAATAACCAAAAATAATGTAACATTTTTGATAAAGATAAGTGCATTACTTATTTTTTAATCTAATATTTTGTTTATGGATAAGAAATGAAATCAAGGGTAAAAATTAAGACTTAGAAATAAAAAAAAATACTGATGTTATAATGTGGAGATTTGGCAGGATATCTTCTAAGCTTTATGTTTAGAATTACTTTTCAGTATTCTATCCTTTGATGCTACTGTCAAGTATATGATGGGGTTTTAACAAATAGCATATATAACAACAGGAATTACACAGATGTAATTATTTCTCATCATAATGGATTAGTGGATGGATAACTGAAATAAAATTAAAATTTGAACCTGATATTTAGAAGAAACCTAATCAGCTCATATTTTAATACCAATTTACCCAGTTTACATTTCTTGAACCTATATATGGACCAGAATGCTGTCTTTCTATGCACCCATCCATCTGCCTGCCTGCCTGCCTGCCTGCCTGCCTGCCTGCCTGATCTCTCTCTCTCTCTCTCTCTTTCTCTCTCTCTCCCTCCCTCCCTCCCTCCCTCTCTCTCTCTCTCTCTCTCTCTTTCCTTCTCTCTGGGATCCCCTCCTCCCCTTGCTCTTCTTCCCCAGCCAGGTAGCTTCTTTCCCTCTTTCCTACCATCCTGGGAGAGCTGCATGACATCGTGAAAGGCGAGGCCCTCCTGGATGGCTATCTGACTCACATGCTGACCTCACACTCTTCCAGCACAGGGAAGCAGTTGGAGTGGCTCCATGACAAACTCCTGGAGCTGCAATGGGAGTGGCTGCCAGCCAGAGAGTGGCTCCGGAAGCAGGAACCCTCCTTGCAGCAAAATGGAAGACTGGATGATGGGGAGACAATTGCAGTTTTGCAGGTCCTGATGTCTCTTCTCCATCATCAGCAGGAACCTTCTTCTGCCTCCCACTGTTTTCTGCATTTAACTTTGGAGTCACCCAGGTGAGGGTAGCTCACCTCATCCAGGCCCAGCATCCCCCACACAGGAATCCCAATCCTAGCCACCACCTTGAGAGCCAGCCATCATATTTACAAAGAAATGGCTGGGAACTTCAAGCCAGGCATGCCCCACACAGAGGTGAAATGCTGCCAGTTCAGCCTGGTTCACCCAAACCAGTAGTAAAAAATGCTACCGGTTCAGCCAAACTGGTATTTCCAATGATCAGCTGGGTAACAAATAGCTGTACTGTGTGATTTAGTTTAGCTAGAAAGCAGGAAATCATTGGATTTCTTGCTTTCTAGCTAATCCAAATTGCGCAGCACAGTTGATTCCCCCCTTCTTTTGTTCTTACCTCAGAAGGCTTCAAAATGCTTCTTTTTTCAGTGCCTAGGAGGCTTTCCTGAGGCTCACAAGGCCAAAAATAGGCGCACTGGGGAGCTGCACGGTCCCCTGCTCCCAGGTTTTGCTCCCAGGAGGCTTCCTTGAGGCCCACTGGGCCAAAACTGGAGGGCAGGAGAGTGCTGCAAAAGAGAAAAAGAAAAAAAACTTTTGACCCTCCAGTCACATGACCATATAATTATGTCCACCCAGGCACATGATGATCTGGCCACACCTGCTTAGCCACACGCACCTAGCTACACCCACAGAACCGGTAGTTAAAAAAATTGAATCCCACCACTAGCCCCACTGCCCTGCCCCACCGGCACTCTGGACATAGCAATGGTTTGGCTTTCCCAGCTGGTTGTGACCTGCAATCCCCACTTCCTGCCATAGCTAGTTGTGTTTTGAGTAGCTTTGGCTGCAAAGGAAGGTGGGAAAAGCTCAGCCTTGATCATATACACAGAGCAAACAGTACATGCACAACATACATGTTGCCATAGGGACTTTCCCACAAACCATCTCCTCACAGAAAGTTCTGGAGCACACAGTGAGATTTGGCTCTGGGCATTCTGGGGTGGGAAAGTGCCAGTGGGGAGAGAGAGACCTGCTCATCCAGGACCAACCTCAATGATGACTTGGCCCCTTCTTTGGTGCCACAGAACTTACCTTTTGGCTCAGTGAGTTGACTTCTCTCCAGTGGCACTTCCCCATCCCAGAGTGCCAAGAGGCTGGCTGGCAGATAGGCAATCTGCCTCTCTCATACCATCCTAGTTCTAGATCCAAAAGGGCAGGCAGGCATTAGATAAAGAACCAGACAATATCACGGTAGATAAATTAATAATCAAAGACCAGACAATCTTGGGAGGCCAGGCAAGCAGGGTGATGCAGGCGCCCTCGACGTGAGTGACTTCGAGTTGGCCATGCCCATCCAGTTGCATGATCACCCAGCGATGCCCAGCCACCCATCATTAGGGTATAGAACAAGTTGTTAAATTATTTGAATCCCACCACTCTATCTGTCTATCTATCTTTAGATAGATTTAGCCATCTCAGCATGTTCTATCAACTTCAACAACCATTCCTTCATTGTGGACAATGCATCTTTGTGCATACAAAAATCTCACTGCAGTTATTACCTCTTGAAACAAATTCCATCATTTCGCCAACAGCAATATGAAAGATAAAAAAATCTGGTCTCATTGGTATATTAATCTTTAAAAGCCTCTGAGTCAGTGTGTGCATTTGAATACAGAATCTTCTAGCTTTTTATGCATCCATCAAACATGATAAAAAGTCCAATCTTGCTCATATTTCTAACATTAATTTGAAATGTTTTCATACATTCTAGACAATTTCTCTTGTGATATGTGCTAACAGTATATAATTTTATAAAAGTTTGCTTTTATAACATAGTACAAATTTCAATCTACTCAGCCACTTATTTTCCCATTTGTATATAATAACCAAATTTTAACCCATTTTATCATGTTTTCTTTCACTTCTTCTTCTTCTGTTTCAAATTTTAATAAAAGTATATGAATTTTAGCAATTACATTTATACACAATTTTATTTCAGTCTTACAGTGTGCAAAACCATAATTTTTTTTGTTTCTAATAATTGTAAGTAAGAAAATTATTGATAACTATATGCCTTTTGCACCAGTTATTCTCTTGATTTTATTTAACATTCCCATTCACAAAATCATAGTATTTTATCATAGATTAACCATTTGTGTGTGCCTGTTATTACTTGCAAGTCAATTGATAAAATATTCATCTGTCAGTAAAATTGACCAATGGACATATAATTATAAGCAAAAAAGACTGACATCCTGATCAGTATTTTTAATTACATTCTGACATAGTATTACACTGGCTTTGCAGGGAACAAAAATGTAGAGAATGTAGAGAAATAAGAGAGATTAGGAATGTAGGGTTCTTGTCCCCCTATTCAAATGTTAATAGAAAATTTAACAAAAATGATAACTCATGCTGTATTCCTACAGGGTAGACAAAGAATCTAGTACCTTGCATATATATTAATTTACAATTACTCCCAGTTTAAGTAAGCATGTTCAACTGGAGGAACACAATTACTTTATAGAAACTCTAACTGAAGTGATCTGAATGTTGTGTTTCTGTGTATCAGGAACAATAGGCAACAATCTTTGCAATAATGACGTGTTTCTTATATCGTATTAGTCTAAATCTGACCATTTACAATCATCACTTTTAGAATCTGGGTGATTATTTGGGTTTCATCCACTGAAGCTTGTTATGTTCATTAATCATTTTTACATTCAATAAAAGTTTCCAAATATCTACTTATTAATAGAAAATCAATGTTTCTGTTCGTTTCCTTTTTCTGTGATTTCTTATTATCTAAGAAAGCAGTCATATAACTTATTTGTTGTCACTGTAAACCCTAAAGAAGTTCTATCTTATTTAAAGTTCAGCAGAAATGGCAGCATTTCTATAACCTTCTTCAGGATGGAAAAATCATTCATAACAAAACATTTGCAGGAGACATGAATTAGTATGCCTACACATATCTTTGATTGTGCTTGGAAGTTTAGTGCCATAATCTTTTTGGCAATAATTTTACTGTTGTTTTTCCTATTGTAGTTCTGTTTGTTTTTAATATTGTTTTGTTAATTTACATAATGTAAACTGATTAGACTCCTGATGGATTGGAGCAACATAATAAATAAACAAACAAACAAATCAATAAATAAATATATGTTTGAGAATTTTTTAATTTGTTTTTGTTTTGAGGTTCATGGTTGAAAACTACTGATGAAAGTTATTGAAAATGTAACAAACAAACACTATATACCATATACTAGATATGCATATATGTATATACGTATACACAGTATATATGTATATACATATACATATACATATACATATACATATACATATACATA
>BLBF01000031.1:22865381-22909869 GCA_015471245.1 Laticauda colubrina | reverse complement strand
GTAAGATACTACACAGGCATCACATCAAGACTGCCTTCAAAACAGACAAAAAAATAGCAGCCATCCTTAAAAACCCCAAAGACAAAATTGACCTGGAAAACCAAGGGATATACGAAATTTCCTGTACATCATGCCCGGCCACATACATTGGACAGACCAATAGAAGAATAAGTACCCGCCTAGATGAACACAAAAATGCAGTAAAAAAGCTGGAACACACCTCCTCACTAGTCCAACACATGAAAACCACAGGTCACAGCATCAACTTCAATGGCACTAAAACCCTAGCCACTATCGAAAACCCCAGCCACAGAATCATCAGAGAAGCCATAGAGATTGAAAAAAGACCTGAAAGCATGAATAGAAGAGATGATTCCACCAGACTGTCAATCATTTGGAAACCTGCACTCTCAAATAGAAAGATCTCCACACCACAAACCAGGCAAACCCCTGAGCACAAACAGACTCCCTCTGATGCCTCCAACTCGAACACCCCCCCCACCAGGCACCCAGGTGAAACCTGGCTTCCTAATGGATAGCAGCCATCCTTTCACATGAAGCCAAGCTGCACTGAAAGCCTCCAACACAGGAACAGAGTGTTGCCAGCCAATCAAAGCCACAAAACAGACAGAAGAAACCAGAAACACCAATCAATCAATCAGTCCAGTGAACACAGACCAAGACTCCCAACCAATCAGGATGAAGAAAAAAACCATCCTGGCACAGCATTGGCTAGCCTCAAATTTAAAACCAAAGACTGTTTGACTCTGACCCACATACAAACTCTATACAGAAGCCTGATGATGGCAGATGAGCTTCTGCTGAAACATTGCTACAACTTTAAAAGCACTACAATGACGTGGGATAATACCTGAAGGAAGCTGAACTGCATGTATGTATGTATGTATGTATGTATGTATGTATGTATGTACATATACACAGGCACACTGACAGACACACCAACATACAGACACATATGTATGTTTATATAATTGTGTGTGTATGTGTGTGCATTAATTACATACTGTACAAGTATGTGTATGTATGTTTTGTGTATTAATCATACACTTGCAAAATTTGGGATCATGTCAAATAATTAGATATCTTAAAAATCACATCCCTCCCTCAAACAAGAACTAAATGCATGATGAATTTACTACAAATGGTGAGCAGATTTTAAGTGGCTCCAAAGGATTACAAGTTGAATAATTTGCACTGTATCCAGAATTAACTGCATCATATACCATTTGGTTTGCTAAATCCCACAAAGGTTGTTATGTATTAGGGTGCTAAGATTTAGAGCTAGATTAAATACTAAAAAAGAAAGCTAAACAAATGAGAAAAAGGAGCAGTTTTCTTATCAGAATCATCTGAAGCATTCACACGTTGCATGGAGGGAAAAATGTAAGAAATTGGTTCAGTTTCAACCATACTTTCTATTTATGTAAGTTCCCTGCATCGTACTGATACGATTGGGTTTATTATGTAGAATAGCTTTTTAAAGATCACGGGACTCCAGTAAACTGGAGAAATATGAGAGCACTATCTTGCAAAACCAGAAGTGCTTTCAATTTTGAGCAAAATCACTTTTGGCTACAAGCAAGATTTGAAAGTGCCCAATTGATCTTGGTCTACATTAAAAATATGTAGAATCTGATCCAAACTCATAGAAATGTAGTAGCAGTACTTCAGGATTTAGAACTTTATTTTTATTTAAAACATTTGTGTTGCTACCCATTTTAAAACCAATACTGGGCACTTTAAAACCAATAAAATAATGTGCACCACCATAAATAACACCAGAACAAAAACAAAACCAGAAAACATCCACTCCCTGATTCAGTCCATGAAAAAAAAAAAACTCTTTCTTCACTCCATCGTAGGGCCTGAGGAAAGACCCAGATCTTAAGTCAGGAGTCTTCAAACTTGGCAGCTTTAAGACTTGTGGACTTGTGGACTCCCAGAATTCCTCCTTCAGTCTGGAATTCTGGAAGTTGAAGTCCACAAGTCTTAAACTTGCCAAGTTTGAAGAGCCTTGTCTTAAGTACTCTCCAGAAAGTTTATCATACATAAAGGGGACAGATGTTCCAAATGGTAGGTGCTGCAATGGAAAAGTCATGCTTCCAAGGACCAGTAATATGACAATGTTGAAGGGAAGGTACCTGAAGAACAGAGGTGATATTCAGCCGGTTTGGACCAGTTCTGGTATACCAGTAGCGGAAATTTTGAGTAGTTCGGAGAACCAGCAAATACCACCTCTGGCTGGCCCCACCCACTTGTCCCCACCCTTTTCTGTCCTGTATTCCCTTGTTTTTTAACCTCAGATGTTTTGTGTGGCAGAATGATTGCCATGCCTCAGCTGAGCTAAAAAACAGACCACCTCACTAGCGCTAACAAAAGGGCAGATTTTGAGTGCTGCATGCACACAAAGCATGTGTGTGCACACGAAGCGCTCTCTCACAGAATCAGTAAGAAAAAATGTGGAATCCCACCACTGCTGAAGAAGGTCTATCCTATCCATCTTGGTGGGGCATGCAGGGAGAGGCATTCTTGCAGATAACTACAAATGTTTGTTTTCAGAAGACATGATCCAGAATGTTTACAATGTGTTTCTCAAAATGGTGGAAACTTTTCACAATAGAAGAGGATGCTTTCCTTTATAGGAACCAGATTCTTCTTCTGTTTAAATTATATCAATCTTTTAAAAAGAACATGGAGCATGGGAGACTTGTGACATCTATGGGAATCATATTACCAACTTTTGGTGTTGATCTTTATTACATTTGTAATGATCGAAAGTTCCTACTTCATAAAAATCTCAGTTTAAAGAAAAAACCTTTTTTCCATCTCTGTCATTACTAGCAAATCAAGCCTGCTTTCCGGCAATCAAGGGTTTTTCAATGGCCTGGTGTGACCCTGTCAATCTTTGCCAAGCCTCTAATTGCATTATCAGCTGAAGGACTTTGCTGGGTTCTTTCTTTCACTGCCAGTTACTTGGTGAGGCTGCCTTGATTATACATCCCCTAATTGTTGCTTTGCAGAACAGGAAGACCTTCCCTGCAGTAAAAATTTCAGACTAGCAGATTTTTAGTTGATAAATAGCTTGCTTTCCCATGAGACAGAAGCATAGCAAGTGTATTCATATCACAGCAATCTGTGAACACCCCACAATTCTGAGGAGATAGAAATCATTTTAAAATATATTTATTTGTTTATTTATTGAATTTATATAGCTGTCAGTCTCAAGGACTTTCTCAATAATAATGACAATAAAATGATTTTATTTAGTATAGAGAGTGAGCGGTGATTCAGAATATCAAAGCCACCCTACTTATTTTATAGAGTAAGGTTGGCCTTCAGATATTTTATTATTTGGTTTTCTTAGATTTATAAACTACTCTATAGGAATCTTCCACTGGAAAATATGAAAAGTGAGAAAAAAAATGGATAAATATTCACTGTTCTTAATATGTGAGCTAAGAAAAAATAAATAAAGTACTAGATTATTATCATCTATCACTTAAGCTAGGATGTAATTTGTGTGTAATGAGATCATGTTGGCTAAATTTTCCAGAAACACAAAAACACAAAACATAAGGTGATGGGACAATTTTTGAGCATATGTGTGGGAAGTGCACCCTAAAAGGACAGTGCCAGAAACCTCACAGCACCAGAAACCTCAGAAAACAGTGCCAAGAGATTCAAGCCAGCCCTTCCCTCTTTAAGGCTAGGTCACATAGCCCGACGGATGCAAAACGTATGTAAAAAGGACACAGCAGATGATCAAATTTTCCAACCGTTCTTATCCGCTCTCAAAAGTGCCCCAAATTTGCATAAAGAGAATGGAAAAGAATAGACGGGGGGAGGATGTAGCGCGGATGTAAAACAGATGCTCAACGGAAGCCTAGTGGATGAAAGTAGATGGAAGCGGATGGCATGTCCGCAGGGCTTTCGGGGGAGCATAGCAAAGCGGATGCGTAGCAGAAAGAGCAGATGTGTAGCGGATGAAGCGGATGCGTAGCGGATGCAGAGCGGATGCGTAGCGGATGACGCGGATGCATAGCAGATGCAGAGCGGATGCGTAGCGGATCACTGCGCATGCGGGGAGGATGCATTGCGTCAGCCCCACGGATATAAAAGGAGGCAGCTCGCAAGCAGGTCACCATTCAGAGGAAAGATCTGCTGCCAGAGACATCTTCATCAGAGACCATGGGGAAGAAGAGGAAGCCTGTGCCATCTTCTGCCAGCCCTGGAAAGAAGGACAGAACCACCATCCCACCCCCTGGCCCTGACTCTGCTGCTGCTGGTGCTTCTGCTGGTGCTGCTGCTGCTTCTTCTGCTGCTGGTGTTGCTCCTGCTGCTGGTGCTGGTACTACTTCTCCTGCTGCTTCTCCTGCTGCTTCTCCTGCTGCTTCTCCTGATGCTGCTGTGGTGGACCAGCCCCGAAGCCCTGAAAGCTCTGATGCTGAAGGCCCTGCCAGAGGGAGGAAGAGGCAAGGGAAGGAGAAGGAGAAGGGAGAGAGGAAGCAGTACTCCATCTCAGAAGAGCATGAGGAGGAGGGGCTGGACTGGCTGAGAGAGAATGAGTACATCTGGAAGGGCCACAGGCTGTATAGAGACACCAAGCGGAAGCAGGCGATTTGGAGACAGAAGGCGGAGAGCCTGGGCTATACTGCTGATGTCCTCCTCGGGTGGTGGAAGCATATGCACACCTGGTACGGGAAGCTGCACTTGAAGAAGTCTGGCCAGGCCACGGTCAAGCTCACCAACCGGGAGACCTATGTCATGGCAAAGTGCAGCTTCCTGGAGGGTGAGGTCTGCCACCGAGGAGCAGCCCCACTGTCCACCCTCACTCTCAGGCAGCCCACAGACAGCCAGTCCTCTTCTGGCCAGGAGACAACGACCGTGTCCTGGCAGGTGTCCACAGAGCGCCCTGCGACAGAGACCCCCCAACAGCTGCACACCCTATGCCAGAGGACGTGGAGGATTCTCTCACACACATGGAGCAAGAAGAAGCAGCGACCACCAGGGACCAACCCACACCCACCCTCAGCTCCACCTCCACAGAAAGCAGGCAGAGAGGCAGACTGGAGGGACAGAGCCACACTGTCCTGCTGGAGATCAGGGACACCATCAAGACCAGCGCAGATCTCCTCTTTCAGCTGGTACACTTTGAGATTCCATCCTCAAACTGCAAGCCCTTCCTCACCTACCTGACCCAGACCCTCATGGACATGCCTGAGCCTCAGTACCAGGTGATGAAGGAGAGGATAACGGTGCTGCTGCACCACCCTCAAGGCCCAGCTGAACCTACTCCCACCCACTCCAGGTCTGCTCCTCCATCCCAGGCGATGTCACAGCCCTTCCATGGATTTCAGCAGCCCCTCACCTACCAAGGCTATGGATTCCAGGAGTTCCAGCAGCACAGGCAGCCTTTCCCAGTCCAGGCACAGGTTCCTCGCACAACACAGGTGCCACCGATGCCACCAATACCACCGATGCCACAGACACCATAGATGCCACTGACGCCACCAATGCCACCAATGCCACCGATGACACCAACGCCACCGATGCCACCAATGCCACCGATGCCACCGATGCCACCGATGCCACTGATGCCACCAATACCACAGATGCCACAGATGCCACCGATGCCACAGATGTTTCCTCGCATGCCACAGATGCCTCACCTCACCAGATGCACACCATACATCCCCACTACACTCCTCCTTCCTCCACCCCACAGCCAAGCCCATCCTCAGAACATCTGTCATCGGTCCTGCACCTGACATCCCAGGTCCTGGATGAAGGGCCTCTCAACCTCACTGGGCTGAGCCAGCTTTCTGAGAGCTTCCTGAACATACCACCTCCTGTTGTCCTCTCGGGGCCAGGCACCCCAATGGCGCCTCAGACCAGCACTCCAGCCACTGCCAGGTCCACAGCCGCTGGACCCTTTACACCTGAGACCATGGGCATGCCTCAGAGTGACTGAGAACATTGCCAGAGACTGAGTTGTTACCTGTTGACTTTATCTTTGCTTGGGACACTTTTCTTGGTTCCTTTTGCTTTTTTAAATAAAGTCCTACACTTTACTTAACTGTTATTAATAAAGGTTATCTTTGCTTCACACACTTGGGTCATTTCTTTTACTTAATAAAGTCTTGGTGGAAAGTTTTAGAAAATGGTGAAGCCTTTGCATGCTTATGGGTTGGGCAGGGATACCTGTGGGATGGGTAATAGCTGTGGGATGAGCAGGGATAGCTGTGGGATAAGCAGGGATTCCTGTGGGATGGGTAATAGCTGTGGGATGGGTAAAAGCTGTGGGATAGATCAGCCTCCAGTGCAAGCATAGTGGGACTGTATGGTCCACCCTCCCAGGTGCCACACCTTTGGCCCTTTATTATCAATAACAATTTAATCATTTACCCACACATTTCAACAAAAACACAATTCTTTATTAATGCCCTATTTATTGTAAGGCCACTCAACATACATGGCACAATCTCATCAGTGTGATGAGACAGGCTGAAGGAAGCATCCATTAAATATCTACCATCCTGTCTTGCCACTCCACTGCTCCAGCTGGGGAGTTGCACCAGTGTTTCAGGAGGTTGCGCTGCTTCTTCCCTTCATGTGAAGCTCTGTTGGGGCCTGGCACATCCACAGTGTCTATCAGGTTTCGCCCTTGCCTCCATTCACCAGGCTCCATGTCCCCATTGCCTTGTTGACAGTCCACAAGCCTGTTCTGCAACACTGGGTAGCGAGTGCGCATGAGATTGTGCAGGATGCAGCAAGCTTCCACGATGTTCCTCATGGTCCGTGGATGATGCTGCATGGTGGTGAGAAGTACCTGGAACCTGTTGGCCAGGATGCCAAAGGCGTTCTCCACGATGAGGCGTTCTCCATGATGAGGAACATCGTCTTGCCCTGGACAGCCTGTAGTTGAAGATCCTCTCTTCATGGGTGAGGCATCTGGAAGTGATGCCATGAAGTGATACTTCATGAGGTAGGTTCTGAGGGAGAAGGCGTCATCCCCCATGATGAAGTTGGGCACATCTTGTGTGTCATTGGGCAGGGGGTCTGGATCTGGGAAGCCCATGATGAGATTGCATTCCAGCCCCTCCTTGAGGTCGCTGGCATTGTATATCTGGGCATCTGAAGCTGACCCATTGCCTGAAGCATCAATGTACATGAACTTGTAGTCAGCACTGACCATGGTGAAGAGGATGATGCTGAAGAAGCCCTTGTAGTTGAAATAAGTGTACGCTGACTTGACTGGAGCTTTGCAGGCCAAGTGCTTCCCATCTACGGCTCCAAGGGTGTGGGGGAAGTTCCACTTCTGATACCACTGTACTGCAAGTTTCCTCCAGCCTTGTTCAGTGGAGGGACACTGGAGGAGCTCCTGCAGGTATTCTTCGATGATGGCCTGCACCACTTCTCTGACCACAATGCTGATGGTGTTGTGTGGCACCCTCCAGTTGTACTGCATGTTTCTGTATGTGGTCCCGGAGGCCAGGTGGCACAGAGTCAGTGCCACCTTGAGCCCAGGGTCCAGGCTGGGCCGGAAGTTGGTGTTCGCCTTGGTCAACCTGGGTCTCAGACGCTCCACAACTTCGTCAAACATGGCTGGCAGCATCCTCATGAAGTTCTGGAATGCACAAATGTCTTCATTCCTCAGCTCCAGCATCAGCTTGTTATAGAGTCCAAACTCGGCTCTTCTCCCGATCCATCATCGGACCCAGACACTTCTTGGCTGCCTCCTTTTCTTCCCATAGAAAAGGTGAAAGAGCCTGAAGAGGGCATGGTTCTGGTGTTGAATGATGGCGGCTACCAAAAGGAGCATGCGATGATCCATGGTGGAGAAGAATAGATGCTGTGGAAGAGCAAGAGCAAGGCTGAAGAGGTCTGCACACCAGGGCTGCTGGACTGATTGTGAGATCCAGGTGATTTCCTCCCCCTTTTTATAGGAAATGTCGGTTTTCCTCTAGGTGTCCTTCTGCATCCTCCAGACATCCTCCAGACATCCTAAATATCCAAGATACATCCCCTATACGAATGTTTTTTCTGTTTTAATACTTTATATCCGAGCTGCATCCGCTTTCATTCTTTATATGTCTATGCTACTAATGCCGTGTGTCCATTCCGCATCCGTTTCACTTCCTCCCTGTGTCCGTTTTCCGCTGGAACGGATTTGAGTTGCGCAGATGCACAGCGGATGCCTAGCAGATATAACGGACATATAACGGATGACAACAGACATATAACGGATGTTCCCCATATATGTAGCGGATGTAGAACGGACGCGTTGGATACTTCATCCACTCAAAAAGTTTTGTGCAGCTCAAAACTTTTTGAGCGGATGAAATTACAGTAGTTGGATGCTGGATGGATAGAGAGTATGAAAAACATATGCAGTGAGTACATAACGGATGCATCGCCATGCAGATGGCAAGGTTTTTTGTCTGTTTTACATCCCCATTGCATTCGTTGGTGCAGTGTGACATGGGCTTTAAAAGAAATTAAGAAACACTAGCTGAAGGAAAAAGTCAGAAAGCTGACAACAGAAACACTTAAGTAGCCATTAAGATAAGGGGAATCAGGATAAAAATAAACTTCCCAAGGTAAATCAAAACTCCCTTTTTCCTGCCCTTGACCGGAGTAAACCCCAAGGACAGGAAAAACAAAAGACCTGGGACCAAGATTAACCCAGGAAAACAAAACCTAGGGCAATCAGAAACACATCCAAACCCATCAAGCTGCAAAGGCTTCAAAAGGGAATTAAGCATAAAAGGCTCAGAATCACACTCCCAATCTTGCTTGCAAGCCAGGAACTCTTGAGCTGCATCACTTTTTGCTTCTTGCCTTCCTATATTAAAAGAATTCAACTTTCTGGCAGCTGGCTTCTGCATCCATTTCTTCTCAGTGTCTGTGGTGTGTCCCAGCTGGGAACAAACCAGGGAAATTTCTTCCAACATATGAAGATAAAGAGCCCACTCTGATGCACTTGGTTCAGTAATTTCCACTGCATTAATTTTATATAATGACCTATGGCTTCAACCATAATAAACTGACAAATAACAGGATTCCAAATAAATTTTGTCTAAAGTAATTATTTTAACATTTATTTTTATTCTAATTCACATGCCTTTTTTCATGTTGTTTGTGCCTTAAGAGCTGCTGGTATTTTCACAACTCTACAAAGAAGACTGGATTTGAAAAATGGGTGGTTTGCCCTGGCATTTTATTACGAATGAATTTGGAGTGCAATGCAATTCCTCCTAATGCAATTCCTATATTCTTTCTTGGTCTGTTCAGGTCCATTATCTGGGAGATCTTTAGTCTCAATGTTTCTTTTTCCTCATCTGAAAACCTTCACCTATTTCATTTAAAGGGAATGATTTATATTGTGTTAGTTATGAATCTGGGAGGAAGCCTTAACTCTTTCTTTTTTAAAAAAAACTTTTATTAGTTTTCAATAAAAAAACATACACAAACAAAACACAAAACATCAAAACATAAAACTTCTTTTTGGAAAGCGGCTTAGTCCCGGGTTACATCTTCTTATACAGACATAAATTCAAAATTAATGCTCACTTTTTATCCCATTTCATATCTTATTTACCATTCTACATTTCTATATAGCTTCTCCACTCTTTTCACTCTCTTAATTCTATTTTATTTATTTCATCTCAATTTAAATCATTATGCGTATATCTTTTTTAAGAATGTGCAGGAGGAAGCTGAGAAAGTGAAAGTTTTTGGCTAACCGGGATGACAAGTAATATTTAAATACCCTGGAATTTAAGTTTTATTAAAGATACATCATTCCCGATGAAGACAGAAGAAGCGGTAAATGAAAGTAAAAAAGGGAAAGTTTGTTTTTTCTCACTCTCCTTCCTTAAGGTGATAGCAAATGAATAGAGAAATCGGAAAAACCCATTTTGGTATCAGCAGGTAATTAAATTGAAAATTGAAGCCAAGGGGACAATAAAGATTTTTGAGCATTGAAAAAAAAAACTTTTTTTGCTATAAGTGGGAAGGGAGAGGAAAAGAATTAATATTAAGATTTTCTTGGAGGAGGCTGCTTGGAATTTATAAGATTAGAGCGAAACTGTAACAAAACTTCAAAAAGATATATTTTAACTGGAGCTTTACAACTGAACTATCACCCCAGGGAGAGAAAATATAAAAAGAAAAAAGTGCTAAATGAAACAGACTGTGTGTATTTGGATTGCTTGGTGACTTTGGGACTTCTGGAAATTATTATTTGAAAGACTAAAAATATTTGGGTTGTCTAAAAAAACTTTTTACAATGGCACTACTTGTTGATGAACTGAAAATTGAATTTAAAAAGCTAAAAGAAGAGGAACAAGAAGGGAAGGGCTCTTCTGGATCTCTTTTCCATTTTTTAGAAATGGCGATTTCTACCTACCAGAAAGTACAAGAACAAGAAGATTGGGATGAAGAAGAAGCCAACTTTAATGAACAAACAACTTTAGCCGGGGAAGAAAAGGGAAAGAGGGGAAAGAGAATGGAGAATTTAAGACTTAAGAAAACAACCAAAAAAAGGAAAAATAAGGTGAAAAATTGAAACAATGTCAGAAAGCAACAGAAAAGAGAAATACAGAAGAAGGTGGAGATTAAGTGACAAGGGGGCAAAAAGACAGGATTGGAGAAGAAAGGAAGGGAAAAGGGGAAGAGAAGTTACAAAGGTTTAAAACAAGATGTAAAGAAACAAGATCTATTCAGAGATAGTGGGTAAAAATATGATTAAAAAAGAGATTCTGCAAAGTACATAAGATTGTATTGTTGTATTTATAATTGAAATAATGTTGGAAAATTGGATTTAATAATAGAGCTTAATTTGCTATGGATTATTGTTTTAATTATATTATAAACTTTTTATTCTTTTCTATTTTATAACATAGTAAGTAGCTTTAGAATGTACTAAGCAGAATCAGAATGAAAAGTATATATTATTTTAAGTGTTAAATTTAGGGGAAAGATTTAAAGGCGTCATACTTCAATCAGTGATTACAGGAGAAATTTTGTGTTAATGAGAAAAGATAATAGAAAATTGAAATAGAACAGCCTTAACTCTTTCATTGTTCTGTAATAAGCTTTCTAATACTAATTTAAAAAAACTGATGGTTGCTGGTCTTAATCTTGGCATGCCATTGCCAAAACAGGTTTACTTGTTATTCCTTAATTCTATTCTCTATTCTCCTCCTCCTCCTCCTCCTCCTCCTCCTCCTCCTCCTCCTCCCTGTTTACTATTGAGATGTTTCAGCTAATCTCATTTTTTTTATCCAATTCTGTTAAGTTGCACACAGTTCTTGTACAGTCCCTAGAAAGGTGAACTCAAGCAGTGCCACTGAATATAATTAATAATAATTTAGATAAATGAAACTATTAAGAATGATCTGTTAAAATCCAAACAAACTCACCCATTTCTTAATTCCATTCTGTTTTGATACAGCCATCTGGCTTGGAGAAGACTTAAAGCATGTTTACACTATATGCTTAGAAAGCTAATTTTTGCAGTGGTTGCCAAGCCAAGCTTAGTGAGATGCCAATAATCATTTGTTAAAACTACATGACAATCCTGCACGCTCAGCAATCACACCTGCAAAGTGTGAAGAAATTTAGGGATGGCTGTGGGTTGTGAAGCTTTTGGACAAGGTACTCTAATATCAGCCAGAGACCAGAAGAACAGAAAAAAAAAACAGTGAACAACACTGGCTAAGCTGTTCTGCTTTGAAGGAAATCTGCGTGTCTTTGAATGAACTTCAGTATAAAATAAAGCAGAAGATGAGGAGAGTAAGGAGATAAAATGATAGGGATTAAAATAAGCTAGGAAGACAAGTGAACTATTTGAAAAGAAAAAAAATAAATAAACTGAGAACATTTTAAGGATCTGTAGAAGAGCACGAAGAGTGTGTACATAGGATAAATAAATGTGAAAAAAAGGATTTAAGAGAAACAGAATGGCCCAAAAGAAGAGCTCCATATGGTAAAGGCAGTAACCTACTACTAAATGATTTAAAATAATTAAGCAGATGTTGGGCTGCCGTTGTCTAAATTACTTCAATGAGAGCTGCACTCATTTGTTTGATTTTAGAATTCAGATGTTTTGGAAAGCGGACACATTTTGTCTGAATTATTTGAAATGACATAAAATGGATTGATTAAATCATTTTAAAGAATGGGGCTTACATTTCTGGCATGGTGCAAGGAATTATCTACTTTGCTTTCTGGAGCAAGTCCATTTGTAGTTCTTTAATACCAATAAAGTGCATTAGTATTTATTTAATACAAGTAAACATAAATAGTTTTTAGGTGCATTGAGGGGGAAAAGCTATCTTAAAGGGTTGGAATTTCTTGACAGTAATAACAATAGAGGGAAAAAAGTACATTTAGTTCTGGCTCAGCCCATATTCTAGAAAATTAGATTCCTTCAAGAACATTACAAAAGACCGCATTTCCAGTGTAGGCATGCCCTAGCAGCTGTTGATATTCTGCACAGAATATCATTAAATGCTCCTATATATTATTATCAAGGAGAAAAATAATCAAGACAAATTAAAGCTTCATTGCTTTTCCTAAGCATAGATGTGACTATGTCCCTTTCAATGATTGCATTTTTTCTATCTCCATTAATGTTGGATCTTATATACCTTATAGAGATGCCTATAAGAAGATTTGATCTTTCCTGTCTCATCCTATACTGCACAATACAAGAAAATCAGGTATTAACAAATCCCTTGATAGATAGAAGGAAAAGAGAGGGTGTGATGACCTGGGGTGTGGCACAAAGGCAACACAGTCAGAGAATAAGAATGAGTTCCTCTATTAGCTCCAACTTCCAACTCAATGATCCGGTTACCTTCTGGTCTGGAGAAAAACTCTCCCATGAACCTGCATCAGCTTTTGGCTGCAGATATTCCAGTCCAAACATTGTAAACTGAAAACTTTAAACTTTAAATCCAACAAGGCAAAATAAGGTAGTTCAATACAGCAGAGCAAGATACGGAGTTCCAGAAATAAAGTAACAAGTCAATATTTGTTCCTGGCAAATGCAGCTTGCAACTGCCTCTAGTTTATACTCCCTTCCCAGGTGTGCCTTGTGAAGGGAATCAGGGTCCTTTACTCATTCGTAAGCCACACAACCCACTTTGCTCACTTCTCCATTCTTCCCTGCATGCCCTTGGATAAAGAGGGGGTGAGCCTTGGTCTTCCTCTGAACCCCCTCTTCTCTGTGCTACCTCTTCCCTGGTCTGCCCAGCCTGACTTTACTGTTCCCCAGTTTCCCATACAGCCAATAGAGCCACTTGTCTTCCTCCTTGTAGTCAGACACCTATGGGGGCATGACAGGGGGTAATAGCATATTGTATGAGTTTTAATCTGTTGCATTTTTGTACCGATGTTGGTATAATCTGTTACTGCTTGGATTTGAAGGAATCTATTGGTGTGATGCCTTTCACCGATAAAACATCATTTCACAAACATCTTAAACTTTGGCGTCTCTTTTAAGCCCATGTCAGACTGCCCCAATGTATGCAAAAAGGACACAGCGGATGAGCAAAATGTTCAATCCGTTGTTATCCACTCTCAAAAGGGGCAAAAATTTGCATAACCGGAGTGGATAACACGGATGTGGGGAGGATGCAGGGTGGATGCAAAGCGGATGCGGAACGGAAGCCCAGCGGATGGAAGTGGATGGGAGTGGATGGCGCAACCGCTAGTTTTCCGGGGGGCCACAGCAAAGCAGACGCGGAACGGATACAGCGGATGCAGAGCGGACGCAGAACAGATGAAGCGGATGCACAGCGGAAGCCTAGCGGATGCACAGCGGAAACCTAATGGATGCCTGGCGTTAATTGCGCATGCGGGGAGGATGCATTGCGTCAGCCCCTCGGATATAAGAGAAGCAGCTCAGAAGCAGGTCGCCATTCAGAGGAAAGACCTGCTGCCAGACACATCGACTGCCTTGCCTGCCCTGCCTGCATGTCTGCCTGCCAGCCTCCCAGCCAGCCTTGCTGCCAGCCTGCCTGCCAGCCTTGCTGCCAGCCTGACTGCCTGGCAGCCTTGCTGCCAGCCTGACTGCCTGGCAGCCTTGCTGCCTGCCTTCCTGCCAGCCTTGGTTCATGTCTGCCTGCCAGCCTTGGTGCCTGCCTGTCTGCCAGCCTTCCTGCAAGCCTTGGTGCCTGCCTACCTGCCAGCCTTGGTGCCTGCCTTGGTGCCAGCCTTCCTGCCAGCCTTGGTGCCTGCCTGCCTGCCTGCCTGCCAGCCTTCCTGCCAGCCTTGGTGTCTGCCTTGGTGCCAGCCTCCCTGCCAGCCTTCCTGCCAGCCTTGGTTCCTGCCAGCCTCCCTGCCAGCCAGCAACCCCACAACCATGTGGAAGCACAGCAAGCCTCAGCCATCTGCTGCCAGCCCTGGCAAGAGGGACAGGGCTACCATCCCGCCCCCTGGCCCTCACTCTGGCTCTGCTGGGGCTTCTGCAGCACGGGCTCGCTCTTCTGGGGCTGGGGCTTCTGCTGCTTTTGCTTCTGGAGGAGCTGATGACAAGCACTCCAGCACCAGCCACCTCCACAGCACCTGCACCCTTCACCCCTGAGACTGAGCGACCAAGAGGAGTGCCAGAGACTCACTTTTGTCTTATAGCTTGTTGTTAATAAAGTCTATTTATGATTCACACGCTTGCTTCATTTCTTTTTTTTAAATAAAGTCTTGGTGGAAACTTTTAGAAATGGTTTAAGCCTTTGCATGCTTGTGGGATGGGTACGGATAGCTTTGGGATGGGTTAGGATACCTGTGAGATGGGTAATAGCTATGGGATGGGTTAGGATAGCAGTGGGATAGATAAACCTCCAGTTCAAGCATAGTGGGACTGTATGGTCCACTCTCCCAGGTGCCCCACCTATGGCCCTTTATTATCAATAATAATGTAATAATTATCCACACATGTCAACATAAACACAATTCTTTATTAAACGCCCTGTTCATTGTAGGCCAACCAAACATACATGGCCCAATCTCATCTGTGTGATGAGACAGGCTGAAGGAAGCATCCATTAAGCATCTACCATCCTGTCTTGCCACTCCACTGCTCCAGCTGGGGAGTTGCACCATTGTCTCATGTAAGGCTCTGTTGGGGCCTTGCACATCCTCAGTGTCAATCAGGTTTCGCTCTTGCCTCCATTCCCCAGGCTCCATGTCCCCATTGCCTTGCTGGAGGTCCACAAGCCTGTTCTGCAAGACTGGGTAGCGGGTGCGCATGAGATTGTGCAGGATGCAGCAAGCTTCCATGATCCTCCTCACGGTCTCTGGGCAATGCTGCATGGTGGTGAGAAGTATCTGGAACCTGTTGGCCAGGATGCCAAGGGCATTCTCCACCACCCGCCTTGCCCTGGACAGCCTGTAGTTGAAGATCCTCTCTTCACGGGTGAGGAGTCTGGAGGTGTAGGGCTTCATGAGGTAGGTTGTGAGGGAGAAGGCGTCATCCCCCATGATGAAGTAGGGCACATCTTGTGTGTCATTGGGCAGGGGTTCTGGATCTGGGAAGCCCACCATGAGGTTGCGTTCCAGCTCCTACTTGAGGTGACTGGCGTTGTATACCTGGGCGAGTCCTTGAGGTGACTGGCGTTGTATACCTGGGCATCTGAAGATGAGCTGTTGCCTGAAGCATCGATGTACATGAACTTGTAGTCAGCATCGACCATGGCGAAGAGGATGATGCTGAAGAAGCCCTTGGAGTTGAAATAAGTGGACCCCGACTTGGGTGGTACTTTGCAGGCCACGTGCTTGCCATCTATGGCTCCAACGGTGTGTGGTAAGTTCCACTTCTGATACCACTGCTCTGCAACTTTCTTCCATCCTTCTTCAGTGGAGGGGTACTGGAGGAGCTCCTCCTTGTATTCTTCGATGATGGCCTGCACCACTTCTCTGACCACAATGCTGATGGTGTTGGATGGCACCCTCCAACCATACTGCATGCTTCTGTAGGAGGTCCCTGAGGCCAGGTGGTGCAGAGTGAGTGCCACCTTGAGCCCAGGTTCCAGGCTGGGCCGGAAGCTGGTGTTTGCCTTGGTCAACCTGGGTGTCAGCCGCTGCACAACTTCATCAAACATGGCTGGAGGCATCCTCATGCTGTGGAAGAGGAAGAGCCAGATGAAGGCTGCAGAGGTCTGCACTGCTGGGCTGCTGTTCTGAAAGTGAGATGCAGGTGAGTTGCTCCCCCTTTTTATAGGCAGTATAGGTTTTCCGCTAGGCATCCTCTAGGCATCCTCTAGGCATCCTCTAGGCATCCTCTAGACATCCTTAATATCCGAGATAAATCCCCTCTGCGAACATTTTTTCCATTTTAAATTCTTTGTTTCCATTCTGCATCTGCTAGGCATCCGTTCTGCATCCGTTCCGTGTCCGTTCCGCTTACTCCCTGCGCCCAAGCAGATGGAGTTCCGCAGATGCGTAGCGGATGCCAAGCGGATATAGCGGATATGTAATGGATGCGTAACGGATGCGTAGCGGATGCAGAACGGACGAACTGGATACATTTTCCATGCAAAAGTTTTAGGCAGCCCAAAACTTTAGGAGCGGATGAAACGTCAATAAACGGATGCTGAACGGATAGAGAGAAAGCAAAATGGAGGCAGTGAGTACATCGCGTTTTCGAACAGATGGCAAGGTTTTTTGTCTGTTTTACATCCTCTTTGCATCCGTTGGTTCAGTGTGACATGGGCTTTAACTTACTCTGTCTAGTAAGAGGTGCTGTTTAGAAATTGTTCTGACATTAATATACCCTGTGGAAGAGCCTATAGTTTAGTGTATCAACTTCTTCATATAAAGGTGCTATAGGAAAGCACTGGTTTCCTCAGCTAAGATACAAAGATGAGTACCATCCCCAAGAGTCAGACATGAATGGACGGGAAAATCTTTACCTTTACATAACAAGGTAAAACAATTTGTTTAGATTTGTCAGTTTTGTTCATTAAAAAAAATGGAAATTCTCTGAAAGTTAGCCACTCTGGATAAGTCTACCAACTGAGCCATTAGTGAGGTGCCCTGGTTAAAAAGGTAGACTTGGAATTACAAGACCCAAGTTGAACTTCACTCTCAGCCTTGGAAAACTACCAAATGACTCTCTCTATTGGTCACTTTTCTCAGCCCAGCACAAGAGTTGTTGTTGTTGTTGTTTATTTATTATTTATTTATGTACTGTCTTTGTTATTTTAATAAATAACTTGAAGTGGCAAACATATCTAATTCCCTGCCTGCCTCTTCATATTTTCCATACAACAATAACCTTTGATTATTGAGGTGAGGTGGGCTGAGAGAAAGTGACTGGCCCAAAATCACTGAGTTGGCTTTTATGGCTAAGACAGGACTAGAACTCATGGTCTCCTGGTTTTCATCCTGGTTATTTATTTTATCTTAGTAACTAGACTTAGATAAAAGAAAACATTTGTATGTTGTTTCGAGTGCTTGGAGAAAAGACAGGATATTAATCTTACTTATTAGTAAATAACTGGACACCTTTTTCATGCCAAACACGTGCTTTACTACTTATCATTCTATATAATTCAATAAGGATTTATTCAAGGTTAATTAAATTAATGTGCTATCCTATGGTTTCTGTTCCGTCCGGAAAAACGCGAGGTAGACCAGGTTCCAACAAATAGACGTCTTTATTTGTAACAGCAAGATAAATGGAACAATTTGGCTCTAGCAGTGGCAGCCTTTATATACGGCTTGCCTGCTGGCTTGTAGCCAATGACATTAGTTTGATTTAACCGCCTTTTGGCATTTCCTTTGGATTGGTTCCTAGCGAACCAATCCCTATGCTGGCTTTCTTAGCCAATCAGATTGGAGAATTTGGAGTAAACTATTTTCGTACAGAACACCCCTCCCCTCTTAGTTTAGTCCTACATGGTGACGTAGTCGCGCAGGTAGGTGGGGCTTCTTCTGAGTCTACTGGACTTGCGCGGTTCATTTTCACAGGTGATTTCAACTGTTTCGGATGGGGTTGCTGTCTCTCTGGCTCTTCTCTATGGAACTGCCTGGAAGGGTGAGTCAGCCATTTTACTGCCGCTTGAGTTTCTCAGGCCGGTGGTTTCGCCGCTCCCTCCTGGTTTCTCCGGGCAGGTCGAGCTGGCTTGGCTGGCCCCTTTGTCTGGATTTCTCCCGCAAGTTTCTTCTAAATGTAAGTTTCTTCTTTCCTCTTTTTGTTTGTTAAGGTGTTCTGGGTTTATTTTAAACAGTTCTTTATTATTTTCTTGTATTCCCCCCCCCTCTCTTTGGTTTGATTATCATCGTTTTTTATTGTTTGTGGTTGTGCGTTTGTGTTTCTTTCAATGTTTTGGGAATGAAGCTGGTCTATGTGCCGCTTCCATTCCCTGCCATCGTCTATGGTTAGTCGGTAGGACCAGGGGCCTCTAATTTGTGTGATTTTACCTGGAAGCCATAAGGGGTCCCCGGTGAAATTTTTTGCATAGACTAGGTCGCCGATTTCAAATGTTCTGAAACGGGTGGAGGAGTCGGGGGGTCTTTCTGGCGTATAATTTGGGTGCAATCTGTCTCATTGCGACCTAAGTTTTCTTCCCATTAATAGTTCTGCCAGGCTTTTGTTGGTCACCGTACTGGGTGTGATATGTTGGAGGGTGAGTAGGTGGTTAATTTTATCTTGGACATCCCCAATGTCCATTCTCTCTAAACCCTCTTTTGTAAACCTGACCATTCTCTCCTCCCTACCATTTGCAGCTGGGTGGGCCAGCACGGTTAGTACATGGCGTACACCTAGGGAGCCTAGGTGTTGTTCAAATTGGATGCTTGTTAATTGTGGCCCGTTGTCGGACACTAGGACGTCCGGCAGTCCATGGGTTGCGAAGAGTTTGTCAAGTTGTTTTATGACTGCCTCGGTTGTCGTAGATGGCATTACTACCACTTCCAGCCAATTCGAGTATGCATCTACAACAATTAAGAAGGTATGTCCCCAAGTAGGACCCGCTAAATAAAGGTGGATCCGAGACCAGGGGCCTCGTGGGGTTTCCCAGTCCCTTATGGGTGCTTGTGGTGGGGAAGGCCTGGTTTTTTGACTTTTATTACAAGAAGTAACCCAGTATTCGATGTCTTTATCTATACCCGGCCACCAGACATAGCTTCTAGCAAGGCTTTTCATTTTTACAATACCAGGGTAGCCTTCGTGAAGCATACCCAGCACTCTAGTTTGTAATTTAGGAGGGATAATTACCCAATCACCCCATAATAAACAACCTTTTTGAATTGAAAGTTTGGTTTGTCTGGTCCGGCAAGGTTTAAAGTTTTCAGTTTTTTGGTTATCCGGCCAGCCTTTACCTACCCAGTTTAATATGTGGGCAGTCACTGGGTCCTTTGCGGTGGCTCTGGCGAAATCATTTGCAGATATTGGTAGTTCGGTGCATGTCTCTATCTGCAAGGTGGTCATTGTCGGCTCCGGGTCTTCCTCCGTCATTGGTAACGGTGCTCTGCTTAATGCGTCTGCATGGGAGATTTGCTTCCTGGGTCGATGCGTTAATGTGTAAGAGTATGCTGGTAGGAATTCTGACCATCTAGTCATTCGCGGGGATAAAATGTTTGGTGTAGGCTTGTTTCCCGTCAAAATTCCTAGTAACGGTTTATGGTCCGTTACTATCAAAAATGTTCTTCCACAAAGATATTCGTGAAAGTGTTTCACTCCGGCGACAATTGCCAGGGCTTCTCTGTCTAGTTGACTATAGTTACGTTCTCTTTTAGACAGAGTCTTTGAGTAATAAGCGACAGGTGCCTCTCTCCCATCTGGCACTTGGTGGCTCAGGATGGCACCGACTCCAAACGGTGAGGCGTCGCAGGTCACCGTCAATGGAAGTCTGTTACTAAACTGGATAATAACGGTGTTTGATGTTAATAAATTTTTTATTTTCTGGAAAGCTTTTTGCTCTCTATGACCCCAAGTCCAATTAGTTTTTTTTTATCCAGTAAACAGTGTAATGGTTCCGCTATTGTCGCTTTGTGGGGGAGGAATACGTTATAGAAATTTTTTAGTCCCAAAAATGCCCGCAATTCTGTTTTGTTTCTTGGTTGTGGTGCGTCTTTAATGGCTTTGACTTTTTTTTCAGTAGGTTGTATACCCTCTCCGTCTATTAAGTAGCCCAGAAAATTGACACGATCAGTCATTAAGCAGCATTTTTCTTTTTTAACTTTCAGGCCAGATTCTCTGAATTTTATTAGTACATTTCTTAGTCTTTTTCTTGTTGGGTTGTATCTTTGGCCGAAATTAGGACGTCATCAAAATATGGTACAACCCCTTTTATTCTATTTAATAGGCGTTCCATGAGGCTTTGGAACACGCCTGAGGCCACACTCACTCCAAACTGGAGTCTGTTGCACTTGAATGCCCCTTTGTGAGTCACTATTGTCTGTGCCTTGTCCGTTAAGGGGTCTACTGGAAGCTGTTGGTAAGCTTGTGCTAGATCTAGTTTAGCAAAAACTTTTCCTCCCCCAAGTGAATGTAACAAATGTTGTACAACTGGCACCGGGTATGTGCTTTGTTGTAGCGCATGGTTCAGGGTAGCCTTGTAGTCTCCGCAGATGCGTACCGACCCATCAGGTTTAACTGATGTTACTATTGGCGTCTCCCATTTAGCATGGTCAACAGGTTCCAAAACCCCTTGGTCAATTAATTTATTTAATTGTTCCTCTATTTTTGCTTTTAATGCAAAAGGAACTCATCTGGCCTTTAGTCTTCTAGGGGCCATCTGGGGGTCTAAACTAAAGGAAATTGGGGTCCGCCGATACCTGCCTAGGGAGCCGTCGAAAATGTCCTGGAACTCGTGGATCAGGTTTTCTTCCCACTCGGTTGTGGCCACCCGGTCTACTCCGGTCATTCCAATGCCCAATGGTGCGAACCATTCAATGCCCAGGAGGCTTGGTCAGTCTCGGTCGACTATTGTCAGCGGCAGGACTTTGACATGTTGCTTGTAGGCGACTCGGAAATGTCCTAGACCTACCACAGGGATTCGATTTCCTTGGTAGTCTTTCAGGGTTAATTTTTGTTTCTGGAGCTCTTTAAGTTTAATATTTGGGACCAGTTGTTTGATTGTGTCCCATGACACCATTGACAGGAAGGACCCTGAATCTAACTCCATCTCGCAGGGGCTGCCTTCAATTTTTATGATTATTTTGACTTTTTTCCCGCTTTCCGTCTGAGCGCTTCTGATAGCGAAAGTCTGATGGGTCTTTTCTCGGTTACTGGCTCATTTGTTTTGCTGCCACTTTCTCTCAGTTTGTTTCGACTCAGTTTGTGGGGGAGAGTTACTGCGTCTGTTAGGGCTGTAATTTTTTTTATTTCTACAGACCTTGATGTGTCCCCTTTTCTTACAAGCTCTGCAGATGGCATCAAGGAATCTGCAATCGGCTCGAGGGTGGTTTCCTCTGCAGCCGGCTCATTCCCACCAGTTTCTTTTTTCGCGCCCTTTTTTGTTGGTGTATAGGCGGTGGACCTCATCATTTTCCTTTCTAGATTCTGATGTCTCGTCAAAATCTTCGTGGTGTGTGGTGGTGGGAAATTGTTTCTTCCCTCTAGTTAGGCTTGCTTTGTCATTGTTGACGTTCATTTGTTTCATTTTGACCGCTGATTTTTTCGTGGCTTCAGCGGCTGTGGCTTCTGCGATGGCTTCGGCTACGGTTATGTTGGGTTTATTTAGCAGCTTGCTTTGTAAATTAGAGTCTCTTAAACCCAATATTACTCAATCTCGCATCGCTTCGTCTAAGTTCAGGAACTCACATGCTCCCCCCAGTTGTCGGAGGGCTGCCACAAAATCGGCGATGGTCTCGCCTCCTTTTTGGTCTCTTAGGTAAAATTCGTGCCGTTTGATGAGGTTTGACACCACTGGTGTGTAATGAGCCTTCAGTATTCGTTGGAGTTCAGGCCAAGTCATTTTCTTCACATCTCTGGGCTTCGCTAATGCCTTGGCCATTTTGAAAATCATTGGTCCGCAATGCGTTAAGAAGACAGCCCTCTTATGCTGGTCTGAGATCTCTTCCATCTCGTTACTTTCCAAGTACATTTGGAAACGGTCTATGTAGGATTCCCAATCCTCTTCATTGGGATTGAAGGGTGCGGGCGGTGCATTATTTCCAGCCATCGTTTTCAGCCTGATTTCAATTCACCACGTGCACAGTCTCACGTTTTAGGATGATCCCACCTTCATTGCCAGTGTTCCGTCTGAAAAAACGCGAGGTAGACCGGGTTCCAACAAATAGACGTCTTTATTTGTAACAGCAAGATAAACGGAACAGTTTGGCTCTAGCCTTGGCAGCCTTTATATACGGCTTGCCTGCCGGCTTGTAGCCAATGACATTAGTTTGATTTAACCACCTTTTGGCGTTTCCTTTGGATTGGTTCCTAGCGAACCAATCCCTATGCTGGCTTTCTTAGCCAATCAGATTGGAGAATTTGGAGTAAACTATTTTCATACAGAACAGTTTCTGTTTAGTATGAGGAAAAAACTTGAAGAAAAGCTATGGAACTGAATTTGTTGTTGTCACAGTTGATGCCCATCTGATTAACAATAGTTGAAGGACAGTTTAAAAGTCTGAAAGCTATATCTTTTTATTGATGCTATTAATTATGTTCACTGTCACTACAGTATAATCTTTTTAAAAATTATATTATTAAAGTTTGTGGTGTGTTTTTCATTCTATTGTAACCTGGCCTTCAACTTGGAGGAAAATGGAATATAAATATTTTAGATAGATATAGATAGAAGGTTGCATGTGAAGCATTGGTTTAACAAAAAATGGTACCATAAGATATACTGATATTATACATGCTTTGTAGGTTTTGTTTTATTTTAATATAACAGTTTAGAGATAGATAAATAATTATCCTGCATTTTTTCCACCATTTGTCATTCAATCTTATGAAACAGAAATTGATTTAAAATTACTATAAAGTTTTATAACATGCCAACTAAATTATCATGTGTGGAGTGTGTTGCACTTTTGCACATACATAGTTACAACATAGAACATGACTGACATTCCTTTTATTGTACAATCATTGATCCAGTGATTTGCAGACTTCCTTGATTCCTATACACCAATATTCTAAGAAAAGGCATTTTAAGGGAACTCCTTTCGTCGAGCTTTTTCAATAGTGGGGCTACTCTCCCCAAGAAGATGGAATTTTGAGAATCTGTTTCAGAGATAATCAAACTCAAAATCTCTGTTACTTATACATACAGTATATTAGAGAATTTTGAAAAATATTTTTGTTCCTTTGAGAGCAGTCCTATGAAGGCATTGTTGGTACTCATCCTGCTGTGTGTCTTCCAATATGTCTTTTTTAATCCTGGTTGGATTCAAGAAGCTAATGGAGTTTATATACTGGAAATCTTTATCAAGGAAAAATAATAAATTAATTTTAATGTATGTTTATTCTAATTCATGACCATTGTAGTATAAAGATACATACATAACTGTGCTTTTATTGTGTTTGATTTCCTATTAGGCACTGAGAATTGCATTGATGAGATGGAAAGTCTTATAAATCAATATAAATTAAGAAAGGGTAACAGGGATTAATGTATGGTTGGAGAGCCTTATAGGAAGTTATTGTTTGTTTTTTTTCAAATTCAATAGAATGGAATATTCTGTTTATTGTTATTTCAGGTTTTCTTCTCTTTGATAAGATCACTGGCCTGGAAGTAATCAATTTATGTTCTGTATCCTTTTTATATGCTTACACAGCAGTCTGGAGAGAAAAATATATTAAATTGTTAACTCACAAATATAAGCATTATTAATGAAAATGCAGATTTAATTATTTTCAATAAAAAATATGTGTTTTCTTAAAATTCAAATTTCAATATAGGGTTATTAGTTGAAATTTTTCAGAACCTAAGTGCAAAAAAATCACACACACACAAATTATGTATTAACTTGGAAGAATAAATCAAAACAGTAAGTACTTGTAAAGGGCTGTGACAATAACCTTTAGAAACAGGAAGAAGAGTTGGAGCTTAAATAACAATGTTAAGATAAATCTAAGTCCAAAAGAGTGGAGGTGAAGGATGTATCTCAGAAGAGATTATTCTTTAGACTCAGATTACTTTAATTAGACCGTTGTCCAATAGGGAAGGAATTCACAACCCGTGGACCATGGCCCACTACCAGGCCATGGCCAATTAGCAGGGGTGGGCATCAAAAGAAATTAGCAATTGGTCCTCTGCACGTTTGTTGGGTGGGCATGGCCATGGGGCGTGTGGTCTAGTCAGCCTCCTGGACCATGGTGGGGAGTGCTTTCACCCTCCCCACACTTCAGAGGCTTTCCTCACTAGGGCAAAAATGGCCTCCCAAGCCTCCGGAAGCTCTCTGGAAGCCAGAAATGGGGCAATTTCTGGCCTTCTAGAGCCTCTGGGAGGCCTATTTTTCACCCACCTCAGGCTCTGGAGACTTTCATTAAGCCACTGGGAGTGCAAAAATGGCCTCCCCAGGCCCCAGGGGCTCTCTGGAGACCAGAAACGGGCCTGTTTCTGGCATTCTGGAACTTCCAGGAGGCCCATTTTTTGCCTTCCCCAAGCCTTCATGTGAGCCCTGCATTTACCTGGGATCCAAAACAGGCCATGTGGGGACATTTGAGAGGGGCGGGTGGGCCCAACCAGGGATGGGATTTGCCAGTTCACTGAACCAGTCATAAAATTAACAATTGATTCACCCGAATCTGAACCAGGGTGAACTAGTATCAAACCACCCCTACCTATTAGGAATTGGTCCATGCCAGCAATGGGCTGGCATGCACAGCTCCATTTGTTTGAGCAGCAAGCTGGTACATACACAGCCTAGTTCCCCTCTTCTTACCCTATGGACCACCAAAGCACAAAGGTTAGGGACTGCTGCAGTAGTGGATAGCTTCTGCTTTTTAGAATCAATTATCAATAGCAAAGAAGTCAGCAGTTATAAGAAATACTCCAGAGACGAGAACTTGGTAGCAATGAGGACCTTGGAAAAGATAGCCAGGTGCTGTGATATGTTTATATTTACAAAGGAATTATGTAGGCAATAGATTTTCTGATGATACTCTACACTGTGCCAATTCAAGGATACATGGTGTCCCAAGCAAACATAAATGGCACCATTTCTCACCAATGCAAAGATTTGCATTTTATAATGATACAGAAGGAGGGACAACAGTGATTTCTCTTAAGTTTTGATACCGAGATCATTGCTTATTTGGTCTTAGTTGAAAGCTGGCTTAACTCTATGGAAGTGAAATTTGGACTTTGAAAAAGTAGGTAAGATATATTATTGATGCTTTTGAACTTTTGTATTAGTGAAGATTCCTGAGAATACAATGGGTAGCCCAAAGAAAAGTTAACTAATGAATAATCGGGGGAAAAATTAATAGAAGATTTTTATTTGATGCACAAATGATCAAGGTCTCAAATTAACCTATTTAGGACAAATTATGTGAAGACTAACTCTCCTGAGAAGGCTGTAATGCTAGAGGGAGAAAGGGGAAAGAGGGGGAGGGAGAGGGTGATGATCAGCATAGCAATAAGGTGAAAGAACTTGCTTAAGCCCATGTCACACTGCACCAACAGATGGAAAGAGGATGTAAAATGGAGAAAAATGATTGCCATCCGTTGGTTAACACGATGCATCCATTCTGTACTCACTGCATGCGTGATTCATACGTTCTATCCGTCCAGCATCTGTCTACTGAGATTTCATCCATTCAAAAAGTTTTGAGCTGCCCAAAACTTTTTGAACGGATGAACTTTCCACAGCGTCCATTCTACCTCCGCTACACATACGTGAAACAAAAGTTCTACATCTGTTACACGTCTGCTGTATCCGCTCAGCATCCGCTGCACATCCGCACAACTCGCATCCGCTCAAGCAAAAAATGGAAAGAGGGACGAAGCAAAACGGATGCGAAACATCCACGCAGCGTTAGTAGCATGGACATAGAAAGGATGTAAGTGGATGCAGCTCGCATATAAAGAATTAAAATGGAAAAAAAGTTTGTATAGGGGATGTATCTCGGATATTTAGGATGTCTGGAGGATGTCTAGAGGATGCAGAAGGACACCTTGTGGAAAACTGATATTTCCTATAAAAAGGGGGAGGAAATCACCTGGATCTCACTTTCAGTCCAGCAGCCCTGGTGTGCAGACCTCTTCAGTCTTGCTCTTGCTCTTGCTCTTCCACAGCATCCAGTCATCTCCATCATGGATCATCACACGCTCCTTTTGGTAGCCGCCATCATTCTACAACAGTGCGAAGCCCTCTTCAGGCACTTTCACCTGTACTACACAAGGAAAAGGAGGCATCCAAGAAGTATCTGGGTCCAAAGATGGATCATGAGAAGAGCCGAGTATGGACTGTATGACAAGCTGATGGTGGAGCTGAGGAACGAAGACACTCGTGCATTCCAGCACTTCATGAGGATGCCACCAGCCATGTTTGACGAAGTTGTGGAGCAGCTGAGACCCAGGTTGACGAAGGCGAACACCAACTTTTGGCCCAGCCTGGACCCTGGACTGAAGGTGGCACTGACTCTGCGCCACTTGGCCTCCGGGACCACCTACAGGAACATGCAGTATGCCTGGAGGGTGCCACACAACACCATCAGCATTGTGGTCAGAGAAGTGGTGCAGGCTATCATCGAAGAATACCTGGAGGAGCTCCAAGAGGACAGTGTGGCTCTGCCCCTCCGGTCTGCTTCTCTGCCTGCTTTCTGTGGAGGTGGAGCTGGGTGTGGGTGTGGGTTGGTCTCTGGTGGCAGCGGCCTCTTCTTGCTCCATCTGCGTCAGGGGATCCTCCATGTTCTCCGGCACAGGGAGTGCAGCTGTTGTGGGGGTCTCCATCGTGGGGCACTCCAAAGATACCTGCCTGGACACAGGAGCTGACTCTTGGCCAGAAGAGGACTGGCTATCTGTGGGCTGCCTGAGAGATAGGGTTGACAGAGGGGCTGCTCCTCGCTGATGGATCTCACCCTCCAAGAAGCTGCACTTTGCCATGACATAGGTCTCCCGGTCGGTGAGCTTGACCGCGGCCTGGCCAGACTTTTTCAGGTGTAGCTTCCCGTACCAGGTGTGCATGTGCTTCCACCACCCCAGGAGGACATCTGAAGTGTAGCCCAGGCTCTCCGCCTTCTCTCTTTAAGCTACCTGCTTCCGCTTGGTGTCTCGATAGAGCCTGTGTCCCTTCCTCCAGAAGTACTCGTTCTCCCTCAGCCATTTGAACACCTCCTCCTCATGTTCCTCTGCAATGGAGTACTGTCTCCTCTCCCCCTTTTCTTGCGATTGCCTCTTCCTCCCTATGGCAGGGCCTTCTGGGCCCTCATCAGCAGGGCTTTGAGGTTCTAGGGGCTGGTCCACCACACCACCACCAGCAGCAGCAGCAGCAGCAGCACAGCAGCAGTAGCACTACCACCACCGGTAGCAGAGTCAGCACCAGCAGAAGCACCACCACCAACATCACCAGGAGCACCAGCAGCACCAGCAGCAGCACCAGTAGAGTCAGCACCAGCAGAAGCACCAGCACCAGGAGCAGCACCAGCAGAGTCAGCACCAGCAGAAGCACCAGTACCAGCAGAGTCAGCAGCAGCAGCAGAAGTAGCAGCAGAAGCCCCAGCAGAAGCAGAGTCAGCACCAGGGGGTGTGATGGTGGTCCTGTCCTTCTTGCCAGGGCTGTCAGGAGTAGGCATAGGCTTCCTCTTCTTCCCCATGGTTGTTGGCTGAAGATGTGTCTGGCAGCAGGTCTTTCCTCTGAATGGTGACCTCCTTGTGAGCTGCTTCCCTTTATATCCGCGGGGCTGACACAATGCATCCTCCCTGCATGCACAGTGAATGCTTTGTATCCGCTAGGCATCCCCTAGATCTCCATGATGCATCTGCATCATCCGCTCAGCATCCGCTCTGCATCCACTCCTTCCACTGCGTGTCCGCTTTGTTGTTCTCCCACGGAAGCCCTGCGGATGTGTCATCTGCTTCCATCCACTTCCATCCGCTAGGCTTCCGTTGAGCATCCGCTTAACATCCTCGCTACGTCCTCCCCACTTCCATTCCTTTCAGTTGTTGTCTGTTCTCTTTATGCAAATTTGGGGCACTTTTGAGAGCGGATAACAATGGATGGAAAATTTGCTCGTCTGCTGTGTCCTTTTTACATACGTTTTGCATCCGTCGGCCAATGTGACCTAGCCTTTACAGAGAGAGTGGAGACATTACCAGATGACCTACAGAGTCAAGGTAGGATACATCATAGAAAGTCTGTTTGATTAAGATGCTGGCCCAGAAACCAGACCAGCTCATTCTAGTCCCATTTTAGGCATGAAAGTCACTCTTTCTAAACCCAACCCACTCAAAAGGTGTTTTTTTGTGAGAAAAGTGTGAAGAGGAAAGATTATTATGTATGTTTGAAATCTTAAGTTATTAAGTAATAAAGGAGGGATAAATAATCTAATAAATAAATAGCTCATACTGGAGAAAGTCTATTTCTGTGATTGCTTAGAGTTAATACTGCCTTAACAGCACATCGTCAGTCAGGAAAACTTGTTGCCTCTAATAGTAAGGTGTACTTATGTAATTCCACTGAAGTGTGAATAATACAAGTATTTAATTACTCTAATTCCTCTTACCCAACTGAAAAAATATTTTTTCTTTTTTTCTTCCCTGTAGATGCTGGCCAATTTTACAGAGGAAACAATTGAAATCAAAGAGATTTATCAATCCTCACAATAAATAGAAACAGATATCTATTAAAGATTTTTTTAAATGTACATTTTGTTCAGATTGTATTTTAGGAAATTAGCCTATGAATATTTAGGCAGACTAAAAATCTTAATTAATTGTCAAAAAAATCTTAATTATCAATTAGTACCAGGGAAAGATGGAACACAAAATATCATGTCAATTTCAGTTAAGTTAGTAGCTACAATGTATACCAATTTATACTGGTAGAGTTTCAATGATTCAGTAATGTCATCAAATAAATATTTTATATTTTCTTCAGAAAGCTCAAAATACAGTTTTGGCTGCTAAATTCATTTGTTCCATTGCTTGTTGGAGATTTGCTTTTTGAGGGGTGGCATATTTCCAGTTAAATTTTGCAGAAAAATGTGCCTTTAATGTTTAATATAGAAGAAAAGGTATAAAATAGTCTGTTGTATTTAATCCTGCATTTAAGATGCTGATTTTAAAATTCAATAGAAATAATACATTTATTGAATTTTATTTATTTTAGAGATAATCAAATAGAATTCACTTCAGATGTTCATTACAGAACAGGCTTAGTGTTCCTGAGATCAATACAGACAAGTTATATCATTAACCTGAGGACCAGCAAGCAGCCTTTCTTGATGAAATTAACAGATACATATTGATAGAGTTGGAAGAGACTTTGTAGGTCTAGTCCAACCCTTCCACCCAAAGCAAACTCTAGTCTACACAGTTTTTGACAGATGGTAGTAGATTGTATCCAGTAGGATTCATAATCTAATGACATCTGCATCACATGGGGTTTGTTTGATTACTTTGACAAAGGCATTATCACAAATAAGCTCCCACTCTACATTTTCATACAGTAAAAGTACTGGTAATTTCACTCCATTTTTGTGACAATCTGCATATAATTTAAACTTGCAAGTAATTAAATCTGCATTTTGGTCAGGAATCCAATGCATCTTTCTGGTAAATATTCTCCCTATCAAGAGTGCTGGAGGAATGAGAAAGCTTTGGATCTTGAAACCCAGATCTGCTTTGATCATCAATATGGATTTGACATGCTTCTTTTTTTCCTAAAAGAACATCAGTGACAGAGGACCAATGGAAGTAGATTTTCACTGTCTCGTGTGTCTGCACATTTCCTTCTCCTCTTACAAACAAGTTCTTTAATATCCTATGTCTCAAGGATATTTTCTCCGAGACATGGTCTTGCATTTTAAATTCTAATGGTGAAAATCTATATGCAAATAGCGGGAAAATATTTAGCTGGGAAATAAAAATTGGTTGCATAAACCAGTTATATAAATGATAATTACAGTTTTTCTTTGACCTTATCAACCCCAATTTACATTCAAATTTAGTTCCCCCTGCCAAGAAAAGGAAAAAAAAGTGGCTTAATTCATTCCTAGGTGATCTTAAGTTTCTTAAATACTGAGATAGAACATAAATTGTTTTTTTTTTCCCTTAATGTATGCTCAGTCAAGTTTTACACAGGCCTGACATGTGATTTACTTTGGTTAACTGACAGATACTTTTTATTGTTGACCACCAAGTCAACATTGAGCAAAATAAGTTATCTGTGGGACAGGAGAAAACATATTCTCTGAGCTTCATCATGGATTTTAACTGCCAGCCTTAATTTGAAAATAATTGTTCACAGCAATTAAGTAAATGCCCCAATTTCATTAACATACTTTCTAATTAGAACCTACAACATAAAACTGCCAATGTATGGTTCATTAGCTTTGATTTCCTGTATCTCCAAAAAAGAAACCATTTCCTATTCGTTTTATCATGCACTAATTCATTTCAGATAATAATTGTCCTAAACTTATGATCTGTCCTGGAGAAATTTTTATAATCAGACTATATTTGAATTTTATTATTATTTATGACAGACGATCATCCAAAAGTTAAAAAAAATGATGCTTTTACTATTATTTCAATTTAGCTTAAATGCAGGAACAAAACAGTATGTAACAAAAAACCAAGCACACATATTAGCAACACTTTGTAATTCAAATTCTCATACTTCCCTTTATAAGTTTCGTGAGTAAACTTATTTCATATTTTACACCAATCTAATGTATGACTTGCCACCCTGGCCACATTAAACATGTGTGAGACTACAACATTAGGACCTACTTTATCTGAGCTAAATTTTTGAGAAGATAAAAAGTTGGTCTATTTTAAAGTTATTACATAGGAAAAAAGATGTTCTGAGCCACAGGCTTCATGATTGCTTTGTTTAACTGGATTTTCATTCGATCTGGTTTTCTGAATTAAATTGCCAGCCAATATACGTAAAAAATTTCATTTTGTTTTGCTTTAGTTCTACGCCTTTTTTCTGTAAGAAAAATCGAGATTTTTGTCAATTCCAGGAAAGCATATAAGTTCTGGTTTACTATATACTCTTGTTACATTACTGTTAGATTTATGTGTGTACTTGCATTAATGGCATTCTATTTGGGGAACAGGCAAAAAAGGGCTGGGAAAGATGGAAATAAAAAAGCAGAAATAGCATTTTCTAATAATCATGGTCAGCTAAACCACACCACAATAATTTTGCTGCTGTTAACTATAATATTTCCTGAAAGGAATGATTTCCTGACATCACATCATAGTCAGAATAGTAGAACCATTCTTCTACCAAGCAAAAAAAATCTGAATTTTTCTCAGAGGCTTCTCTGTGATGATGACAACCAAATGGCTGAAAGATTTCACAGTGCAATGAATAGATAATTACCAGGAAAGATGACAATACAATTGCAAAATTGTAACCCTGTCATTTCAAGAGACCCACCCTACCCTTCAGACATATTTCCATACAACTCATTGTTATTGTTCCTTTTTTTTTAATAGTTACCCTTACATTCAACTTCTGAAGCCCATGTCACACTGCAAAAACGGATGGAAAGAGGATGTAAAAGGGTGAGAAACACTTGCCATCCGTTGATTAACACGATGCTTCCATTCTGTACTCACTGCGTCCGTTTTTCTTCCTCTCTATCCGTCCAGTATCCGTCTACAGACATTTCATCTGCTCAAAAACTTTTGAGCTGCACAAAACTTTTTGAGCGGAAAATTGATTCAACGCGTCCGTTCTGCATCCGCAACGCATAAGGGGAACATCCGTTCTACATCCGTCGTCATCAGTTACGCATCCACTATATCCGCTAGGCATTCGCTGCGCATCTGCACAACTCGCATCCACTCCAGCGGAAAACGGACACAGGGAGGAAGCGAAACGGAAGTGGAATGGACGCACAGCGTAAGAAGCACGGACGGAGAAAGGATGAAAGCAGATGCAGCTCGCAAAGAAATCATTTAAAACGGAAAAAACATTCGCAGAGGGGACCTATCTCGGATATTAAGGATGTCTAGAGGATGCCTAGAGGATGCAAAAGGACACCAAGTGGAAAACCTATATTGCCTATAAAAAGGGGGAGGAACTCACCTGGATCTCACTTTCAGTCCAGAAGCCCTGCTGTTCAGACCTCTGCAGCCTTCATCTGTCTCTTGCTCTTCAACAGCATCCAGTCATCTCCACCATGGATCATCACACACTCCTTTTGGTAGCCACCATCGTTCTACAACAGTGCAAAGCCATCTACAAGCTCTTTCACCTGTTCTACGCAAAGAAAAGGAGGAGTCCAAGAAGTGTCTGGGTCCGAAGATGGATCGCCAGAAGAGCAGAGTATGGAGTGTATAACAAGCTGATGGTGGAGCTCAGGAACAAAGACCCTTGTGCATTCCAGAACTTCATGTGGATGCCTCCAGCCATGTTTGACGAAGTTGTGGAGCAGCTGAGACCTAGGTTGACCAAGGCAAACACCAACTTCCGGCCCTGCCTGGAACCTGGGCTCAAGGTGGCAATGACTCTGCGCCACCTGGCCTCAGGGACCACCTACAGGAGCATGCAATACGGCTGGAGGGTGCCACACAACACCATCAGCATTGTGGTCAGAGAGGTGGTGCAGGCCATCATCGAAGAATACCTGCAGGAGCTCCTCCAGTGCCCCTTCACTGAAGAAGGCTGGAAGAAAGTTGCAGAGCAGTGGGATCAGAAGTGGAACTTCCCCCACACCGTTGGAGCCATCGATGGCAAGGATGTGGCCTGCAAAGCTCCAGCCAAGTTGGGGCCCACCTACATCCTGCACAATCTCATGCACACCCGCTACCCAGTTTTGCAGAACAGGTTCGTGGACCTCCACCAAGGCAATGGGGACATGGAGCCTGGGGAATGGAGGCAAGGGCAAAACCTGATAGACACTGAGGATGTGCAAGGCCCCAACAGAGCTTCACGTGAAGGGAAGAAGCAACGCAACCTCCTGAGACACTGGTGCAACTCCCCAGCTGGAGTTGGCAAGACAGGATGATAGATGATCAATGGATACTTCCTTCAGCCTGTCTCATCACACTGATGAGATTGGGCCATATATGTTGGGTGGGCCTACAATGAACAGGGCATTTAATAAAGAGTTGTGTTTATGTTGACATGTGTGGATGAATGATTACATTATTATTGATAATAAAGGGCCATAGGTCTGGCACCTGGGAGGGTGGACCATAGAGTCCCACTATGCTTGCACTGGAGGTTTATCTATCCCACAGCTATTACCCATCCCAAAGGTATCCCTGCCCATCCCACTGCTATCCTTACCCATCCCACAAGCATGCAAAGGCTTAAACCATTTCTAAAAGTTTACACCAAGACTATTAACAAAAATAAATGAAGCAAGTGTGTGAAGCAAAGATAATCCTTATTAATAACAAGCTGTAAAAGAAAAATGACCCAAGTAAAGTGTCCAAATAAAGTCTACAGGTAGCCACCCAGTCTCTGGCACTCTTATCAGTCACTCAGAGGTGTGCCCAGTCTCAGGGGTGAAGGGTCCAGGTGCTGTGGAGGTGGCTGCTGCTGGAGTGCTGGTCTGAAGCGCCACTGGGGTGCCTGGCCCCGAGAGGACAACAGGGGACGGTGTGTTGAGGAAGCTCTCAGACAGCTGGCTCAGCACCGTGATGTTGAGAGCTCCTTCCTCCATGACATGGGGTGTCAGCCCCAACACCGATGACAAATGTACTTAGGCTGGTCTTGGCTGTGGGGTGGAGGAAAGAGCAGTGTAGTGGGGCTGTCTGGTCTGCAGCTGGGTGAGGACTGGTGTCAGTGGCATCTGTGATGTGGGTGGCATCTGTGGCGTGGCTGGCATCGGTGGCATGGGTGGCATCGGTGGCATGGGTGGCATCGGTGGCGTGGGTGGCATTGGTGGCATCAGTGGCACCAGTGGTGTCCGATGTACCTGTGCCTGGACTGGGAAGGGCTGCCTGTGCTGCTGGACTTCCTGGTAACCATAGTCTTGGTCGGGGAGGGGCTGTGGAAAGCCTTGGAAGGGCAGTGACATCACCTGGGGTGGAGGAGCAGGCCTGGACTGGGTGGGAGCAGGTTCATCTTGGTCTTGAGGGTTGTGAAGAAGATCGGTGATCCTGTCCTTCACCACCTGGTACTGGGGTTCCGACATGTTCATGAGGGTCTGGTTGACATAGGTGAGAAAGGGCTTGCAGTTGGAGAATGGGGCGTCAGTGTGTACCAGCTGTGAGAGGAGTTCTACGCTCTTCCTCATGGTGTCTCTTATCTCCTGCAGGACAGTTTGGCTCTGCCTCTCCAGTCTGCCTCTCTGCCTTTCTGTGGAGGTGGAGCTGGGGGTGGATGTGGTTTGGGCTGTGGTGGAAGTGCCGTCTCCTTTCTCCCACTGCATCAGGGGGTCCTCCACGTGCTCCGCCATGGGTAGGACAGCTGTCGGGGGGGGTCTCCGTTGTGGCACGCTCCACAGATACCTGCCTGGACACAGGAGCTGACTCTTTGCCAGAAGAGGACTGGCTCTCAGCAGGCTACCTGAGAGAGAGGGTTGTGAGAGGGGCTGCTCCTCGGTGGCGGATCTCACCCTCCAAGAAGCTGCACTTGGCCATCATGTAGGTCTCCCAGTCCATCAGCTTGACCGTGGCCTGGCCAGATTTCTTGAGGTGCAGCTTCCCGTACCAGGTGTGCATGTCCTTCCACCAGCCGAGGAGCAGCTCCAAAGTGTAGCCCAGGCTCTCTGCCTTCTCTCTCCAAGCAGCCTGCTTCCTTTTGGTGTCTCAATAGAGCCTGTGTCCCTTCCGCCACAGATACTCATTCTCCCTCAGCCACTCCAGCACCTCCTCATGTCCCTCTTCTATGGTGTATTGCCTCCTGCCCCGTTCACGCATCTGCCTCTTCCTCCTTTTGGAAGGGCCATATGTGCCCTCATCAGAGGGGCTTCGAGGTTGTAGGGGCTGCTCTTCCACACCACCACCAGCAGCAGCAGCAGCAACAACAGTAGCAGTAAAAGCAGGATCAGCAGCAGCAGCAGCACCAGCAGCACCAGCAGCACCAGCAGCGCCAGCAGCACCAGCAGTGCCAGCAGGATCAGAAGCACCAGCAGGACCAGGAATACGAGCAGGACCAGGAGCACGATCAGGACCAGGAGCACCAGCAGGAACAGGAGCAGCACCAGCAGAGTAAGCACCAGCAGAAGCACCAGCACCAGGAGCAGCGCCAGCAGAGTAAGCACCAGCAGAAGCACCAGCACCAGGAGCAGTGCTAGCAGAGTAAGCACCAGCAGAAGCACCACCACCAGAAGCAGCATCAGCAGAAGCACCACCTCCAGAAGTAGCATCAGCAGAAGCCCCAGCACCAGAAAATCGAGCCCAGGCAGCAGAAGCCCCAGCAGAAGCAGAGTCAGGGCCAGGGGGTGGGAGGGTGGCCCTGTCCCTCTTGCCAGGTCTGGCAGCAGATGGCAGAGGCTTCCATTTCTTCCCCATGGTTGTTGGGTTGCTGGCTGGCTGACTAGTTGGCTGGCTGGCTGGCAAGCTGTGTCTGGAAGCAGGTCTTTCCTCTGAATGGTGACCTGCTTGGGAGCTGCTTCCCTTTATATCCGTGGGGCTGACGCAATGCATCTTCCCCGCATGCTCAGTGAATGTCAGGCATCCGCTAGGCTTCCGCTCTGCATCCGCTTCATCCGCTCAGCATCCGCTGTGCGTCCGCTGTATCTGCTCTGCATCCACTATTTCTGTTCCACGTCCACATTGCTGTGCTCCCCCAGAAGCCTTGCGGATGTGCCATCTGCTCCCTTCCACTTCCATCTGCTAGGCTTCCGTGGAGCATCCACTTTACATCCCCTCTACATCCTCCATCCATCCGTTCCTTTCCGTGTTGTCCGCTCTGGTTATGCAAATTTGAGGCACTTTTGAGAGCGGATAACAACGGATGGAACATTTTTCTCATCTGCTGTGTCCTTTTTACAAATGTTTTTCATCCGTCGGCCAGTGTGACAGCACCTTAATCTCTTGAAGCTCCACTTTATCACATTTTCAAGAGATCTAAACAATTGTTGGGTGAAAGGGTCAGGTCGTATATTTCTTGCTTCTGAATTCATGTGCTAATCCAGCTCTTAGAATGTGCCCATTTGACTAGTTGAAAGATGGTTGATTGCTCCCTTCATCTGAACCCTAAGAGCATGAAATGAGAAATGTAAATATGACATATGTTATAGACTTCTGAGGGGCATGCAGGTCCAGCATCCAGATTTTGCTAATATCAATTTCTCCTGCTCAAATGTTAATATTATTTGTCTTTGAGGGTAGAACAGGGTACACACTAGTGGCAATTTATACCATCCCTCTCTACAATAATTGAATAATGTCCCCAGGATTATAAAAACGTAGTACAGTCCAATGGCTGTTGGAGGAAAGAAGCAGAAACAGAAGGCAGCAAAAGCAGGCATCTATTATAGAGTTCCTGCATACTGTATATTTCTTTTCATCCTCTTTTCCTCTCATTTGGAGAGACTAAGGACTTTCCACAAAATCACCAAGTTAAGGCCCGGTCCCACTGCACTTACGGACGCAAAGAGGATGTAAAACATTAAAAAAAACTTGCCTTCCATTGGAAAACGCTATGCATCCATTGTGTACTCAATGCATATGTGTTTCATATGCTCTATCCGTTGAGCATCTATCCACTGCGATTTCATCCATGCAAGAAGTTTTGAGCTACACAAAATTTTGTGAATGGATGAACTTTCTGCCATGTACAATGTACATCTGCGACATATACGGGCAACAAACGTTCTATGTCCGTTATCATCCATTAAACGTCCGCTGTATCCATCCCGTCAATTCACATCCGCTGCAGCTGAAAATGGAAAGAGGGAGGAAACAAATGGTACACAGAACGTCTACACAGCGTTAGTTGCACAGAAATAGACAGACAAAATGTTTGTATATGGGATGTATCTCAAATATTTAGGATGTCTACAGTATGTCTAGAGTATGTAGAAGGACACCTAGTGGACAACCGATATTTTCTATAAAAAGGGTGGGGGGGGAGAAAATAATCTGGATCTCAGTATGAGACCAGCAACTGTGGTGTACAGACCTCTTCACTCTTGGTCTTGGTCTTCCACATCATCAATTGTTCTCCACCATGGATGATGAAACAGTCCATATGATAGCTGCGCTCATTCATCACCAGAACCAAAACCTATTCAGACTGTATCAAGTTTTACACAGAAGGAGAAGAAGTAGATGTCCAAGAGCTGTGTGGGTCCAAGGATGGATCGTGAGAAGAATGGAGTTTGGACTGTATGACCAGTTGATGGTGGAGCTGAGAAATGAAGACTCTCGTGTATTCCATCACTTCATGAGGATGCCACCAGCCATGTTTGATGAACTTGTGGAGTGTCTGAGACCCAGGTTGACCAAGCCTAGCACCAACTTCCGTCCCAACCTGGACCCTGGACTGAAGGTGGCACTGACTCTGTGGCACCTGGCCTCTGGAACCACATACAGAAACATGCAGTATGCGTGGAGGGTGTCACACAACAGCATCAGCAAAAGTGGTCAGAGAAGTGGTACAGGCCATCATTGAAGAATATGTGAACAAGCTCCTCAGGTGCCCCACCATTGAACAAGGCTGGAAAAAACTTGCAGAAGAGTGGTATCAGTGGTGGAACTTTCCCCACACCCTTGGAGGCATAGATGGGAAGCACGTAGCCTGCAAAGCTCCAGTCAACTCAGGGTCCACTTATTACAACTACCAGGGCTTCTTCAGTATCATTCTCTTTGCCATGGTTGATGCTGACTACAAGTTCATCTACATCAATGCTTCAGGCAACGGGTTAGCTTCAAATGGCCAGTTATACAATGCAAGTGACCTCAAGGATGGGCTGGAACGCAACCTCATCATGGGTTTTCCAGATCCAGACCCCCTACCCAATGACACACAAGATGCGCCCTACTTCATCGTAGGTGATGACACGTTGTCCCTCAGAACCTACCTCATGAAGCTGAACAGTTCAAGATACCTCACCCATGAAGAAAGGATCTTCAACTACAGGCTGCCCAGGGCAAGACGGGTGGTGGAGAATGCCTTTGGCATCCTAGCCAACAGGTTCCAGGTGCTTCTCAACACCATGCAGCATGTTCCAGGGACTGTGAGGAGCATCGTGGAAGCTTGCTGCATCCTGCACAATCTCATGCGCACCCGCTACCCAGTGTTGCAGAACAGACTTGTCGACCATCAACAGGGAAATGGGGACATGGAGCCTGGTGAATGGAGGAAAGGACATAACCTGACAGACACTGTGGATGTACAAGGCCCCAACAGAGCTTCACGTGAAGGGAAGAAGCAGCGCAACCTACTGAGACACTGGTGAAACTCCCCAGCTGGAGCAGTGGAGTGGCAAGACAGAATGATAGATGATTAATGGATGCTTCCTTGAGGCTGTCGCATAACACTGATGAGATTGTGCCATGTATATTGAGTGGTCCTCCAATGAATAGGGCATTAATAAAGAGCTTTGTTTATTTTAAAATGTGTTGATCAATGAATAAATTGTTATTGATAATAAAGGTCCATTATGTGTGGCATCTGGGATGGTGGACCATACAGTCCCACTATGCTTGCACTGGAGGTTTATCTTTCTCACAACTATCCTTTTCTATCCCACAAGGATGCAAAGACTTAAACATTTTTTCAAAGTTTTCACCAACACTTTATTAAGTAAAAAAAATGAACCAAGTAAACTAAGTGTGTTAAGCAAATATAAACTTTATTAAGTTTCTTAGGAAAACTTTATGACTGTATTAAATAAGCAAACTGAAGCAAGTAAGTGTCTTAAGCAAAGATAAACTTAACAGGTAAACAACCCAATCTCTGACACTATTCTCAGTCACTCTGAGTCATGTCTATTGTCTCAGCTGTTAAGCGGGCAGGGACTGTGGAGGTGGCTGTGGCTTGAGTGCTGGTATTGAGTGAGGCACCATTGGGGTGTTTGGCCCCGAGGGTACAACAGGTGGTGGTGTGTTCAGGAAGCTATCCGAGAGCTGACTCAGTCCCATGAGGTTGAGAGGCCCTTCATCAAGGACTTGAGATGTCAGGCCCAATACTGATGACAGATTGTCCGTTGACGGGCTTGGCTGTGGGGTGGAGGAAGGAAGAGTGTAATGGGGCTGTCTGGTCTGCAGCTGGGTGAGGAGTGGCGTCTGTTGCATGCGATGAACCTGGGCCTGGACTGGGAAGTTCTGCTTCTGCTGTGAGAAGTCCTGATAGTCGTAGCCTTGGTAGGTGAGGGGCTGTTGAAAGTCGTGGAAGGGCTGTGACATCACCTGGGGTGGAGGAGCAGACCTGGACTGGGTAGGAGCAGCTTCAGCTGGGCCTTGAGGGTTGTGGAGAAGTGCTTTGATCTTCTGCTTCATCACCTGGTACTAGGCCTTGGGCAGGTCCCCCAGGGTCTTGCTCACATAGGTGATGAAGGTGTTCTGGCCCGAGGATGCTCTGTCCAAGTGGACCAGCTGAGAGAGAAGTTCTGTGCTGGTCTTGATTGTGTCCCTGATCTCCTACAGCACACTGTGGTCCTGGCCCTCCAGTCTGCCTCTCTGCCTGCATCCTCTGAAGCTGGGGATGGGGGTGGGTTGGCCTCTGGTGGCTGCTGCTTCTTCCTCCATTTGTGAAAGCAGGGCGTCATCCTCCAAGTCCACCGGCATGGGGAGTGCAACTGTCGTGGGGGGTCTCTGCTCTGGGGCCCTCTGAAGACACCTGCCTGGACATGGTAGCTGACTCCTGGCTGGAAGAAGACTACCTGTCTGTGGGCTGTCTGAGGGAGAGGGGTCTCAGAGGTGCTGCTCCTCGGTGGCAGATCTCACCCTCCAGGAAATTGCACTTGGCCATGACGTACATCTCCCGGTCAGTGAGCTTGACAGTGGCCTGCCCGGATTTCTTGAGGTGTAGCTTGCCATACCAGGTGTGCATGTGCTTCCACCATCGAAGGAGTACTTCTGCAGTGTACCCCAGGCTCTCTGCCTTGTCTCTCCAAGCTGCCTGCTTCTTCTTGGTGTCGCGATACAGTCTGTGGCCCTTTCTCCAGAGGTACTTGTTCTCCCTCAGCCATTCCAGCACCTCATCCTCATGCTCCTCCGAAACGGTGTACTGTTTCCTCTCTCCCTTCTCCTTCCTTTGCCTCTTCCTCCATCTGGCAGGGGCTTCAGCAGGGGCTTCAGCAGCAGGGCCTTCAGCAGCAGGACTTTGAGGACCTTGGGGCTGGTCCACTACAGCAGCAGCAGCAGCAGCAGCAGCTTCAGAGTCAGTGCCAATGGGTGAGATGCTGATTCTTGCCTTCTTCACCTTGCCAGGGCTTGAACAAGTAGGCACAGGCTTCCTCTTCTTGCCTGACAGATGAACCATGGTGTTCCTGCAAGATGTATATGGCAGCATGTCTTTCCCCTGTATGCTGACTGCGTGTGTGCTGCCTCCTTTTATATCCACGGAGCTGACACAATTCATACTCCCCACATGCACAGTGAATGCTTTGCATCCGATATATATCCGTGCGGCATCCCCTTTGTTTCTGTACGTGATGTATCCGCTTCAACCGCTATGCATCCGCCCCTTCTGCCGTCCACTTCGAAATTCTCCCCCGGAACCCCTTCGGAGGTGTCATCCGCTTCCATCCGCTTTCATCCGCTTGGCTTCCTATGAACATCCGTTTAACATCCCCGCTACATACTACCCACGTCCGTTCTTTTCCATTCTTTTCTGTTCTGTTTATGCAAATTTTCACCACTTTTTGGAGCAGATGACAATGGATGGAGCCACCCCCAAAATTTTGCTCATCCGCTGGGTCCTTTATGCATACATTTTGCCTCCGTCCGTCAGTGGGACCGGGCCTTTGTCAGAAGTGATAGAATCAATTGAGCCAGACCAGATAGACACTACATGAACTAATGAAACTGGTTTCTTATTGCAGTGCATAATGACAATAACCTTGAAAGCCTATTTCTCTCTTTTTTATATGAGAATTAACACATAACATCTTGATCTTTCCCCCCCTCACTTCCTTCCGTCTATCAAGGCTAAATATATAAATGTTTACATATAATTATCACTGAATTCCTTTCAGGGTCAGGGTCTCCATATTCCTCCATAACTTTCAAGCCACTGCAATGTGTAAAGGTTCATTTAATTTTTATATAAGTGCCATCTCAGTTATCACAGTAAACTTTTATTTATTTATTAATGCACAACTGAGGGGCATCATGGATCATGGAATCCAAAACAGCTTAGGAAGTAACATAAAGGAGCTTCTTAAGCCTGCAAAGGAATTCCTAAAACTGAGCAATATTTGGATGGGAAAGAATTGCATTTGCCTTTCCGTGGTATAATCTATGGGTTTTGCTGTGATGTCAGCATTTAAATAACTGGCTTGAAAGCATCTTAACAAAAGGAGATCCCTATCTATAACTTTTTGTGAGGCCCAAATCCTCCCTGCTTCTTATCTTTTTTTACTGTATGTTTATGTGATGGGAAAGTGAGGGAGAGAGAAAGCTAATCTATTGTTTGTGTAATGAACTGAAATATGCAACTCTATGCTGCAACATGAGAATTTCATTTGCCTCAAGCCGGATCTGCTGAGAAGAAATGTGGCCAAACACCTTCAGATCGTTTATTCAGCTGCAGTTATATTCAGATTATTTTTGACATTTTAAAAACTATTTAAAGCACATTTTTGTAACTGAGTAAATAAAGCTTGGGTCACCTATCATTTTCTTTATATATATTTTTCAAACTGGGTTCCAGGAGGACCTGAATTGCTTCCTTGAGAGACTGGGGAGAAACACAATCAATCATTCACTCCTACTTCAACACACTCTTCTCAATGACTACACATTGCCAGCAGTTCTAAGTATTCCATGCAGGTGTCACTTGCCTGTCTATTTCTCACCATATGCACTTTCACAAAACCAAATTGCTTGCCTGCCTTGCACTTCAATAAACTCTATTTCTAACTCTGCAAGAGAAATTGTGGTGAATCTTGTCTTTTATTTTTCACTTTCCAAACTGCATATAGTAGTTGTATGTGCATGCTTGTGTTTTATTCCAAGTGGTCTTCTTAATAATACAGAGGGCATTCTGTGCCCACTCATTTAGTAGTAAGCCTTCTTGAAATTTATGGGAATAAATAAATTTAGGATTATATTGAATTGCTTGCCTTAAATTCCTTTGGAGCCTCTCTCTCTCTCTCTCTCTCTCTCTCTCTCTCTCTCTCTCTCTCTCACACACACACACACACACACACACACACACTCACACACAGATGATGATGATGATGATGATGATGATGATGATGATGATGATGATGAAAGAGCTTAGGTGAAGAGAGAAGATTCACAAACCGGGCAACCTGAAAAATATCTCAGATCACAGAAGGATATGGGAAGCATTTCAGAAGGACCCACTCTCTTTTCCAGAGAATGTAAGGAGAGGGAGAAATATTTTTAGACTTTCTGTTTAATTTTACTGTTAATGTATTCTTACAATATAATGATAAAGCTAGCATTCATTGGTGTGCTTCTTGTTTGAATTACCTCAAAGCCATACATCATGGTTGGGTAGCGGCTAGAGCCATGGTGACACATTAGTTCGAATGCAGTACTGCAGACTAGTCAGCTGACTGCCCGCAGTATAGCAGTTCAATTTTCACCGGGTGACTTTCTATCCTTCCAGAAAAATAAGGACCTCGATTGTTGGGGACAATATGGTGACTTTAAAACACTTAAAGTAGCAAGATTTACGAGGTTCATATAATGGGAACTTCTCAATCTTGACATTTTCTCAGAATTTGAGTAGGATGTGGTACCATGTGCTTTGTTCTTAAAACACATGATGGTTTTCTACTAGATTTATTAGGAGGAAATGTAGATATTAGAAAAGGGTCTGTATTTTTCCCCCTAGGAGGCTCATCTTAATTTAGATTAAGACAATGGGATTGAGGAAAGGATTATTTCCCTTTCCTCAGTGCTTTTTCCAAAATCAAAGCTGAAGCCTCTGAAATAACTTTAAAGCCTTAAAATGTACAGATTTCCCATGCTGTGCCCGAGCATGATTTTAAAATTTCACTTTCATCTAGAATTCTACATTGCCATGGGAAATACCATCATCTTTATATTTCTGTGATAGGTGTACTGATTTTAGTGTAGTTGACAGTAAAATAACACAAGTGCAGAGAATGAAACTATTACATTTTAAAAATAATCTAGAATTAAATTCCAAACACAGTGAACTAACATTTAAATGTCAACATTCAGTGAAACTCCTTTGCCTTTCTTATTAAAAAATTCAAACGTTTTCTGATCTCTCTCAGTTGTGACACCCCCAATTTTCAGCCAAGTTTAAGATGTTTTAAACTACATTTCATCCTAATACCATGGAAATCATAGGCAGAAATGCCAGTGCATTATGTACTTCAATGTTTCACTTTTGTAGCCTCTGACAAAAGAGAGGAGGGTATAGAAGTAAAATTCTGTTGTTGAGAATGATTCCAATATCATTGATTGGAAACTCTTAACAATGCAAAATCCACTTGTCTTAAATTGCCCCCCTTCTTTGGGGGCAGGATCAGGGATGGGATGCTACCAGTTCAGCCCAGTTCTATAAAACCTGTAGCTTCAAAGAACAGTTGACACTGAACCAGTTTGGTGTTTGCCCCCCCCCCCCCCCGCCTGCCTGGGCTCTAGTGTAGGCTGTCCTTCATTCCCTGCTTTTCCCTCCTCAGCTGCTTTGCGTGGCACAGCTGAGGTTGAAAAAGCAGGAAACAACAGAATTTCAAATGCTGCACATCCGAGTGCAGCACTTGTCAGCTGTCCAGGCAGCATAGCTGATGATTTCTTGAAAATGTGGCACACATGATTGTCCCCAGTTCAGAGAACCAGAAAATCGCTCCACTGACTGGCCCCTCCCCTCCCTGCCACTCACTCCTTACCTGGCATGTGAGCCATCCAACTTGCCTGTTTTGGTAGGTTGTGATTTTTCCTTTTTTCCCCTACCATTAGCTGTTCTGCTTTGCCAGGAGATTTAGATTAGCTAGAAAGCAGGAAATCATTGGATTTCTTGCTTTCTAGCTAATCTAAAAGCAGAGCCAAATCCTCCTTAGGACTGTTGTTAAGAAATTTGAATCCCACCCCTGGGCAGGATAGAGAGTATTAAAGAAACTTGATGAAACAAAGTGCTAGAGAAAGTATAAACTAGATGAATTTGGGCATTGACAATTCCTCCATAATCAGACCCATGGAGTTTATTTTTAGTTCTTACCAGTGGGATTGTAATCACTCCAAAATCAGATTCATTCTCTCTCTCTCTCTCTCTCTCTCTCTCTCTCTCTCTCTCTCTCTCT
>BLBF01000031.1:22840500-22858090 GCA_015471245.1 Laticauda colubrina | reverse complement strand
ATATATATATATATATATATACACATATACATATACATATACATACATATATATACATAGTCTTGATGTGATGCCTGTGTAGTATCTTACTGATTTTGTCAGTAGTACCTCTTATGTAGGGCAGGACAGCTGTTCCATCGGTCTGTTTATCTTCTAGGTCTCCATTCTGTCTCAGTGTGTTTTTGTGGATCAAGCCGGTGATTTTGCTTTTGTGGAAGCCATTGGCTGTCAGTACTTTAGTCAGGGTGCATAGTCCAGTCTTTATGTGTGTCTTGTCTGCCAGGTGTTTGGTTCTGGCAATTAGCATTTTGGCCATGGAGTTTTTCTGTGCTGGGTGATGGTGGAATTGGGTGTTGAGGTAGCGGTTGATGTGTGTTTTCTTTTGGTATACAGTGTGTCCTAGTGTGCCATCTGTTTTTTTGTAGATCTAATCTACTAATCTAGCCAATCAAGATACAAAAAAAGCCACAAAACAGACAGAAGATATTAGAAACACCAATCAAGCAGAACACAGCAAACTCCAAGATCAATAAACACAGACCAAGACTCCCAACCAATCAGGATGAAGAAAAAACCATTCTGGCACAGCAATAGGCCAGGCCCAAATTTAAAGCTGAAACAACTGTAAGAGTCTGATTCACAGACGAACACAATACAGAAGCCTGATGATGGCAGATGAGATTCTGCCGAAACATGTTTTTGTCCGAAAATACCCGAACAAAGCTGAATAACACACACACACACACACACACACACACACACATCCCTTTAAGATTGAAATCATTTCTGTTGTGCACTTTGATAGAAACAATCCTTTTCTCAGTCTTTTCTGTGTGAGTAGAGAGTCTGGTATGCAAACTATAATCTTTATAGTTATGACTCTAAGAATATTCTCAAGCAGGATCTTGAAATCTGCTAGCAATAAAAAGTGCCACTTTTACTGCCTTGTATATTATGTGACCATGTCCTTTAATTTATATGAAGAAATTCCTCAACAATATTCTGTGTACTACATAAACTAAAACTTCAAATGTTGGAATACTGTTAATACTCAATCAAGATAATGTCATACTGTCACCACTGTTAGCTTGAAACTTACATTAATTTTATGTTACAATTTTATGTTTATGTTACAATTTTTATGTTGCAGTGTGCAGCAGCAGCCAAAAAAGCTAATGCAATCCTAAATTGCATTAACAGAGGGATACAATCGAGATCAAGGGAGGTATAATACCACTCTATAAAGCCTTAGTAAGACCACACCTAGAGTATGGCATCCAGTTTTGGTCACCACATTATAAAAAAGATGTCAAGACTCTAGAAACAGTACAGAGAAAAGCAACCAGGATGATTAGCAGATTGGAGACTAAAACATATGAAGAACAGTTACAGGAACTGGGCATGGATAGTCTAGTAAAGAGGGGAGACAGGATAACAATCTTCCAATATTTGAGGGGTTGCCACAGAGAGGAGAGAGTCAAGCTATTTTCTAAAGAACCTGTAGGCCACACAAGTATAATGGATGGAAACTGAACAAGGAGAGATTTAACCTGGAAATAAGGAGAAATTTTCTGACAGTGAGAACAATCAACCAATGGAACAGCTTGTCCTTGGAAGTTGTGAGAGCATCATCACTTGAGACTTTCAAGAAGAGATTGGTCTCCCATTTGTCAGAAATGGTGTAGGGTTACCCACTTGGGCAGGGGGTTGGACTAGATGATCTACAAAGTCCTTTCCAACTCTGAGTATCTGTTACCTGTTATAAAAAGATAGAGATTCTCAATGAAATTTGATAACCCAGGTGTCAGCATTCCAGGAAAAAACAAACTCCAACACTAAAACTCCAAGACAGGCATTTTCTCAAAGTTCCATTTTATTAGAGTTGACATAGTGGCACATCTGGGAAAACCTGAACCTGAGTTCTGGGTTTTCCCACAGTAATTCAAAATCACAAACCCATCCCTGCACCCGTCAGTACATCACATGGTCCAATCACCACCTTGAGACATTTCTTAACCATTCTTCATCTAGGTGCAGGAAAGACATGACCTTGACTGAAAAGAAGAATGCTATTATGTCTAACTACATAAGCTCCACAAAATCCCCACCCCCCAATTTCCCTGGCACAGATATGTGGCAGAATGGAAGCTTCTGGTGCTAATATGGCTTCCAAACCTGACACCAGGACCATTATTCTGTTGAGTAAGATCAGAATGTTAACTGCAGCCAAAATACTGTTTTATCTGGAGTGTCTTGCAAATGAGATGAAACCACAATCTCTGCTGTCAAAAGGACAATCTAAAAATCAATAATGACAAAGAAAAAAAAAGATAAAAGAGAATCAGAAGTAAAAAGGGAAGACCACTGACATTCTATCTGCATGATGTCTTGTTTTCTTGTTCAAATGCAAAAATGAAAACAAACAATTTAAAAAAAATGTTTCTGGAAAAAGTAATTGTCCCTATGTTAATTTGTAGAATGTAGAATGATTTTGGGGGTTTTGTTGCCTTTGGTTTTTATTTCCCTAATGTGATACATACCAAAACTATCTACAATCCAATTTTCACTTGGTATATTTCCAGTAATTTTATTCTGTATTTCTGTATGTGTGAATGTATGTGTCTGACAAAATAAAGTGTGTGTGTGTGTGTGTGAGTGGTGGAAATCAAAATTTTTTACTGTCGGTTCTGTGGGCATGGCTTGGTGGGCATTGCAGGGAAAGGATACTGTGAAACCTCCAGTCAGAGGAGGTATTTGCTGGTTTTCCGAACTACTCAAAATTTCCACTACCGGTTCTCCAGAACTGATCAGAACCTGCTGAATACCACCTCTGGTGTGTGTGTGCACACACACACACACACTTACTGTATAGACCATGGGTGACAAATTTGCCATGTCATGTTGCCATCATGTGACATTTCACAATGTTTATCCCATTCCCAGAGCTGGCTTGGATGTGGCTTGCATGTGACGCATCTAGCCCATAGGCCACAAGTTTACACTCCTGATATAGACACACAAAAACACACAATGAATAACCAACAAAATTAAGCAAGCAAAATATTAAACAGGGAATGATGTGGCCAATAAATTTTAAGAAGCAGTTCAGGTTATTATAGTTAACAATTAAGATAAATTTATATTGAAAATAGAGCAGACCCTTCCTTGTATGATTTGAGACTGCAGGAAATCTATTGCACTGGGTAAATTACTCCTGAGTTAATTTTAGGTGGTTTAGAAAATAGACGAGTTAAAACAATCCATGCCAGGTGACTGATGGATTTTAAGGTCCTGTCACACTGCCCAATGGATGAAAAACGTTTGTAAAAAGGACACAGTGGACGAGAAAAATGTTCCATCCATTGTTATCCGCTCTCAAAAGGGGAAAAAATTTGCATAAACAGAGCGGATAACACAGAAAGGAACGGACACGGGGAGGAGGCAGAGCGGATAGAAAGCGGATGCGGAATGGAAGCCCAGCAGATGGAAGTGGATGAGAGCAGATGGCACATCCGCTAGGCTTCCTGGGGACCTCAGCAAAGTGGATGCGGAACGGATGAAGCGGATGCACAGCGGAAGCACAGCGGATGAAGCGGATGCACAGTGGATGCACAGCGGATGCACAGCGGAAGCCTAACGGATGCCTAGCGTTAATTGCGCATGCGGGGAGGATGTATTGCATAAGCCCTGCGGACATAAGGGAAGCAGCTCGGAGCAGGTCACCATTCAGAGGAAAGACCTGCTGCCAGACGGATTGACAGCCTTGCCTGCCCTGCCTGCATGCCTGCCTGCAAGCCTTGCTGCAAGCCTTGCTGCCAGCCTCACTGCCAGCCTCCCTGCCAGCCTTCCTGCCAGCCTTTCTGTCAGCCTTCCTGCCAGCCTCCCTGCCAGCCTTGGTGCATGCCTGCCTGCCAGCCTTGGTGCCTGCCTTCCTGCCAGCCTTGGTTCCTGCCTTCCTGCCAGCCTTGGTGCCTGCCTGCCTGCAAGCCTTCCTGCAAGCCTTGGTGCCTGCCTGCCTGCCAGCCTGCCTGCCAGCCTTGGTGCCTGCCAACCTCCCTGCCAGCCAGCAACCCCACAACCATGGGGAAGAACAGAAAGCCTCAGCCATCTGCTGCCAGCCCTGGCAAGAGGGACAGGGCCACCATCCCACTCCCTGGCCCTCACTCTTGTTCTGCTGGGCTTCTGTAGCACGGGCTCGCTCTTCTGAAGCTGGAGCTTCTGCTGCTTATGCTTCTGGAGGAGCTGATGATGCAGGGGATCAGACAAGCACTCCAGCACCAGCCACCTCCACAGCACCTGGACCCTTCACCCCTGTGACTGAACGACCAAGAGGAGTGCCAGAGACTCATTTTTGTTTTATAGCTTCTTGTTAATAAAGTCTATCTTTGATTCACACACTTGCTTCATTTCTTTTTTTTAATAAAGTCTTGGTGGAAACTTTTAGAAATGGTTTAAGCCTTTGCATGCTTGAGGGATGGGTTAAGATAGCAGTGGGATGGACAGGGATACCTGTGGAATGTGTAATAGCTGTGGGATGGGTAAGGATAGCAGTGGGATGGGCAGGGATACCTTTGGCATGGGTAATAGCTGTGGGATAGATAAACCTCCAGTGCAAGCATAGTGGGACTGTAAGGTCCACCCTCCCAGGTGCCACACATATGGCCCTTTATTATCAATAATAATGTAATCAATCATCCACACATGTCAACATAAACACAACTCTTTATTAATGCCCTCTTCATTGTAGGGCCACCCAACATACATGGCACAACCTCATCAGTGTTATGCCACAGGCTCAAGGAAGCATCCATTAACCATCTATCATCCTGTCTTGCCACTCCACTGCTCAAGCTGGGGAGTTGCACCAGTGTCTCAGGAGGTTGCGCTGCTTCTTCCCTTCACGTGAGGCTCTGTTGGGGCCTTGCACATCCTGAGTGTCTATCAGGTTTTGCCTTTGCCTCCATTCCCCAGGCTCCATGTCCCCATTGCCTTGTTGGAGGTCCACAAGCCTGTTCTGCAAGACTGGGTAGCGGGTGCGCATGAGATTGTACAGGATGCAGCAAGCTTCCATGATCCTCCTCACGGTCTGTGGGCGATGCTGCATGGTGGTGAGAAGTACATGGAACCTGTTGGCCAGGATGCCAAAGGTGTTCTCCACCACCCGCCTTGCCCTGGACAGCCTGTAGTTGAAGATCCTTTCTTCACAGGTGAGGCATTTGGAGGTGTAGGGCTTCATGAGGTAGGTTGTGAGGGAGAAGGCGTCATCCCCCACGATGAAGTAGGGCACATCTTGCATGTCGTTGGGCAGGGGTTCTGGATCTGGGAAGCCCATGATGAGGTTGCGTTCCAGCCCCTCCTTGAGGTGACTGGCATTGTATACCTGGGCATCTGAAGATGAGCCGTTGCCTGAAGCATCGATGTAGATGAACTTGTAGTCAGCATCGACCATGGTGAAGAGGATGATGCTGAAGAAGCCCTTGTAGTTGAAATAAGTGGACCCCGACTTGGCTGGAGCTTTGCAGGCCACATGCTTGCCATCTATGTCTCCAAGGGTGTGGGGGAAGTTCCACTTCTGATACCACTGCTCTGCAACTTTCTTCCAGCCTTCTTCAGTGGAGGGGCACTGGAGGAGCTCCTCCAGTTATTCTTCAATGATGGCCTGCACCACATCTCTGACCACAATGCTGATGGTGTTGTGTGGCACCCTCCATCCGTACTGCATGCTGCTGTAGGTGGTCCCTGAGGCCAGGTGGCGCAGAGTGAGTGCCACCTTGAGCCCAGGTTCCAGGCTGGGCTGGAGGTTGGTGTTTGCCTTGGTCAACCTGGGTGTCAGGCGCTGCAGAACTTCATCAAACATGGCTGGAGGCATCCTCATGAAGTTCTGGAATGCACGAATGTCTTCGTTCCTGAGCTCCACCATCAGCTTGTTGTACAGTCTGTCCTCTGCTCTTCTGGCGATCCATCTTCGGACCCAGACTTTTCTTGGCTGCCTCTTTTTCTTCCCGTAGTAGAGTTCACAGAGCCTGTAGATGGCTTCGCACTGTTGCAGAAGGATGGTGGCTGCCAAAAGGACTTTGTTACGATCCACAGTGGACATGACTGGATGCTGTGGAAGAGGAAGAGTCAGATGAAGGCTGCAGAGGTCTGCACTGCAGGGCTGCTGGTCTGAAAGTGAGATCCAGGTGAGTTGCTCCCCCTTTTTATAGGCAGTATAGGTTTTCCCCTAGGTGTCCCTTTGCATCCTCTAGGCATCCTCTAGACATCCTTAATATCCGAGATAGATCCCCTCTGCAAACGTTTTTTTCATTTTAAATGCTTTGTTTCTGTTCTGCATCTGCTAGGCATCCGTTCTGCATCCGTTCCGCGTCCATTCCGCTTCCTCCCTGTGTCCATTTACCGCTGGAGCAGATGGAGTTGCATGGATGCAGAACGGATGCCTAGTGGATATAGCGGATGCGGAACGGATGCAGAACAGATGCCTAGCAGATGCCTAGCAGATGCAGAATGGACGCATTGGATACATTTTCCGCTCAAAAGTTTTGAGCAGTTCAAAACTTTCTGAGCGGATGAAACGTCAATAAATGGATGCTGGACGGATAGAGAGGATGAAAAATGGAGGCAGTGAGTACAGAACAGATGCATCGCGTTAATCAACGGATGACAAGTGTTTTTCTCCGTTTTACATCCTCTTTCCATCCTTTGGTGCAGTGTGACAGGGGCTTTAGTTGCTTCTAGAATGCATGTGGATATTTTTCTGCCTCTTTTGCTGACAAAAGTCTCTCACAGTCATGTCAATCTAAATTATTGATTCAGAACTAGATACTATTTAAATCTCCATTCTTGAGCATAAACAAAGATGAAATATCCAGGATCTGAATTGTAATGTAAAATGTCGCAAATTTGTTTTTCATTTTATTGCAATTTTTTTTCTTTTGGTAAAAAGAAAACTATCTTAATTTGTATTGTTGTACTGTCTCCCTTTATCTTGTTTGTAACATTTTATCAAGTGCTAACAGATATTTTCCTATATATGTGTTTAGTTAAATACCATGTCTTGGTACTATTCTATTGCTTTTCAGTAAGGATTCTTTCACATGCAGGAAAAATCATGGATAGTTTATAATTAATCTAGAATGATTCAATTTCATCATATGTTTCAGTTGTGAAGCCAGTCTTTCAATTTTTATGTCAGTCTGTCATGGGTTTGTATGTGTATAACATATGTGTACGTACACATACACACAAACACACACACACTTTAAAAAACAGAATTGTGTCAAAAAAAGGTGAAATGGAAAACTACAATATACTTATGTTCTAATACACATGTTATTCCAGGAATCAAGAATTAGGTCAACTTATTAAAAGCCAAGTAGTTTTTAAAATGTCCCCTTTCTTAACTTTTGAACAAGCAACCTAAGCAACCTATATCCTGTTCTCATGTCATACACAAATGTATTCCTACAGTCCAATGGGTCAGGCTCCTTGCAATCTATCATGCTGCAGATTGAGGTTAAACAAGAAAAGTAATTTTGGAGCTTTAATAAATGAAAGAGAGAAATTGTTCATTCAAACCATGTAGCTGCCTACTTGAACAATTTAGATCCTGGAGGCTCTTAGTGAATATAATGTTTCAAGCAATGTATTAAGAACAGCAAGTATTGGGATAGCTTTCTGAAAATGAACGATCAAGTGTATTGGTGTATTTCCTTCCTTCCTTCCTTCCTTCCTTCCTTCCTTCCTTCCTTCCTTCCTTCCTTCCTTCCTTCCTTCCTTCCTTCCTTCCATCTGTCCATCACTCTTGACTCCTCATGACTGTCTGAACAAGCTGCTAGAGTTTTTTTGATACAATTTTCAGAAGTAATTTGCCTACTTCCAGGGCTGAGATAGAGTGACCAAGATCATTCAACTGGCTTTGGATCTAAGGAAGAAGTAGCACTCAGCCTCTTTTTTTCTAGTCCACTGCCTTAACCACTACACCAACTAGGCTTACAACCATAATTTAGACTAAATAAGGAGCCTCTCTCTCTCTGGTGCAGTAGTTAGAGTGCAGTACTGCAAGCTACTTCTGCAGCCAGCTGTCTACAATTTGGCAGTTCAAATCCCACCAGGCTCAAGGATGACTCAGCCTTCCATCTTTCTGAGGTGGGTAAAATGAGGACCGAAATTGTTGGGGGCAATATGCTGACTCTGTAAACTGCTTAGAGAGGGCTGGAATGCACCATAAAGTGGTATATAAATCTGAGTGCTATTGCTAAATAGACTAAGCAGGTGGCTCTTTCTTAATGAAAAATAGCGAAAACAGCAAACACTGTCCATATATGCAGGGAAAATCCATATATGCAGGGAAAAGAGAGACGGGGGAGAGGGAGAGAGAGATATTGAAATTTAGATTCAACTGGTATTCATTGAAATATACCCCTGAAGTAACAAGAACTTCTGAGGAAAAAAATAGTAATACCATTTCACTTATAGGCTGCTTGATAGTGTTTTACAACACTAAGTTGTTTACGGAATCAGCATATTGCCGGCAACAATCTAGATCTTTGTTTACTGACCTGGGAAGGATGGAAGGCTGAGTCAACTTTGTGCCAGTCAGAATCAAACTCCTGGTAGTAGAATGCAGAGCTCACCTGCAATACTACATTCTAACTGTTCCATCTGGAAAAGAAGCGTGGTAGACTGGGTTCCAACAAATAACTCTTTATTAGTTAACAGCAACAGTAATGGAACATTGGCTCAAGCCGCGGCAGCCCTTTTTATAGAGGCTTGCCTGCTGGCTTGTAGCCAATGACATTGTTTTAACTTTGCCACCTTTGCGCGGCTCCTTGGATTGGTTCCTAATGAACCAATCCACTACTGGCCTTCCTGGCCAATCAGGATAGACTACTTGGAAACTTCCAAGTTATACAGAACACCCCTCCCCCTTTAGTTCAGTCCTACATGAGTGACCTAGTCGCACAGGTAGGTGGGGCTTCTTCTGGTCCTAGTTGACCTGAGTGGCTCATTCTTGCCTAGGACTTCAAGTGGTTCAGTCGGGATTCGCTGTCTCTCCGGCTCGTCTCCATGGAACCACCTGGAAGGCTGAGTCAGCATTGTCGCTACCGCTTGAGTTGCTCAAGCCAATGGTTTTGCCACTCCCTCCAGGTTCAACTGGGCTGGTTGAGCTGGCCTGGCAGGCCCCTTCCAGGATGGCTTCCCTTTCGCTCGGACTACTTCCGATGGTTTCATCTAACTGTAAGTGCTCTTTTTGGTTGGTTAGATGTTCTGGATTTACTTTTAAAGGTTCATTTTCGTACCCTTTTTTATTTGTTTGTGTTCCCCCCTCCTTGGTTTTGTTTTCATCGATTTTTATTATTTGAGGTTGCACGGTTGTTTTGCGCTCGATGTTGTGGGAACAAAGCTGATCTATGTGCCGCTTCCACTCTCTTCCATCGTCCATGGTTAGTCGGTAGGACCGGGGGCCTGTTACTTGTGTGATTGTGGCTGGAAGCCAAAGAGGGTCCCCGGTAAAATTCTTTGCATAGACTAGGTAGCCAATTTCAAAAGAGTGGTATCGGCTGGATGAGTCGGGGGGTTTCTCACAAGTGTAATTTGGATGTAATCTATCTAAGTGGGATCTGAGTTTTCTCCCCATTAATAGTTCTGCCGGGCTCTTGTTCATTGTACTACTGGGAGTGATGTGTTGTAGTGTAAGTAAGCGGTTCAGCTTGTCTTGGACATTCCCCTTATCCATTTTTTCTAGGCCTTCTTTTGTAAATCTGACCATTCGCTCAGCCCTACCATTCGCCACTGGGTGGGCCGGCACGGTTAGTGCATGGCGTATACCTAAAGATGCTAAATGCTGTTCGAATTGTATAGCCGTTAGTTGTGGCCCATTGTCAGATACTAATACATCAGGTAAACCATGAGTTGCAAACAATTTGTTAAGCTGTTTTATAACAGCATCCCGGTTGTTGTGGATGACATTTACTATATATAACCTCTAACCAATTTGAATATGCATCTACGACTATTAAAAACATATTGCCCCTAGTTGGTCCCGCAAAATCAATATGGATTCGAGACCAAGGGCCTCGGGGGTCTCCCAATCCCATATGGGTGCTTGCGGTGGTGTGGGTCTAGCTCTCTGACACTTGTGGCATGTTGCAACCCAGCGTTCAATATCCTTGTCTTAACCAGGCCACTAGACATAGCTTCTGGCCAGGCTTTTCATTTTTACTATGCCTGGGTGGCCCTCATGTAGCATGGCCAACCTCTTCTTGCAGTTTGGATGGAATTACCACCCGATCTCCCCACAATAAACACCCCTTTTGTATTGACAGTTCAGTCTGTCTAGTCCGAAAAGGTTTAAAACCTTCAGTCTTTTGGCTTTCCGGCCAGCCTTTACCTACCCAAGTCAAAACGCGGGAAGTCACTGGGTCTTTCGCCATGGCTCTGGTGACGTCATTGGCAGAAAATGGGAGTTCAGGGAAGGTCTCTACTTGTAGGGTGGTGGTGGTTGGAGCTGGGTCATCCTCTATTATTGGTAAAGGTGCTTGGCTTAAAACGTCTGCATGGGTGATTTGTTTCCCGGGTTGATGCAGCAAGGTATATGAATAGGCAGCCAGGAATTCTGACCACCTAATCATCCATGGGGATAGAATGTTTTGGTGTGGGTTTGTTCCCAGCCAAAATCCCCAGCAACAGTTTATGGTCAGTCACAGTGGAAAATGTCCTTCCATAGAGGTATTCGTTAAAACATTTAATTCTGGCGAAAATTGCCAGGGCCTCTCTGTCTAGCTGGCTATAGTTGCATTCCGCTTTGGAGAGCGCTTTCGAGTAAAAGGCGATGGGCGCCTCTTTCCCATCAGGTAATTGGTGGCTCAGGATGGTACCGACTCTGAAAGGTGAGGCGTCACAGGTAACCGTCAAGGGAAGTGTATTACTAAACTGAATAAGAATGGACTCAGATCTGTAATGTGCATTCGCTCCTGGCTTCAACATACTTCTGCTTCTATCACAATTCTTTTCCAATCTTCACAGGAGTCTAGTTACTGTCCTTTTAAAGAGGGAGTCTGGATTAGCCATTTGATGAAGAGAGAAGAGGGAAGGAGGGCAGCATGGAAGCAGTCTGCTGCAAATGTCTGAAGACTGACTCACAGCTCCCGGTGTTCACCGCCCTGCAAGGATGGGATGAATCTCACCATCTTACCACCCTTCAAGGATGGTTATAGAGCCCCCAGTACTGACAAGCCCCACCACCTAACCTTCTAGTAAGGATGGGTCAAATTGCAGATTGTTGGGTGCTATTGAATAGAGCACTTTTGAATTTAGTGCTTTCCGAGGAATGAGCTCTTTTCTGGCATTCTGGTCAAGGATGGGAGGAATAGGAAATCACCTGAGTTCAATACTTTTGAATTGAGCATTTACTGAGAAATGGAACTCTTTTCTGGTTTGCTGACGAGTCTCAGGTGTAAGGCTTTCTACTTCACCGGCTGTCAAATATTTATCACCTTATGGTAAGCTTAAACACCGAAACTGAATGAAACAGTAAAGTCTAAGTCCATAATATTTAGTATTTTAATATTTATTTGATTTGTCAATCGCTTAGAAGATACAGGTATAAGAATAAATATAGTTTTGAATACATGAGGTAGATACTTATAAGAAAAATAAAAAAAACAATAGGACAAGGATGGTAGGCACGATTGGTGTGCTTAGGCCTCTTAAGAAGGGGGAAAGGTCAATAGTAGACAGTCTAAGATTAAGGTTTTTGAGGTTCCCTCCTACCATGCAAACAGCATGTAGAGAATTTAAGACAAAGGGGTCAGACTAGATATTTTAATGACTGATTTCCTGTGGAAGCATTTGGTTGGAATGGCTAGCTAGATATAATCTTTGTCTCAGAAGGAAAAAGGAAAAAAAAGGTAGCAAATTGTCTTCAGGTGCTGAAAATTGTCGATTCAACTGCATTTGAAAAAAAAATGTAGGTAGTAACTAGGAAGAAGCAGAGCAGATGGGTAAACCTGCCTCCTCCCTTTGTTTTACAAATTGAATCTTCCCAGTTAGGAATTGTAATTTGAGACAAAGCACTTCTCTAACTGAAGAGAAAAAACGGGGAATTTGCCTCTCCTTGGCTTGATGCGAAGACAAAGGAATCCTGCCTCAGCAACAAATTTGATATCCTTTGAAAGCCAGAGCATAGGATATTTGGAAAGTCTCTTGAACAAAAGGGGAACAGGGGATTCTTGCCCTCCCCTGTAATTCAAACTGAGGCACAGGACCTAGCATTTAACATTCACTCCTGGCTTCAATATTACTTGCTTTATCATAAATCCAATTAACAATTTTACTTTTGTGTTGGGTTAGGACTCATCTTTTACTATCTATACTTTATTAGTCTCAAACATCATATGTGTTCAATTTAAAAAGTAGGGGATGGAAAAAAGATTTAATATTGAATGTATTACAAAGAATTATTAATAGCACAACAAATATAAGGAGCTTCTTTAATTGTAGACTGCTATGTTTTACTAAAGAAAAACAACAACAACAATGCAAAAAGGAAATATCAGGCCAGCATGGTTTCAGCCCGGTCTACCCAGTGCAAAGAGGAAACATGTCAGCAGTTTGGAAGTGGCGTCAAGGTGGCCACACCCAGTGAGTGGCATCAAGCTGGACACACTCACCCAGTTGGCCACACCAACTAATTGGCTACATCCGTCCAGCCCCCAGAGGTAAACCAGAGCCCTGATGCGGCTCTCAATGAAATTGAGTTTGACATTCCTGAGCTAGAATATTGTGGCTAGATCTTAGTGAAACTAAAAATTCAAGAAATGTTTTTATATTTATCCCAAACAATATTTGATAGGAGATGTTTCTCAGATCAGGACAAATATGAAATAATAATTTCATTATTGCTTGTTGCTTACTTTCCCAACTGAAAAGCCAAAAAGTAATGACTAAAAATAATTTTACAAATTCTAGAGATATACTTAAGAATAGCAGGAAATAGCTACAAGTCTTTCTTTTACCTGTGAGAAATATCTATTGATACATATCAATCTGAATCTGTTGGGACAATTTCAGGTTTTTTGTAAAAATCATTGCCATTGTCTGCTTTGAGATCCTTTTCAGTAAATATGCCTGAAACTTGGAACCTTCTCCCTTCAAACTATTGATCTATATTCAAGTGATAATACTTCTACCTTTAAGATCAATATTGAAAACAAATAGCAAGGGAAGCCTACCTCACAGCCTTTTTCAGTTTTGAGTGAGATGTTTTAGGCATATTCCCTTAAAAAATGATCATGGAACTCAACTGTTAATATAGGTATATGAGTATATAAAATAAATATAATCAGTATCCAATATTTTTACAAACCACATACTTATGAAGTGATGACTGGAATGGAAAGGAAGGGGAAAATCTAGTATCGATTGTATACTTTTAGATTCTCTTGAAAACTGGGTGCCAACTTCTCTAACAGTCTTAACTGTGTTACATTTTATTCATGTAAGCATTAAATATTTTGCAAAAAAATATATTTTTAACACAGTGTATAATAATACAAGAGCGATGATTTTAAGGAATTCTGGCATTCAACATCAGTCATTTTAAAGACACTTTAATAATTCTTTGTGTGAGTGAAATTTTTTTCCAGCTTATTAATATCTTAGAGATCTGACATTTTATGTCAAATAATTCTTGCAAAATGCCTATTCTTCTGTTTCCATTTCAAAGTGTAGTTACAGATAAAACCATAAGGTTATTTGTTTTGTTTTGTTTTAATGGGGTAGCTGCTTTGCAAAGAACTATTCTTTTAAGCTTTTAAAAACTGTTTTAGAAATTATTTGATAAGAGCTTTTCTTATTATATTCTTATGCTGTCATCCACATATATTGAGATAAAAATAAACTTGTAGCACAGTAGGAAAAAAATAATGAAATATTTTTGTCTAAGAGTGAAGCTAACACCTTCAATTAGAATGTGTATTACCTTTTGTGATGTGGTCTAAGGAAAACTTGATGCTCAATAAATCTGGTACTATTTGTCATTCAGGCCACCTAATCTTTAGCTCTGAAAATTTGTAATCTAGTGAAATAATTTTAGAAGATATACCTGTTTTGAATGCAGTTCACAATATCAGTGAATATAGAATGAAAACAAAATCTTGTAAGGTTTTGTGTCTGGATTGTAGTAGAATGAGACAATGAGTTAAAACTCAAATGTGTTTTCATGGATTGATGGCTGCTTAGTCTGGAATTCCCACCAAATGCTCATGAGATGCCTATAATCAGGACATCAGATCATAAGTCTTCACAGCAATTGCTAAGGTGAGGCATCTTTTGATTCAGCAGGTAACCATGCATATCCAGATCATCCATTTATCCAATCACCTTTCAAATAAGGAAGCATCAAAGACTACAGAAATGTTCACAATTTAATAATCATTTTTTTGTGTGAATATCATTCCAATCAAATTTGTTAAATAGTCACAGGTTCTGACATTATGTCAAAGGATTTTTCATACAGTTTCTATCCCACTTTTCTTATTTCCTTGTTTGCTAAGCTGAATAATACTAAACAGTATGATGTTTCCTTATAAGGGAGTTTGATCCTGATTTATAGTCATTTTAACTGTTCTCTTCTATACACTTTCCAAACTCTTATAGCACTTCAAGGATAATTATCCTTTAGATTTACTTTTTTTAAAAAAAAATTGTGATATTAAAATATTATTTTCTCTATATTACACAATGGATGTATACATGTCTAACATTCAATCTATACCATGTAACACATATAACCTGATCCTCAATATGAACATCACCATTTTTATAGCATCTATTCAAGGGTTTAATATTTTCAATGAGTCTCTGTCATACCTTCAAATCTCATTTCCTAATCAATCATTGTCAGGCAAGAATCTACCAATTTATATGAGAAATTAAGATTTATCTTCAACCAATATGCATTAGTTTATAATTCAGTGAAACTATCAGTCTCTCTCTCTCTCTCTCTCTCTCTCCACCATCTCGTTAGCTCAAAAATATGCAAAAATATTATCCTCAATAGTACAATAATATTCATGCATTTGACACCTTGTTTAGTCTACAGAAAATATAATATTGGCCAGGTATGGATCAATTTTTTAGAATGTAGTGTTAAGTAACATTTAAGGAACCTTGACTTCCTGACAGGATAGGCTTTTAGACTATTTACAAAAAGCAACAGTTAGTTGCATACTGTAAATCACCAAGGATCATACCCAATAAACAGTTGAAGCTTAGCCTTAGATTTGCTACAGAGTGCATTTATCATGCCACAGGCTGTACTTAGACTTTCAATAGTGCATTGGATCCCCACTCATAAGCAGATGGACCCATAAAATAAGATTTCAATTTAATTAAAACAGTTAAATTAAATATAATTAAATACAATTAGATAAAATTATTATTTAATCAGTTAATATCACACGGGGGTGGGGATATAGTTTTGGAACCTAAGTAATAATATGCCATTAGTGTTTGAAGCATTTACTTTAGGGACTATTTCTTGGAGAATGTATCTTCCAGACAAATCATGTTAAAATCATATTACACTTCACTAAAGTTTGTTTGCATTTCTGAAATCCACTTTGAAACATACATGTGCATTGTCTAAAATCTATTCCACATTTTATACAAAGATACATCCAATGGGGAGAAGGAAGATCTTGTAGAAATGTTTATGTAGACTACTTATATTGTATTGATTTCTTTTTTTTTTTTTTATAAAGAATTTTATTAATTTTTAACAAACAAACATGTACAAACAAACACAAAACATAAAAAACATAAAATATCTTTTTGGACGGCAGTTTGATCCCGAGTTACATCTTTTTGTACAGAGATAAATTCAAGTTCATGCTTACTTTTAAATAACATTCCATTTCTTATTTATTATTTTGCATTTTCTATATAGCTTCTCCTCTCTTTTCACTCTCTTAATTCTATTATATTTATTTCATCTCAATTTAAATCATTATACTTATATCCTTTGTCTGTTCTATTTCAGCTAGCTATTTATCTTTTCTCATTAACACAAAGTTTCTTCTGTAATGACTGATTAGAGTATAATACTTTGTCATACTTATCCCTCCCCTAGTTTTAAAGCTTAACATGACACATAATTTCCATTCGGATTCTGCGTAGTACATTCCAAAGATAAACTCAATATTTTGAAACTATATTTAAAAAATATAATATAATTAAAACAACAATCCATAGCAATTAAAGTTATATCATTCAAATTAATATTCATTTAAGTCTTAAACATTTTACACAATCCTTTCTAAATAAGTATCATGCTTCTATGGGAACACTTATAGATTTTACTTAATTACTTCCCCCTATTTCACTTATATTTTAAAATATTAAACAATAACAATGTTCCCATTTTTCTTTAATTCAATTCTCTCATATTTGATTTCATTTATTTTTATTTAAAAAGAAAAAATTTCGCTAAATTACATTAAATATTTTGTCCCATTTTATAATCATATATTATTCCAATTTTCTAACATTATTTCAAATACAAATACAACAACACAATCTTATGTATCTTTCAAGAATCTCTTTTTCAGTTATATGTTTACCCATTATCTCCAAATAAATTCTGTTTCTTTACATCTTGTTTCAAACCTTTATAACTTCTCTTCCCTTCTTTCCTCCCTTGCTTCTCCACTCTACCCTTTTTACCCCCTTGTCTCTTAATCTCCACCTTCTTGTGTATTCCTCTTTTCTGTTGCTTTCTGATGTTGTGTCCACTTTTCACCTTGTTTTTCCCTTTTTTGGTTGTTTTTTTAAGTCTTAAATTCTCCATTCTCTTTCTCCCCTTTCCCCTTTCTTCCCCAAATAAAGTTGCTTGTTCATTAAGGATGGTTTCTTCTTCATCCCAATCTTCTTGTTCTTGTAGTTTCTCATATGTAAAAATTGCCATTTCTAAAAAATTAAAAATAGAGCCAAAAGAATCCTTCCCTTCTTGTTTCTCTTGTTTATATCTTATAAATTCCATTTTCAGTTCATCCATAAGTAATGCCATTGTAAAAGAAAAAAAGAAAAAAAAATTCAAGCGATCCAAATGATTTTAATCATTCAAATAAGAGTTTCCAGAAGTCCCAAAGTCAGCAAACAATCCAAATACACACAGTCTATTTCACACTTTCTTCTTTTTTTTCCCCCTTTTTTCCACTTTAATGCTTCAAAAAACTTCAAATTCTTTTAAACCTTCAGTCCATCTGATAGAGTAGCCAATTATGATCCAAAATGGAAAAATCCAATAATAAAAATGTCCCAAAGCCAAAGAAGAAGAAGGATAAAATAAAAAAAATAAAAAAAAATAAAAATATTACTAGAATTGAAATATACAAAAAGGCTGGCGAGTAGAGATTTCACAAGTATATATATATATACATATACATATACATATACATATACATATACATATACATATACATATACATATACATATACATATACATATACATATACATATACATATACATATACATATACATATACATATATATATATATATATATATATATATATATATATATATATA